>ONZH01023504.1:0-58507 GCA_900303285.1 Rhinella marina | reverse complement strand
TTGCCAATTATAAGGCCTATATATTTTATAGTTCAAGGTACACAGCCGTGTACTAACTGTTCAGACGGTGGTATTAACACCAGGTATTTAAATTAGTTTGCAAGAGAACGCACAGTACAGTTGCCAATTATAAGGCCTATATATTTTATAGTTCAAGGTACACAGCCGTGTACTAACTGTTCAGACGGTGGGTATTAACACCAGGTATTTAAATTAGTTTGCAAGAGAACGCACAGTACAGTTGCCAATTATAAGGCCTATATATTTTATAGTTCAAGGTACACAGCCGTGTACTAACTGTTCAGACGGTGGGTATTAACACCAGGTATTTAAATTAGTTTGCAAGAGAACGCACAGTACAGTTGCCAATTATAAGGCCTATATATTTTATAGTTCAAGGTACACAGCCGTGTACTAACTGTTCAGACGGTGGGTATTAACACCAGGTATTTAAATTATTTTGCAAGAGAACGCACAGTACAGTTGCCAATTATAAGGCCTATATATTTTATAGTTCAAGGTACACAGCCGTGTACTAACTGTTCAGACGGTGGGTATTAACACCAGGTATTTAAATTAGTTTGCAAGAGAACGCACAGTACAGTTGCCAATTATAAGGCCTATATATTTTATAGTTCAAGGTACACAGCCGTGTACTAACTGTTCAGACGGTGGGTATTAACACCAGGTATTTAAATTAGTTTTGCAAGAGAACGCACAGTACAGTTGCCAATTATAAGGCCTATATATTTTATAGTTCAAGGTACACAGCCGTGTACTAACTGTTCAGACGGTGGGTATTAACACCAGGTATTTAAATTAGTTTGCAAGAGAACGCACAGTACAGTTGCCAATTATAAGGCCTATATATTTTATAGTTCAAGGTACACAGCCGTGTACTAACTGTTCAGACGGTGGGTATTAACACCAGGTATTTAAATTAGTTTGCAAGAGAACGCACAGTACAGTTGCCAATTATAAGGCCTATATATTTTTATAGTTTCAAGGTACACAGCCGTGTACTAACTGTTCAGACGGTGGGTATTAACACCAGGTATTTAAATTAGTTTGCAAGAGAACGCACAGTACAGTTGCCAATTATAAGGCCTATATATTTTATAGTTCAAGGTACACAGCCGTGTACTAACTGTTCAGACGGTGGGTATTAACACCAGGTATTTAAATTATTTTGCAAGAGAACGCACAGTACAGTTGCCAATTATAAGGCCTATATAATTTTTATAGTTCAAGGTACACAGCCGTGTACTAACTGTTCAGACGGTGGGTATTAACACCAGGTATTTAAATTATTTTGCAAGAGAACGCACAGTACAGTTGCCAATTATAAGGCCTATATATTTTATAGTTCAAGGTACACAGCCGTGTACTAACTGTTCAGACGGTGGGTATTAACACCAGGTATTTAAATTAGTTTGCAAGAGAACGCACAGTACAGTTGCCAATTATAAGGCCTATATATTTTATAGTTCAAGGTACACAGCCGTGTACTAACTGTTTCAGACGGTGGGTATTAACACCAGGTATTTAAATTAGTTTGCAAGAGAACGCACAGTACAGTTGCCAATTATAAGGCCTATATATTTTATAGTTCAAGGTACACAGCCGTGTACTAACTGTTCAGACGGTGGGTATTAACACCAGGTATTTAAATTATTTTGCAAGAGAACGCACAGTACAGTTGCCAATTATAAGGCCTATATATTTTATAGTTCAAGGTACACAGCCGTGTACTAACTGTTCAGACGGTGGGTATTAACACCAGGTATTTAAATTAGTTTGCAAGAGAACGCACAGTACAGTTGCCAATTATAAGGCCTATATATTTTATAGTTCAAGGTACACAGCCGTGTACTAACTGTTCAGACGGTGGGTATTAAACACCAGGTATTTAAATTATTTTTGCAAGAGAACGCACAGTACAGTTGCCAATTATAAGGCCTATATATTTTATAGTTCAAGGTACACAGCCGTGTACTAACTGTTCAGACGGTGGGTATTAACACCAGGTATTTAAATTAGTTTTGCAAGAGAACGCACAGTACAGTTGCCAATTATAAGGCCTATATATTTTATAGTTCAAGGTACACAGCCGTGTACTAACTGTTCAGACGGTGGGTATTAACACCAGGTATTTAAATTATTTTGCAAGAGAACGCACAGTACAGTTGCCAATTATAAGGCCTATATATTTTATAGTTCAAGGTACACAGCCGTGTACTAACTGTTCAGACGGTGGTATTAACACCAGGTATTTAAATTAGTTTGCAAGAGAACGCACAGTACAGTTGCCAATTATAAGGCCTATATATATTTTATAGTTCAAGGTACACAGCCGTGTACTAACTGTTCAGACGGTGGGTATTAACACCAGGTATTTAAATTATTTTGCAAGAGAACGCACAGTACAGTTGCCAATTATAAGGCCTATATATTTTATAGTTCAAGGTACACAGCCGTGTACTAACTGTTCAGACGGTGGGTATTAAACACCAGGTATTTAAATTAGTTTGCAAGAGAACGCACAGTACAGTTGCCAATTATAAGGCCTATATATTTTATAGTTCAAGGTACACAGCCGTGTACTAACTGTTCAGACGGTGGGTATTAACACCAGGTATTTAAATTAGTTTGCAAGAGAACGCACAGTACAGTTGCCAATTATAAGGCCTATATATTTTATAGTTCAAGGTACACAGCCGTGTACTAACTGTTCAGACGGTGGTATTAACACCAGGTATTTAAATTAGTTTGCAAGAGAACGCACAGTACAGTTGCCAATTATATAAGGCCTATATATTTTATAGTTCAAGGTACACAGCCGTGTACTAACTGTTCAGACGGTGGGTATTAACACCAGGTATTTAAATTAGTTTGCAAGAGAACGCACAGTACAGTTGCCAATTATAAGGCCTATATATTTTATAGTTCAAGGTACACAGCAGTAGTGCCAAATATAGTTTGGTATGTAGCAGAGCACCTAATACACCACTAATGCCTCTCTCCTGTCCCTACTCCAGCAGCTATCCCTGAATACAGCAGCCGTTCTCTGTAAAGTCTATATTGTAGTAAAGCTATCACTGTACTGCACTATAGTAGCCCTGATAAGGCTTTTAATCACGCTCCTGCCTGTCCAACAGCTAAAACCTGTCTCTCCCTTCTCCAGCCTCTGTCCCTGACTAAGTTCACGCAGCATATGCGTACGAGCAGGAAGAGCTGAGTTTTTAATATTCGAGGTCACATGGTTTTTCCAGCCAATCCATGTAGACGCCATTTTCGCGCTGCCAGCGTGCTCAGCGTGCCTGTCATACCCCCCCTGCATGGTGATTGGTGGAAAAAGAGCGCCAGGGAAGGTGGGAGGGGAAACGAATTCTAAGTGCGCCATCGCCGTTATACTCGAACGAAATCGAGTACGCCGAATAGCGTAGTATTCGATCGAATACCAGCTCGATCGAACACTACTCGCTCATCTCTAGTCATGTTCCATTTATAGGATTGATATCTTCTGTGATGTAAACAGTCTGTTGGGCACCAAATTCCTAGGACTTGGGTGCTACTGATGCATATGCAGAAAAAAAGTTTTAAAAATAAACATGTTTAGTTTTCTTTAATGATTTGTTGTATAGTAAAATGTTCATATACATTCCTCAGGGGTGTTGCTATAGACTTATAGCCACACCTCTGAGGAATGCTTAGTTTTCTTTATGATGTATTGTATAGTGAAAAGTTCTGCCACCATTTTTTGCTCTTTGCTTTTCAAATCTTCACCATTGACAAGATCTTCTGCATAGATGGGAACCTATTTTGACTTTGCCCTGCTCATATATCCACAGGACAGGTAAGAAGAAATTGCTCTGATACATTGTAGCAAGCTATGCACCCGCATTAGGTCAGACATCATATAGAACATAAAATCAGACATCATATAGAACATGACAAACTCTTTGTAGCAAAACTAGAACCAGCCCTGTACCTCACATGGATCCGAAAAGCTACCCATTCATTGATCCAATTGCTCTGCTAGATTTTCCTCAGGATGGCAGCTCAGGGGGCGTCTCCTTTCTGCTGCAGCTCTCTCCCTGTAACTGTCACAACTTCTAACAGAACATATGGCTAGCGGCAGTTGTGCGACCACTCAGTGAGATGGACAAGAAACAAGGAAAAGAACAAACAGCAGGTGGCGCTATACAAATACATTATTATTGAATAGCTCAGTAGCTATACTAGATTGTTAATTACATGCAATTACAAAAACATTCAGATCCAGGCGCTGGTTTGAAAAATGTAGACTTTGTTTCGTGGCACGACCCCTTTAAAGTTTCAGAATTCTTGAGGTTGTAATAAACAATAAAATGCAAAAATCACAAAATATATAAATTATACATTTGGTGCAAAAACTTTCCATCTTTATTTTCTCAGGTACACGACTTTGGAAGTCGCTGTGGCTAAGAAGTCTTCACTTTCTGATTGATTTTGAGGCATATGATTAAAGCAGCTGTTTATCTACATGCAGCGTAAGCAAAACACCCATGTCCTTAGAAATTGCATTTTAGAAAAATGGCACAAAACGCCGGTGGAGATGTTTTTGTAATGTATGCAAATGCTGAGCGCGAGGATTAATGCTGAGAGCAATTTAGGGAAGGAATTTGCCCTATCAACACTTATCAGGGTGAACTGTGAGTGTAAGGCAAGTGCTGAAACGCGTTGTGCATGAAGATTATTCTGTGGGTGAATACTCTGGCGATGAGCACAAGGACGTGAAGTGCGTGAGCATTTATATTGCTCTTCTTGTCAAGCTTTCTGGCAAAGGATTTTGGAACATCCAGGTCTATTTGTTACGGCACTGGTTGTGGACCCATTGTGCCAACCAGCTGGTCTGACTTTGGGATAGTCCTAAGGGCATTTTCTTGACAGTCCCTGGAACCCGAAAACCCTTATACAATGATCTGGTCTTTGCTGCAGGGTAACCACTAGACTGCTACCTCTTGGAATAGTCCCGATGTGGTTGGCTACTGACCCATGGGCGTCAGAGACACCAGTGCATGGCACAGAGGAATTAGGCAATACTTATGGTCAGTAACAGGTCGAGGTCAGGGCACGCAGAGTTTGTGCAAATCCGTGAAACATTCCAAAGGTCAGGGCAGTGAACAGGCAAGGGTTAGGTCAGGTGGCAGTTGGTCAGAATCCGGAAATCAGGCAGAAGTCGGTACACATGCAAACATTTTATACTTCTTTTGCAGGGTCAAGCAAGCTAGAGGAACCTATTGCTCAAGCACTTCTCCCCTTGCGAAGGGCACCTTACGTACGCACCCATTGACTGAAAAAGATTGGTGTAGTTGTCAGCTGGCCCCTAAAGGGGTTGTCCCACGAAAAATATTCTACAGTTTTCAAACCAGCACCTGGATCTGAATACTTTTGTAATTTCATGTAATTAGAAATTTTGTACAGCTACTGAGTTATTCAATAAAATGTATCTGTATAGGACCACTTAATTTCTTATTTCTTTCACTTATTCACTGAGCAGGCCGCACATGCTCAGTTTCAACTTTTAACTGTCTCCTGAGCTGTGATAGAGAGATCTGAGACACGCCTCCTGAGCTGTGATAGGGAGAGCATGGACATACCTCCTGAGCTGTGATAGGGAGAACTGAGACACGCCCCCTGAGCTGCAGCAGAAAAGACACTCCCCGAGCTGTCAGCTTGATATAAATCTAGCAGAGTAATGAATGGGGAGATCTCTGGATCCATGTGAGGTACAGGGCTGGTTCTAGCTTTGTTAAAAAGAGGTTGTCATGTTCTATATGATGTCTGATTTTCATTTTTTACATTATTCGTGGCATAACCCCTTTAAGGCCTGGGAGCATATGCTCATCCTTTGGAAGAGACCCAGCGACCAGACTGTGGCCTCTAGCAGGGAACCCTGAGTTCTGGAGGTCGTCCCCACTGCTGGAGTGAAGGAGAGGACCAGCTAGGACTGAGCGCCCTTGCAATAGCTAGATGAGTGATAGGGAAACCCGTGCCCACTCTGGAAAGCAGGATGGAGGAGGGCGGTCATGGAGTGCCACCATGACACTATCGCGAGATACTTATTAAGAAGCACACCATGATTTGAGCAGGTTTTCTGTCCCTGTATGTACAGTAAAGCAGAACTATATCCATTCTATAAAAGATGAAAAATTAGAACACAAAGTTGCAAATTGGTTAATTTAAAAGCAAATCATTTTGAAAGCTGAACACAGATGACTCAGTGACTAGCAGACCGCCACAGGTCTGGCACCTAGAACCTCAGGGGACCAGCTGTAGTTTGGGACTTATCTTTTGGGAAATGCATTATTTCAAGCTGGTAATACTAATGAATAACTGGTCTTGTAATACAAGGATGGGTGAGGTCCACCAAAGCCGGAACTGCTCTTAGCAGCTCTCCTCTTTGAGAGAGAGAGAGAGAGATGTGATGGCTCTCAGCAGCAAAGTCTAGATTCCTGTACCCCATTATTAAAAATGGCACATTGTCGGTGGGGGCTCTGTTACAGACTTTGCATTGGAGCCCAGAAGTTTCGAGATACACCTCTGGAATGGGGCACATAGACAGTGGGTGTCCTGATGAAGGATATAGTCACATGCAGTATACAGGACACTGTGGTCTCCTCATGGTCGATGTCAATTGAGGAAAACTGAGGAACTAAAAAAGTGCAAGTGCCTCCCTCGTCTTCCGTATGCGGCTCCATGGCACACTCCTCCATCTAAGAATATTTTCCTAGAACAATTGCTCCTATTAAACCACAATTTAACAATTTCTGAACAGAAATTTCCATATGGCACGGCACATTCTTATCATTTTATTCTGTTCTCAGTGTTATCAGGGATCTCGGAGGATTTCTAAGATAAAAATGTATAATCTTAAGACGGTGATTTTCCGTGAGGACGCTATATGATATAATGATACAAGAAGTAATGAAACACGAATACAAATCCAGTTACATAGCTGGAAAGACGAGATTCATGTGGACACATTGTATATCATCAATCCAAAGACGTATTCAATAAATCAAACTCAAGCAGATATTCCCGAAGCGTTCATATTGGATTTATGTGGTGTAAGTATAAAATATATATGTGTGTGTATATACTGTATATATATAATAAATATTCAATCATTGCTAGTGGGATGAGGAATCCTGCAGTATATCCGCCTGTCTTCTGGAACTGTATGCCATAGTCTTCTGGCACTTCTGGACAGAGAGAGGCTTTCAGGACTGTGCCCGTTTGGCATTAGGACAGGGTCACTTGGACCACAGCCTAAATTCTGCCTAAACTCAAGGGATTGCACAGAATTAAAAAAAACATGGCTGCTATCTTTGTAAAACAGTGCCACACCTGTCCACAGGTTGTGCATGGTATTGCAGCTCAGCTCTCATCACTTTAAAGGTGTTAAATGGTAATAATGGGCCATGACCTTTACTAACCAGATTCCCAGATCGCTCTCAGTCTGCCACCATATTGCTATTATGTAGAGCCAGTGACCTTCCTATTGGCCATGTAACCCTTCTCTTTGGGATGGGAAGAAGATGACTAGACATGGTCTAGTGTTGGGGTTGCCTCCAGTTTTATCTTCTACTATGGACCACCTCCTCTTTTCTTGCATACTTCTGCTCTCATTGTTGATGATGATGCAATTCTTAGATGACAAGCCCAAAAGACTGATGTGTCTTCTGTGGGACCCAGTGGTGTACATAGAGAAGTAAGGGCCCCATAACAAGGATCTGACCGGGCCCCCCACACAGGACAGAAGGGTTTCCACCTAAACCCTTTTCAATGACCCTTGGGCCATTTTTTCCACTTCTTCATTTGCTAAAAGTTGTTCCTTTAGAGAAGAGTCCTGACCAAGTTTTCACCTCCGGTAGAAGGGGAGATGATCCCAACTAAGACTGGGTCCCCTCTTGCCCTGGGCCCCATAGCAGTCGCATGGTCTGCCTCTACGGTAGTTACACCCCTGGTGGGACCTTAGTTGGAATATGATCACCTATACAAGGATGGTCATAATGTGATTTGCAGATGGTCCCATTGTGAAAATAGGTCAAGGGTCCCTGTTCTCCAATAACTGGGCCCCTGCCACAGGTTGCACATGCGGTATGTCCATCGCTTGCTCCCATGTATATGTATATGAGTCCTTGTAGGTGCCCGTTCTCTGGACTGAGCAGATCTATCTCTACCAAGCTCTCTGCATGGCAGGAATCATGTACTGTGTGCTGAGGCTCAGGTTTTTAAGCTGTTTTGGTTGTTGTTTTGTACCCTCTCTTTTTGGGAAATATCTCCAAATCATCTAGAATGTGGTGGCTTTAGCAACTGTAGATTTACATTGAGCTCTCATCATTAGTCTACTAATAGGTTATTAAAAACAGAGTGACAACAGGAAAGAATAGTAGTGCACGTATAAAACAGCCTACATATATAGTAATAAACTTTTATGCTTTGCAAGCTGCAGACTGACGCTGAGTGGTGTAACCAAAACAACATCCAAAAGCAGGTCTGACGACTCGTGGCCAAAGAATCCTCCTGCTTTCCCAATAGCTCTTGATTGAGACATAGATCTTGGTCATGCATGACAAATGACTAATGGCATCTGCACTGACTTGTATTATACATATGAATATAATAACTTCAGGCAGGTGTGATATTCTTCAGCACGTGCTTCAATATTGATTTACATAAGTCATGTTCTGGAACACGAGATTGTGTAATGAGCTGCTTCTGGCATCATGTACATCTCCTAATGTGGATGGATGGTATGCAGAGTAACTGAAAGAAGACAGATATATACATTCATAGTCTTATATACAGTGTATGTACAGTGTTATATACAGTGTATGTACAGTGTTATATACAGAGTATGTTCAGTCTTATATACAGTGTATGCACAGTCATATATACAGTGTATGTACAGTCCTATATACAGTGTATGTACAGTCTTATATACAGTGTATGTACAGTCTTATATACAGTGTATGTACAGTCCTATATACAGTGTATGTACAGTCTTATATAAAGTGTATACAGTCTTATATACAGTGTATGTACAGTCTTATATACAGTGTATGCACAGTCTTATATACAGTGTGTGCACAGTCTTATATAAAGTGTATACAGTCTTATATACAGTGTATGTACAGTCTTATATACAGTGTATGCACAGTCTTATATACAGTGTATGTACAGTCCTATATACAGTGTATGCACAGTCTTATATACAGTGTATGTACAGTCCTATATACAGTGTATGTACAGTCTTATATAAAGTGTATACAGTCTTATATACAGTGTATGTACAGTCTTATATACAGTGTGTGCACAGTCTCATATACAGTGTATGCACAGTCTTATATACAGTGTGTGCACAGTCTTATATAAAGTGTATACAGTCTTATATACAGTGTATGTACAGTGTAATACAGTGTATGCACAGTCTTATATACAGTGTATGTACAGTCCTATATACAGTGTATGTAGTGTATACAGTCTTATATACAGTGTATGTACAGTCTTATATACAGTGTGTGTCTCATATACAGTGTGCACAGTCTTATATACAGTGTGGTGCACAGTCTTATATAAAGTGTATACAGTCTTATATACAGTGTATGTACAGTCTTATATACAGTGTATGTACAGTCCTATATACAGTGTATGCACAGTCTTATATACAGTGTATGTACAGTTATATACAAGTGTATGTACAGTCTTATATACATAACAGTGTATGCACAGTCTTATATACAGTGTGTGCACAGTCTCATATACAGTGTATGTACAGTCTTATATACAGTGTATGTACAGTCATATACAGTGTATGTACAGTCTTATATGCAGTGTATGTACAGTCTTATATACGGTCTATGTACAGTCTTATATACAGTGTATACACAGCCTCATATACAGTGTATGTACAGTCATATACGGTGTATGTACAGTCTTATATGCAGTGTATGCACAGTCTTATATACAGTGTATGTACAGTCATATACGGTGTATGTACAGTCTTATATACATTGTATGCACAGTCTTATATGCAGTGTATGTACAGTCTTAATATAGTATCTTCTTCGATGAATTATATCACAGCTTTTAAGAGTTTAGAAGTGGCTTTAGTAGCTGGAGATTGGCATTGAGCGCTCTCTGGTTTGTCTACTTTACATACATTGTAACAACTTCTCTCCTCCCTCCCTACAAGTACTTGGTTGTGATGTGATGTGAAACATCTTCACTAACTAACACTGTTTTCTATGATAATAAATGCAGAATTGATACAAATGTATCATTAGCGGCATTCTTATATTCAGCATAACTTCAGGCAAGTGATATTTTGCTATATCAGCAAATATTCAAATGATGATGCAAATGAGCCCGGAACACAGCAATGTTTAATGAGCTGCTTCTGGCACTAAAGGCCACGCGAATGCCTGAAAACGAAGGACGGCGGCTGAATAACGATCTGCGGTACATGCCATTCATCTTCTGGGAACATATTCCAGAGTTCTTACCTATTGATTGTATTAACAAATAATTAATGTCCAAGAGTCTCCTTAGCTTTAGAGTCTTTTGGATGCCACAAACATTTATAGGTAGCTTTTGATGCTGCAGATTGACAGTGGTTGAATCAAGGGGTTGACCAATCTCACAATTTGTTGGCATTTTACTATGAGTGCCTTAACCACTGGGCTATAGAGCTCAATGCTAAATCATTGCTGAAAAAACTCATAGAAGTTTCTCTTATATTAACCCCTTAGTGACCACCCATACGCCTTTTTACGGCGGTCACTAAGGGGCCTTAGGCTGGGCCGCCGCTTTTTCATGGTGGCCCAGTCTAAGCGCTGCACGGATCTCCCGTGCAGTGGGGAGCACGGGCCCGGCTCTCACATGAAAGCCGCGGCCCTGCTCTAACAGCCCGGACCGGCAGGAGTGCCGATCCGGGCTGTTTAACACTTTACATGCCGTCGGCAATGGCGCCCGCCGCATGTAAAGTGCTGACAGAGGGAGCGGTCTCCCTCTGTCTCCCATCGGCACCCTGCAAAAGCGATCGCAGGGTGCCGATGTGTGGGAAGGCTGGCAGGGGTCTGATCTAGGCCCCAGACCAGCCTTGAGTAGATTACCAGCAGGCTGCGCCTCTCTGGCGCAGCCTGCTGGTCAAAGTATGAATAGCATTGCCATTAAAATGCAATGCACTATAGGGATAATGCATTGCATTTTAAAGGCAATCAAAGTACTGTTTGTTATAGTCCCTCTGTGGGACTATTAAGTGGTAAAAAAAGTAAAAAAAAAAAAAACACATTTATTCTATTAAAAAATCCCATAAAAAAAATTACTCTTTTTTTCCATTGAAAATAAGCTTTTCAATGAAAAAAATTGCAAAAAAAAAATCTCCCCCATATGTTTGGTATTGCCACGTCCGTAACGACCCGTACTACATAAATATCACAAAAATTAGCCCCTACGGTAAACACAATAAAAAAAAAATTAAAAAAAAAAAGACAATTGCTAATTTATTCTTAGTTGCCACCAAAAAAAGTTATAACAAGCGATCAAAAAGCGTCATTTACTCAAAAAGGATACCAATGAAAAGTACAAGTTGTCCCGCAAAAATGAAGCCCTGACACAACTCCATAGAAAGAAAAAAAAAAAAAATTTTTCTTGGGAATCAGCAATGCAAAAACTTTTTTTTTCTTTTAAAAAAAGGATTTTATTGCAAAAAAGTAGTAAAACGCAAAAAAAAATATATGTATTTGGTATCATTGTAATCGTATTGATCCAGAGAATAAATATATGTTGTAATTTATACCGAAAAATGATCGCCGTAAAATTTATAATGTAAAAACGCAGTGGTGGTATTGCAATTTTTCCCATTTCCCTCCCAGAAAGAGTTAATCAAAGTTAATCAGAAAGTTATCTGTACCACAAAATGGCACCATTAAAAACTACAACTTCTCCTGTAAAAAATAAGGCCTCATACATCTATATAGACGGAAAAATGAAAAAGTTATAGCTCTTGGAACGCGACGATGAAAAAAGAAAAAAAAACGCTTGGTCACTAAGGCCAAAAACAGGCTGGTCACTAAGGGGTTAAAAACCTGAAGTTTTTCAGCAATGACTTAACGTTGAGCTCTATAGCCCAGTGGTTTAGGCTCTTGCTTTTAATGTAGATGGTTATGATTTCAAATCCCCACAGAAACATTTAAAAAATAGAGTCTAAATTAGAGGTATATACACAGGGCATCCTGAAAGGGGATACCCCTTTCATGTTACATCCATATATGGAGTCAGATCAGGGACTCCTAAGCTAGGAAATTCCCGACTGAAGCAGGGGGCCCATTAGAGGATCGGCAATTGGCCAGTCTAACCTCCCTGCCTCTATGAGAGTTCTGAAGTTAGCTGAGCTGGCGCCTGACTATATTCAGCACGCCATAGAAGTGAATGGAGGGCGACCTATCTGACATAGCAATATGCCACCAATGTGTGACATGGGTCCACTTCTTCAAGGACGCAGCCAATTTTTGTTTTTAGATTTTTCTTTTTTCCTACCCACCTTGGCTTATTTTTTTAGGGACAAGTAGTATTTTTTAATTTACCATATCCTGTACTGGAAAACAGGGAAAAAAATCTTTATGGGGTAAAAATAAAAAAAAAAAATCCACCAAAGTTTTTGGGTTTTGATATTATGGCGTTCACTGTGCTCTAAAAATGTCATCATGTCCTTATTCTGAGGGCCAGTATGATTACAGCAATACCAAATATGTATAGTTTTTATTTTGATTTACTGCTTTTAAGAAAATAAAAACCTTTAGAAAAAATAAGAATTTTCTTTGCATTGCATTTTCTGACACCTATATCTTTTTTTTAATGTTTCTGTCGACAGAGCTGAATGAGGGCTTGTTTTTTTTTTGTGGGTTGAATTGTAGTCTTTATTGGTGCTATTTTGGGGTATGTACAACTTTTTCATCACTTTTTAATCAATTTTTGGAGGGGAGAGGTGACCAAGAAATAGTGAATTGTGGATTTTTCTATTTTTGCAGGAAAAATATTTTAATATTTTGAGTTTGGACATTTTGGGATGCAGCGATACTATTATATTTGTTTTTTATTGTTTTTTTATATAAAATTATGGGGTGGGATTTGAATTTTTAACACTTATACTTTTTTAAAAAATTTTTAAAGACTTTTTTTTTACTTGTTCCACTGTAACGCTTAGACCCCTTAGGGGACTTGTACATGCAGTCTTCTGGGTGCCTGTCCCATAGACTGCAATGGAATGCTATTGTAGTCTATGGCACTTTTACAGGCTGGTTCTTAGGCAGTTAGCCATCACAGATGTGAGAACCTCCACAAGGTCCCAGGCTGCCATTGCAACCAATCGGAGCCCCTCGATTCCACTGCGGGGGCTCCGATTGGAAGGCAGAGGCCCCTCTGTTTAACCCCACATATACTGCGGTTGTTATTGACAGCAGTTAAATGACCAAGTTTGGCGTCTTAGTGGATCCCAGTCATTGTGGTCGGGTGCCTGCTGTGATATACAGCCGGCACCCACTGAAGAAGGAGCAGGATCACCTTGTGAGCCCGCTCTATATGTGCCCCGTACACCCAGGATGGATATTTCTGTTGTGGGTTGTTAAGGGGTTAAAAAATATTGGAAGAAACTTTGATCCCAGTTATATCGCCTACGTGTATCCATGCAAATGATTGAAATAATTTTTGCATATTCAAAGACTTTGCTGGATCGACCTATTCATAATGGATCTCCAGGTGACTTCCTCCCGAGTTCATGTTTATTGATTGTGTCTTGCACTTTGTTAGACTCATTGTTAACAACTTAATGGAAGATATTATTAGAAGCAGCTTTAGGAGCTGCAGATTGACACTGAATACACTAGTTTAGTATAATCTTAGTACCTTGGAATAACTGGAGCGAGGACAGAAGACAAAATACACGACTAGGATTAGTGAGACCCTGTGACCAGGGATGTAATTTACTCTCCTCAGGGTTATATATCCCTTCATTCACAATATTAGCTTTAAAGTGTTCATTTTATTATTTCTCTTAAAAGTAAACTTAGTCCAAAAAGTAAGATTTATTCTCAAAAAATAATATAATATAAAAAAAATCTTAAAGATGAAAAGATCCCCCTAGAGAAAAAATACATAAATTAAAACTGCTGGTGAGGAGTAGTGTAGTAGTAGTCTATTTAGTAGTATTTGTGTGTTTACTGTCGCTGTAGTGAGGGTTTTACTGTGTGTTTCCAAGTCTACAATTGGAATAGTATCATGAATATTATTAATTTTCCAAGAATGTGTCCGGACAGCGGTGAGATTTCTGCTTCTCCCGGTATTAGAATCACAGTGACAAGGATGATGCTGAAGTCATTGTATTATTATGAATACAGTCATGGCCAAAAGTTTTGAGAATGACACAAATCTTCTATTTTCACATGATCTGCTGCCCTCTGGTTTTTATGTGTGTTTGTCAGATGTTTTTATCACATACAGAAATATAATTACAATCATATTATGAGTAACAAAAGCTTATATTGACAGTTAGAATGAGTTAATGCAGCAAGTCAATATTTGCAGTGTTGACCCTTCTTCTTCAGGACCTCTGCAATTCTCCCTGGCATGCTCTCAATCAACTTCTGGACCAAATCCTGACTGATAGCAGTCCATTCTTGCACAATCAATGCTTGCATTTTGTCAGAATTTGTAGGTTTTTGTTTGTCCACCCGTCTCTTGATGATTGACCACAAGTTCTCAATGGGATTAAGATCTGGGGAGTTTCCAGGCCATGGACCCAAAATCTCTGTTTTGTTTCCTGAGCCATTTAGTTATCACCTTTGCTTTATGGCAAGTTGCTCCATCATGCTGGAAAAGGCATTGTTGATCGCCAAACTGCTCTTGGACGGTTGGGAGAAGTTGCTCTCGGAGGACATTCTGGTACCAGTCTTTATTTATGTGTTTTTAGGCAAGACTGTGAGAGAGCTGATTCCCTTGGCTGAGAAGCAACCCCACACATGAATGGTTTCAGGATGCTTTACAGTTGGCATGAGACAAGACTGGTGGTAGCGCTCACCTCGTCTTCTCCGAATAAGCTGTTTTCCAGATGTCCCAAACAATCGAAAAGGGGATTCATCAGAGAAAATGACTTTCCCCCAGTCCTCAGCAGTCCACTCCCTGTACCTTTTGCAGAATATCAGTCTGTCCCTGATGTTTTTTCTGGAGAGAAGTGGCTTCTTTGCTGCCCTCCTTGAGAACAGGCCTTGCTCCAAGAGTCTCCGCCTCACAGTGCGTGCAGATGCACTCACACCTACCTGCTGCCATTCCTGAGCAAGCTCTGCACTGCTGGTAGCCCGATCCAGCAGCTGAAACACTTTTAAGAGACGGTCCTGGCGCTTGCTGGTCTTTCTTGGGCGCCCTGGAGCCTTTTTGGTAACAATGGAACCTCTCTCCTTGAAGTTCTTGATGATGCGATAGATTGTTGACTGAGGTGCAATCTTTCTAGCTTCGATACTCTTCCCTGTTAGGCCATTTTTGTGCAGTGCAATGATAACTGCACGAGTTTCTTTAGAGATAACCATGGTTAACAGAAGAGAAACAATGATGCCAAGCACCAGCCTCCTTTTAAAGTGTCCAGTGGTGTCATTCTTACTTAATCATGACAGATTGATCTCCAGCCCTGTCCTCATCAACACCCACACCTGTGTTAATGGAGCAATCACTGAAATGATGTTAGCTGGTCCTTTTAAGGCAGGGCTGCAATGATGTTAAATTTGTTTTGGGGGATAAAGTTCATTTTCTAGGCAAATATTGACTTTGCAACTAATTGCTGTTAAGCTGATCACTCTTTATAACATTCTGGAGTATATGCAAATTGCCATTATAAAAACTGAAGCAGTAGACCTGGCCATGACTGTACACCAGATACATTCAGATAATATTGGTGATGTCAAAAGATCCCCGCCCCCCCCCAAAAAAAAAAAAAAATTATATACTGTATATATTTGGGGAATGCTAGAGTTTAAGTCATACTTACAGTACACTGGGATATTCAGATTATTCCTTAATGGTAATTTAGTATTCCAGTATCCCACTCATGCAGACTATGGATGAACAAATCGATTCCACCAGTTCAGGATTCGTTCTGAATTTCTCAAAAAGCTCAGATTCACATAAAGCCAAATTTTTATGATTCTTTTTGGGAAAATGAGAGAGAGAGAGAGAGAGAGAGACAGAGTGAGGGAGAGAGGGAGAGAGAGGGAGAGAGAGGGAGAGAGAGGGAGAGAGAGGGAGAGAGAGGGGAGAGAGGGAGGTGGGTACTATTTCTATTATGGAGACCAGTTGATATACAGGATGACTGTCAGGGGCGGATTGGCCATAGACCTTACAGGGAAATTTCCTGGTGGGCCGATGCCCAGGGGGCCATCTGTGCCCTCCTAATTGCCAGCAAGTGCAAGTTTTTGGGGTTGCATTTTGTTCTGCTGGCAGTATTTTGTGATGGACTGTGTTATTTGGCTCTGTTGGGGCGGTATAATGTGCCACAATATGGTATTGCTGGCCCTGCCTTCCATCAATTTGGACCCAACTACAAAATGGGGCCACTTTTAGTATTTTTTCCAGGGCCACTTTAAGTTTCCAGTCCACCTCTGATGACTGTTGTAGGCTATACAATGCTCCTCTTGATTTCTGGGGAAAATATATGCAGATTTTCATGTCTAACATCTGCTGGCATCAGATAGGCTTAGGAAAGCTAAGATCTTTCTCAGAAAGCCAGAGGGACTTCGGCCGGCCTACAATACTGTGCACATGTACTCCACATACTAAGGGCTCTCCATAATGAGAAAGAATACCCCTGGACCCTCTCTTGTTGTCTCTCTCTTTCATTTTGTCTTTCTTTTTTTTTCTCTTTTTCTCTCTCCCAAATTGGTCAAACCTGAAATCAACGCAATATTGAAAGGTTCACTAATCTCTAAGGCAGATATAGTGTTCTATCATTCATTCACTCACAGCAGTCACTGTGACCAGAGTGTCCTCGATCAGAGTTTTCATGATATCAAAATTCTGGAAAGTTATTCAGGAAATAGTGGAGATGTCACCCAGTAGTGACGTCACTGTGATACGTTACCTGGTACTGCAGCGTGGCACTCATTCAGTGCGACATGTATTCACTGCAGGCGCTCTGGTAGAGTCGCAGTGTTTTTATTTTTTTTGATTCTGCTATCCTTTAATTTTAGATGCTCGTGAACGGCTTAGAGACAGGTTTAGAGTTAGGTTCCCATTCAAATTGAGGTCACCTTGCTGTTGGTGGATGGTCCCAGATATTTGTGATCAAAATATATTTGCTAAGCACCTCATATTTTTAAACTAGGTGTGATATTAATTCATATATACTGTACATCGTATACTGCACTTATTTATTTATTTACGCACTTATACAGCGCTTTACAGACATTATCATCACACTCTCCCTAATGGGGCTCATAATCTAAGGTCCCTATCACTATGTGGAGTGTTGGAAGGAAACCCTCCCTCTCCTCCCCCGATCTTCTGTGGATGTAGGCTTGCTCCAATCCTTCTGTCTCTTCATGTAATCCCAGATAGACTGGAAGCTCTTGAGATGAGGACTCTGTGGGGGCCAAATCATAACTTCCAGGACTCCCTGTTCTTCTTAACGCTGGATAATTCTTAATGACATTGACTGGATGTTTGGAGTTGTTGTCCTGCAGCGAAATACATTTAAAGGGTTTTCCAAGACATGACCTCAGGATAGGTCATCAGTATCTGATCGGTGGGGGTCTAACACTGGGGACCCCTGCCTATCAGCTGTTGGAGAAGGCACCGGCGCTCGCAGTAGCACCGCCACCTTCTTCCTGCTTACCAAGCACCGCGCCGTACATTGTATAGTGGCAGCAATTGGTATCGCGCTCAGCTCCATTCACTTCTATGGGGCTGAGCTGCTCCAAGGCCATGTGACGGATGAACGTGATATCACTGTCTTGAGGATAGGTCATAAGTATTAAACCCCTTAAAAACTCTTAACACTTTTATTTTCGGAATCATTCTTACTTTGTTGCATTTGTTGACTGCCTAAAACTTTTGCATATTAGGGCAATATCCTCAGCACTCAAGCACTTGTATCACCAGTAAATACAGAGTCATCTTATGAAGTCTACAGAGGTGTCTTATGAAGTCCATCTTTTGCCTCATCTACTGTATAAACATGTTAAATATTAACGGTCCCGGTGCAGATCTGGAATAGAGACATCCGTGGGTCCATGACAAATGGCCGAAAGTATCTTCATTGACAGATATTCAGCCTCCAGGTCTGCGATGCCTAAGATAATGAATGCAGAATTGATAAAGATGTATCCCCAGCGATAATCATGTAACTACAGTTTTGTTTCAGGCAAGTAATATTTTATTAATATCAGTAAGTATTCAAATGGTGATGCAAATAAGCCGCTTCTGGCCCGGAGGAGCCCATGCATGATCTAGATGTGGATGGAAGATGGGGGGATAACAATCTATAATACATGATCGAGCTTCCTATTCAAGAGCTATTATTTATTGATCAAATGTCTCTATTCTTGGTTTAAGTCAGAGCTCTTTTGACCCAAGACATTATTAGTGATGGCTTTGAGGTAGCAGACAGGCATTGATTGCCCGTATTCCGACCATGACACAATGTACTAACACAATTTCCTCTTTGCCATGGTTACAAAATCCTCTCTTAAACTCAACTTTACTTTTTAACAAAATTATTTTAGAAATCTTTTTTGGCAGATGCTTTGATCGAAGTGATGTATCACAAAAATGAACTAAACAATCTAAATATCCAAATAAGGCTACATTCACACGTCCGTATGTGTGCACATCCTGGAAAACAGTCACTTTTTTGCGGATCCGTTGTTCCGCAAAAGCTCAGTTTTTCCAGGACATCCGTTCCGTTTTTCCGTAAAAAACGGAAAGGATGCATCCATATGTCATCCGTTTTTTGCGGATCCGCAAAAAACGGAAGAATGAATAACATCTTTTTTTTTCAGCCCTCCTGGAACGGAATCCGCAAATTCGGATGACATGCGGATGCCTTTCCGCATGTCTTCCGCATTTTTTGCGGATCCATAGACTTTCATTGTGCTACGGACCGCAATTCGGGAGAAAAGTAGGACAGGAGGATTTCTGTTTGCGGATCCGCAAAACGGAACGGAACAGATTAACGGATGCGGACAACATACGGTGCAATGTCCGTAGATTATCAGGAACCCATTGAAATGAATGGATCCGCAAAATATCCGCAAAAACCGTCCGCAATTGCGGAACGGATGCGGATAGATTGCGGATGTTTTAAACGGACGTGTGAATGTAGCGTAACACTGTGAGGCCTCATGTACACGTTCCGTCTGCACCCGTTCCGTTTTTACGGTCCGTATTTTTCAATCCGTTTTTTATCCGTTTTTAATCTGTTAAAACGGACTGCCATCCGTTTAAACTGATCCGTTTTTCATCCGTTTTCCATCCGTTTAAACTGATCCGTTTTTTTTTTTTTTTTTTAAAAAGTGGGAATGTCCTAAATGATGTCAGGACTTACTGAATTTGGATTTAGTTTTGGATGATGCAGACGCCTAGTCCTCACGGTACATTTGCTCCGCAATGGATGTCCACGCATGGTCGCGGAGCAAGTTGTCCCGGTAGCTTTCCAGGCGCTTGTCCCATATCATGGGCTTGCCCTTGACCAGCCCTATCAATTTCTCTCCCTCCAAGCGAGTGAAAGACATCCTGTCACTTAGCTCTCCAACTCCTGTCTGGCCTCTGTCCTACACTGTCTCCTGTACTGTTACAAAGTAGTTTAGGTTGGCTCTGACTGGTTCTGTGTCTCCAAGCAACCTATCCGTGAAAACGGATGGAAAAGGGATACATACCCGTTTCCATCCGTTTTCACGGACGCTCCTATAGAGTTCAATGGAGCCATCCGTCACGTTTAAACGGATGAAAATGGGACATGCACCAGTGAAAAAGGATCTGAAAAGTGGAACAGACAGGCATCCGTAAAAAAACGGATGTCTGTCCGTCGCCCATACAAGTGAATGGGTTCGTTCTTTCTATCCTTTTTTCGGGATCCTGAAAAAAGGATAGAAAGCGGAACGTGTGCATGAGGCCTTAGTCTATAGAATAATACTATATGACGTGTAGCACTGAATATCACATAAATATTCCTCAATACAAAGTGTGAATTGACAGCTTTTAACTAGATTAAAGGAATATTCTGGTTTTGCAATTTTTGCAAACTCCATCGCAGTCATGTGACATTTTCAAGAAAAAACAACAAAAAATACATAAATAAAAAAACTCCATGGTTTCCCCCGAGGATGTAATGTAAATAAAAGTTATGTTTTATTTTAAATTCCAAGGCGCTGGATCTATTGAAATTTTCTTACTGATGTGACATTTTCTGCTGTGTTGGTTCCCTACCTCGATAACATCACGTCTACGTCTAAAGCACACCAAGGCTTAAAGGCTTTGCCCTGTAGACACAACATCAGTGACCTTACCTTTCAGGGCAGTGTTCTGCTTATTCTCCTGCCCTGTAGACATGATGCCAGCAATGATGTTTTGTCTAAGGGCTGGGTTTTTCCAGAAGGTTTGGGTCCAGGGCTCCATTCAGGCAAACCATGTGCCCCCCCCCTTCCCCCACACACATTTGTATTTATGAACAATCAACAAATAATATCTTCATTATACTGTACAGATTATTATGATTACATGGACACTAGAGATGAGCGAATCTATTCGCTGCTTCGTAGATTCGATACAAATCCTGGAAATTTTCCGCTGCGAAGCGGATCCGAATTTTTGGAGATTCGCTCCGTTAGATTCGAAAATGTTCTTAAGGCTTTCTACGCATTTGCTACATACTTGTCCGACAAATTGTCCGCTAATGCTACGTACAAGTTACTCTATACGCTGTTGTGTACAAATTAATTAGTGCACTTTTACTGTTCGTTTTTCATTCGGCAAAAGCCTGGGAAGAAAGCGGTCACCTGACCTAGTGGGCAGGGCTTGCTCTGATTGGCTCATAGGCTCGGTAACCCAGTGATGCATCACTTCTGCTGCGACTGCTGAGACGAGCAGAAGCATTGTCTGTGAAGTTCTGAGAGACAGAGAACTGTTGTGTTAAAATTGAGGTGTAATTGTTCTGGGAATCCATATTGCACATATCAGGGATACTGCAGGGCCAGTGCAGGGCTAGTAATTAATCAGGCAGGGAGAGAGACAGGGAGAGAGACAAAGACCAGCTGCAGGGCCACAATCAAGTGAAAAATGTCTGGAATGGAAAAGCAAAAGGGGTCCAGTTCCAGCCAGACCTCGAGCTCTAAAAAGAAGGAGAAGGTGGCACAGGGCAGCAGTGCCAAAGGACCTGTAGCCGGAGCTTCTACTTGTAGTATTCGCAATACTTGGCCGTTGTTCCACCAGGCTAACCCACCGAGGTGCAAAAGTGTAGTGGAGGAGAAAGTGGATGAGGTAGAGGAGTGGATGGCACGCTCATCTCAGTCTCAGCCGGATGATCTGCTGTCATCTGCTGATACAGTATCCATATGTAGCCAGGGGTCAGACTCAGAGCGTTTCTCCTGCTCCACCATTCCGCTCTAGCAAAGCCTGCTATTTTCGTACGCAATTTGTACGCTTATGCGTACGTGTTCACAGAAGTTGCGTACCTTTTAAAACTGAATGTTCGTAATTAGTACGCGAATGTTCGCAAAACGCCAAATAATAACGTATGATTGTACGCAGATTCGCCGAATAGATTAGTAGAATATACGAATCTTATGAAAAGTTCGACGAATATGCGGCGAAGCGAATTTTGGATGATTCACTCATCTCTAATGGACACCAAGTTTTGTGATTTTTAAGAAAAAAACTATAATACTATGACATCCCATCTTTACAGGAGAGCTTCTCTGTAGCGTAGTGGGTAAGAAGTAGAAGGTCTGGGGTTCTTATCTCCCTGAGACCAGTAACATAGTCTTCATAGTAAAAGCTATGACAGAAAAATAGAATTTTTACTTTCCATATTTATTCTTTTATGGTAAAAGTTACAATATTCTGGAAAGTTATTGTTACTAAAAAATAAAAATAAAGTCAAATCCATTAAAGGTTTTGTAACTTAGTATGGAATATCACAAAACAGTATTTGGTGTCCCTGTAATCATAATAAGGTGTCAATATGATGAACACATTATTAATGGTGATTGGTAAATGACACAATTTTACCCTTCCTTTCAGTAATATACAATTTATTTAGTGTTATGCCCGTAAAGAAAAGCTTTTTTTTATAGCACAGAAAATTCAGAGCAGGTCCGTACTATAGTGGTAACTCTTCTATCTGCCATACAGAAGGTCTGTGGTTCATATCCGTATCCTGATGAAGTTCTGACAAATAATTTCTTTAATAAATGTCTATATGCTGGAAGAGTGTCCTTCCCCAACCCATATCCACTGAAGTGAATACTAAGGAGGCTTGAATCTGGGATTTTCCAGCTGGGAGGAGAAGGAAAAGCAGGGGCCTGGTGCTACAGACACTGTGAGTCTTGCACTGATATGTAAAGACAGGGAGCCGGTCACAGATCTCAGTTATGCTGGAGGAGTGAAAATGCATTCAGAACTTTATCATCTGATTTCTATAGTGCAGTACAGTTTAATGCTGGTGTTAATTATTTTTGTTGTGTAACCGGAAAACCCCTTTAACCACCTAACTGTTTTGCCCGAGCTCAGCATTGGCTGTGGGAAAAGTACTTAAATGTTCTGCCTGAGCTGGGCTGGGGCAGAAGAGAAGGGAGGGGGCTGCTTTAGCTGCTGATATCTTCTGATTGGTTGCAGATAGAAGAAAGGCTGACATTCCATACAAGACCAAAATGACAGCATTAGCCCAAGATAAGCAGGAGATATCACTGCTAGAAATCAAGTTGGGAATAATTGGGAGTAAAACCTGCTTTTACTTTCACTTTCAGCTTCATTCACTGCATCCTGATTTCTAACAGTGATATCTTCCCATGTACTGAAGATAATGCTGTAATTCTGGTACAATACAAAGTCCCTATCTCTAGCTGCTACCAAACCAAAGATATGAGCTGTTAAAGCAACATCCCCCCTTCAGTCTGGGTGAGGGGAAGAAATTTGGGAGCTGAAGGAGGAAAGGAAAAATAGTAAAAAAAAAATATGTAGAAATTTGGCATTATCATCATTGTTCATACCACAAAGTGAAAAAGGCAGTATGTTTGCCTTTTGCTATATCACAAAGTGAACACCGTAAATAAATTCCCCAAAATAATGTTAAAATTGTTGGTTTTTTAATATTTCCTCCTAAAAATAAAATAATAAAAGTTATTTAATACACTATATATACCGCAAAATGGTTCCTAAAAAAAACTACAACCAATTCCTCAAAATAAAAAAAACTATTTATTATTGGTCCTTAAGGCTAAAATTAATTATGTCGCTAAGGAATTAAAATTGTTTGTGTCCCCTGAGTTGTGTGCCAACAAGATCCACCACAGATACACATCTACAATTTAAAAAGTGACATTTTTGGGAGGTTTTTCCAATTTTAATGTGACTGCTAGGAGGTTAAGGGGGTTGTTCATCCCCAGGGACCTTTTTTTACCGATCTCCCAGCAGGTTACAATCCTACTTACCTGGTCCCTGCCACTGGATTCCTGCTCCGTCACCCCCCCTGCTCTTGGATCTCCGCACATCTACATTCAGATTGACACATGTGACGTGGCCCTGCTGCCAATGACTGGCCACTGTGGTGATATGTCACATTTGATGTTAACATGGGGAGACCAAGAAGCTGCAGCAGAGCCGGGGGAGCCAAGTGACCATAACTTAGTTGTGGGGACCAGGTAAGTATGATACCCAGCATTGGTTTTTGACCCTTTAGATGCCGTGATCACACATGATCTAAAGGCTGTAATGACCACGATCGGCAATATTGCCAGTCATGTTCATTAGCCGAAGGGACTCTGCTCTTTGAAACAGTGGAGACCCATCGGCTATGGCGCCCACTGAACGTGCGAGTGGGCGCCATGTCTAAACATCTACACATACGGCGCTGGTAGCGAAAGAGTTAAATTCCTATTTATGTCTGTAATGATGTCTGTAATTTAGGTCTGTAATTATGTACAGAAAATGTTCCTCATTTATTAATGGATTATATTACAGTTTATTGGTTCATTACACTTTTCTTCTTTACTAAAAGTCATTAAAGCTGCATATTTTAAGACCAGACATTATTACTGGTGGCTTTAGTAGCTGCAGATAGGCATTGAGTGCTCCCTGGTTTCTTCATAGTATCCAGCTACCACTATTATTTCTCATAACTTGTCAGCACAAATCCTCTTGCTGTTAGAAATAATAGATACCAGGGAAGCGTGAACCCTTGACAAATGACTTAAAACGTCTTTATCGACTGGTGCTCAGCATCCAGGTCCTTAATACGTGGGATAATGAAGACAGAATTGATACAATGTGTCCTTCATGATATTCAGATAACTACAATATATTTCCAGGGAAGTGATATTTTATTCAAATGGTGACAGAAAGAAGCCCGGAGCAGAGTGTAATGAACGGCTTCCGGGACTCAAAGCCATGTATATATCTTATCTAGATGGAAGATGGCAGGACAGCAGTATGTATGCCATGGATCTTCTTATTCTAGAGCGTTCTTAGGGATTGATCACATTACTGTCTGCGGATTCAGCTTTCTTCTTGGTTTCACAGATGATTTGGTTAAAAATGACATCATTAGTGCTGGCTTTTGAGGCTGCAGATTGGCATTGATCGCTTTTAGTTCAAGTACTGTTAGTATATTGCATCAAGATGGTGACAATAGAGCTTCATAATCGATGTGGTCAAAAAATCCTGGGCTCATTAGTTCAAAAATTAGTTTTTTACAGTCTATCAGATGCTGTCATAATGAACAAAGAAAATGGCTTTTCCAGGACCCAGCGACCCAGACCCATTTTGCAATATAGTAACAGTGCTGAGGTTGTATGGATCAAGTGCTCGGGAACCTGGTCCTATGACGTTCCTCTTCTGAAATTCCAGCTTCTGTCGACATCACGTCCTTTACCAGCTTTCTGGACTTTGCCATGGATGGGATGTCATCTGTTGTGGACAGCACCAGAACCATTCCTCCTATTTCTCTCCACTGGGTCCTGGTCCAAATGTACTGTAAATTAGTCATGCTTTGGAACATGGTGTGTGGAGCTCTCAAGACATTGAAAATATCACTTAAGACCATGTAAAACATTCAGGACCATGTTGCCCACATATTCCAATCTTTTGACTTATTCCTATTATTCCAGTTCTTATTTATAGATTGTATCACTGTGAATTCATCTTGGACACCCCTTAAACTCATTAGAGACTTTCCGATGAAACCAATACCAATGATGGCTTTAGTAGCTGCAGACTGGCACTAAATGCCCTGGGTTCTCTTTTCCATATGTCTTAAAGGGGGTTTCCAAGTGTTCTGGATAGGTCATCGGTGTCTAATGGGTGGTGGTCCGACCCCCAGGACCCCTGCCGATCAGCTGTTGAGATGGCACCAACACCCCTGTGAGCGCCACGGCCTTCTTCATTCTCACCAAGCACAGTGCCGTTATTGTATAGAGATTGTGCTTGTATTGCGCTCGGCCTCATTTGCTTCTATGGGGCTGAGCTGCACCTGGGCCATGTGACCGATGAACGTGATTAGAGATGAGCGAAGTTTGGGAAAATTCAATTCAACTGCTTCGCTAAATTTGCTTAGTGACAAATTACCCCTCAAATGCTGCATTGATATATGATTGCGGCATCTAAGAGTAAAAATAGTGTAAATGAACAGAAAAAAAGTGTAATCATACTTACCGCCTGCATTTGCTTGCAATGCGCTTGAAGATCTGGCGCAGAATTTTGAGCGGCCTGAGATGCCGTCGTCATACGTAACCACGCATGGGATTTCGGCCAAGATTTTAATTAAGATGGCACAAGATGGCTATGGCCGGCCCATCGCGAACAAATGGAGGAGGTAAGTATGATTTTATTTTTTTGCTTTTTACTTTAATTAAAGGGGTTCTCCGGGAATTGAGAAAATGAAAATATCTAAATATTACTTTATTATAAACATATTCCCAAATACCTTTCATTAGTTATAATGGCTTATTTTGTCTGGGGAACAATCATTAGGAGAAATAAAATGGTCGCCGTCCTATAAGTGCATACAGAACCTGTCCTAATCACACAGGAGGACACAGCCACATCCCCATCTCCTCTCTGTACTTCATGTCTCCTCATGGACTCCATTCCTACAGAGATTCATTTTATCATCTGTATTCAGGATCATAATCTCTAAAAAGCAGAGCAGAGAGGAGGATGAGGCAGCTCTTTACCTCAGTGTTGTGAAGTAACTTGTCCTCCTATGTGATTAGGACAGGTTCTGTGTGTACTGATAGGACGGCGGCCATTTTATTTCTCCTAATGATTGCTGCTTAGACAAAACGAGCCGTTATAACTAATGAAAGGTATTTGGGAATATATTTATAATAATGTAATATTTAAGTATTTTCATTTTCTTAATTCATGGAGAACCTCTTTAAGGATAAATCGATTTGTTACCATGAAGCACAAGGAAATTCGACTTCACATCGAATTGAATTCATCCTGAAATTCGGATTGAATTCCACTTTGTTGGATTCGATTCGCTCAACACTAAACGTGATGTCACATGACCTAGGAAAAGCTGGATAAGTCCGTGGCACTACTGCAAGCAGCAGTACTTTCTCAAACAACTGTTGAGCTGGGGTCCCGGTTGTAAGACCCCCATCGATCAGATACTGATGACTGATCCAGAGGAGAGGTCTTCGGAATGAAAGACTCGGAAAATCCCACTTGATGAGAATGCAGCAACATGAATAAGCATTTCTTACATTTACATCCTCACATTTGAACATGAAATTATCTTGTGTGATCCCAAATATAGTTAAAAAAATTAAAATAGCTCTTGATGTAGACAATGACATCTGTGATATCGGCTACGACCATAACTGATGACGCCATTGCCAGCAGTTCAGCATCCTGATCCTTAATATGGATAATAATGATCATAGAACTGATAAACTGGAGAAGCTATTACAATAACATCAATGTAGCATCAGGCAAATCTTATTTTGATTTATCAGCAAATATTCAAATGTTCTGCGTTGCAGAGAGGTGTAATGAGCTTCTGCTGCTCAAGGCTATGTACGTTGTAATGTGGACGGCTGCATGGTGGGTGGTCGGTAAAGATTCTGTATCAATGTATCCTCCGGCTATTTATCACACACATAGTCATGGATTGTGTTACTATGTATTCAATACCGAACAGAAATGAATCCACTCTCCAATGAGATCCCCGCATGTTCTGGCAGTGTACGGTTATGGGCTCACATGTGCTATTTTGGTCAAAAGCACAGACATTTTTGCAGAAAACATGTCAACCTGATGACAATCGCTAAGTATATGCTATGTAATAAGCAGTAAGCTTGGCTCTGGTACTATGCAGAAAGCTTAATTCTTTTACTTTCTCTATGTACCAATTCTGGTTCTTTCACCGCTTCTTTGCAGTAAGCTTGGTTCTGTCACTAGATCTATGCAGTAAGTTTTGTTCTGGTACTATATCCACTTAGACTGGCTGTTATTATACAGATGCAGTAAGGTTGGTTCTGTCTTGGTCTCTGTGCAGTAAGCTTGGCTCTGTCTTGGTCTCTGTGCAGTAAGCTTGGCTCTGTCTTGGTTTATATGCTGTAAGCTTGGTTCTGTCTTGGTATCTGTGCAGTAAGCTTGGCTCTGTCTTGGTCTCTGTGCAGTAAGCTTGGCTTTGTCTTGGTCTCTGTGCAGTAAGCTTGGCTTTGTCTTGGTATCTGTGCAGTAAGCTTGGCTTTGTTTTGGTCTCTGTGCAGTAAGCTTGGCTTTGTCTTGGTATCTGTGCAGTAAGCTTGGCTTTGTCTTGGTATCTGTGCAGTAAGCTTGGCTTTGTTTTGGTCTCTGTGCAGTAAGCTTGGCTTTGTCTTGGTATATATGCAGTAAGCCTGGCTCTGTCTTGGTATCTGTGCAGTAAGCTTGGCTCTGTCTTGGTCTCTGTGCAGTAAGCTTGGGTCTGTCTTGGTATCTATGCAGTAAGCCTGGCTCTGTCTTGGTATCTGTGTAGTAAGCTTGGTTCTGTCTTGGTATCTATGCAGTAAGCTTGGTTCTGTCTTGGTCTCTGTGCAGTAAGCTTGGCTCTGTCTTGGTCTCTGTGCAGTAAGCTTGGCTCTGTCTTGGTATCTGTGCAGTAAGCTTGGCTCTGTCTTGGTATCTATGCAGTAAGCCTGGCTCTGTCTTGGTATCTGTGCAGTAAGCTTGGTTCTGTCTTGGTATCTATGCAGTAAGCTTGGTTCTGTCTTGGTCTCTGTGCAGTAAGCTTGGTTCTGTCTTGGTATATGTGCAGTAAGCTTGGTTCTGTCTTGGTCTCTGTGCAGTAGGCTTGGTTCTGTCTTGGTATATGTGCAGTAAGCTTGGTTCTGTCTTGGTATCTGTGCAGTAAGCTTGGCTCTGTCTTGGTCTCTGTGCAGTAAGCTTGGCTCTGTCTTGGTATCTATGCAGTAAGCTTGGCTCTGTCTTGGTCTCTGTGCAGTAAGCTTGGGTCTGTCTTGGTATCTATGCAGTAAGCCTGGCTCTGTCTTGGTATCTGTGTAGTAAGCTTGGTTCTGTCTTGGTATCTATGCAGTAAGCTTGGTTCAGTCTTGGTCTCTGTGCAGTAAGCTTGGCTCTGTCTTGGTCTCTGTGCAGTAAGCTTGGCTCTGTCTTGGTATCTGTGCAGTAAGCTTGGCTCTGTCTTGGTATCTATGCAGTAAGCCTGGCTCTGTCTTGGTATCTGTGCAGTAAGCTTGGTTCTGTCTTGGTATCTATGCAGTAAGCTTGGTTCTGTCTTGGTCTCTGTGCAGTAAGCTTGGTTCTGTCTTGGTATATGTGCAGTAAGCTTGGTTCTGTCTTGGTCTCTGTGCAGTAGGCTTGGTTCTGTCTTGGTATATGTGCAGTAAGCTTGGTTCTGTCTTGGTATCTGTGCAGTAAGCTTGGCTCTGTCTTGGTCTCTGTGCAGTAAGCTTGGCTCTGTCTTGGTATCTATGCAGTAAGCTTGGCTCTGTCTTGGTCTCTGTGCAGTAAGCTTGGGTCTGTCTTGGTATCTATGCAGTAAGCCTGGCTCTGTCTTGGTATCTGTGTAGTAAGCTTGGTTCTGTCTTGGTATCTATGCAGTAAGCTTGGTTCTGTATTGGTCTCTGTGCAGTAAGCTTGGCTCTGTCTTGGTCTCTGTGCAGTAAGCTTGGCTCTGTCTTGGTATCTGTGCAGTAAGCTTGGCTCTGTCTTGGTATCTATGCAGTAAGCCTGGCTCTGTCTTGGTATCTGTGCAGTAAGCTTGATTCTGTCTTGGTATCTATGCAGTAATCTTGGTTCTGTCTTGGTCTCTGTGCAGTAAGCTTGGTTCTGTCTTGGTATATGTGCAGTAAGCTTGGTTCTGTCTTGGTCTCTGTGCAGTAGGCTTGGTTCTGTCTTGGTATATGTGCAGTAAGCTTGGTTCTGTCTTGGTACAGTATATATGCAGTAAGCTTGGTTCTGTCTTGGTACAGTATATATGCAGTAAGCTTGGTTCTGTCTTGGTCTCTGTGCAGAAAGCTTGGTTCTGTCTTGGTCTCTGTGCAGTAATCTTGCTTTTCTTACTGAACATATGAAGTAAGCATGACTCTGTTACTATATCTATGCAAAAATTAAGATTCTGGTACTGTATTTATGCACTAGACTTCTTTCAGTTACTGTTCTTATGTAATGCTGTTATGCTGGTGCTCTGCAGCCTCGCTCTCCCCTGAGGATAGCAGAGCCGCGTTTCACACCCTACCGTGATCCGGCCACGCTTTCCTGACAGCAGCACTCCCAGCCACTTGCATCCTTGACAGCGTACTCGGGTGTACTAACTCTTCTACTAGACCTCCCGGCCTGTTTTTTAGGGCAGTACGCGCACTCACTCTCAACCTTTTAAAGGACCAGCACGCGCACATTCAAATGCTTCCCATACAATAGCTGCCTATTTTTGAGTAGTTTAGGCACTCTCCCCAGGAGCAGGGTGCCTGAGCTAGAGGTTCTCAGCATGCTATTACTCCAGTGAAGGTTTGCTTTCTGTGTTTCTGCCCATGTACTGTACCTCTGCTTGTTCATTGACTCTGATTATCTGCTACCTGTTTACCGTATTGAACCTTTGCTGCCTGCCCCTACCATGGAACAGTTTCACGGATGTGCACAAACTCAGTCTGCCCTGACCTTGGCCTGCCTCAGCCTACATATATTGCATAATGCCCTAGTGCATTGCACTGGTGTCTCTGATCTCTGTGGGTCAGCTGCCATCAGGACGATTCCATGATGTAGTGGCCTTGTTGGTAACCTGCAGCGAAGTCTAGATCCCTGTATAGGAGTTAAAGGGTGAATACCAGGAAACCTCCAGGATAAAGCCAAACTGGTTAGTTGGCACAGTGGGTCCACGCCCCCTGTCCATAAGAATTGTATCTGTTACAAAGTATCTAGAAACAGAAGAGCATAGTTGGCTAAATCTGATTCTCCTCTGATACTGGAATGGGAAATAAATATTGGACATATAATCATGCACAATTATTTTTTTGCACAGATGGGTGACAGGTAAGTAGATCTGTACCTGCATAGGGAGTAGACCGTCCCCACTGCATTCCCTACATGATAGGATGACTTTGGGTGCCTGTCCATAACTTGTATTGTGCCTTCACTGAAGATTAGAGATGAGCGAATCGAATCCCACGAAGTGGAATTCGATCCGAATTTCAGGATAAATTCGATTCGCCTCGAAGCCGGATTTCCTTGTGCTTCGTGTCAGCGAATCGATTTATCCTGAAATAGTTTAAAAAACCAAAAAATCCATACTTATCTCCTCCATTTGCTCGCGACGGGCCGCCAGCCGCCATCTTGATTGAAGATCCCGGGCGAAATCCCGCGCGTAGTGACGTATGACGCCCGGCCCGTCGCGAGAAAATGGAGGAGGTAAGTTTGATTTAATGTATTTTTTAATGTCTATTTTACACTGTTTTTACATTCAGACGCCGCGATAATGTATGAACGCGGCATCTGAGGGGTACAATGACGGGGGCGGCGCTATCGCAGCTCCCTGTCATTGCACCCACTACGTACAAAAAAATGCGCTTCGTGGCGAAGTAATTCGTTACGAAGTGATTATTTTTTGTAAAATTCAGCGAATCAGACGAATCGAATTTCCAAGAAATTCGCTCAACTCTATTGAAGATCATGAAGGCATCATGGTGCCCACAACAAGCGGTATTCCCTTCATTGTGATAAACTACTAAAGCCAACTGTATAGAGTAAGAAACTGAAGAGTTCCGGATCCTGACAGCCCCAGACGCTTTGTTATTCTGTATTGATGTCGATCCCATCGATGCACAGTTCATCCTTGTGGGTGTCATTATGTTTTAAAGCAGATCATAATACGACAGCATGACATTTACATTCAGGACACAACCTCACAGCGGCTGCTCATTTCCCTGTTGGGTTTCCTATATACTTGCGGCGCAGCTGGTGGCTGCCATATGCTTCTCGCAGCAGAAACATCTATTCGCCTTTTTCTATTCTTTGATTAATGAGTCAACGGAAAAAATTGTCATTTGAAGAGTAAAATGGGAACAATTTAAGCCGCACTTACATAAAAGAGTGACAATCGCTCCTTATACAGCTGTAGATGTAAATTATACTGTACGTAGTGAAGCCAGAAACGGTGGGTATAACCTGTGATTTTGGCTATATTTCTACGTCTCTTTTGAAAATGTACACTTTTTGTCCCAGTACTTTGGAAGTGTGATCTAAGCCAATCAGGGTGTTTCTCCTACCCTTTCACAGCATGGGTCTCACAGGCACAGAGATTGAGAAACTGCAGCTGCATTACCCTCCTCATCCCTCTTCCTTGTCTACTATTTACTTTATTACTGCAGCTCCATCCGCCTCCTTATTCCTCTTCCCTGTCTACTATTTACTTTAATACTTCAGCTGCATCCCCCTCCTCATCCCTCTTCCTTGTCTACTATTTACTTTACTACTGCAGCTGCATCCCCCTCCTCATCCCTCTTACCTGTCTATTATTTACTTTAATACTGTAGCTGCATCCCCCCTCACCCCTTTAATGCCTACTATTTACTTTAATACTGCAGCTGCATCCCGCTCTCCATCCCTCTTCCTTGTCTACTATTTACTTTAATACTGCAGCTGCATCGCCTTCTCTTCCCTCTTACCTGCCTACTATTTACTTTAATACTGCAGCTGCATTCCCCTCCTCATCCCTCTTCCTTGTCTACTATTTACTTTACTACTGTAGCTCCATCCCCCTCCTCATCCCTCTTCCTTGTCTACTATTTACTTTAATACTGCAGCTGCATCCCCCTCCTCATCCCTCTTCCTTGCCTACTATTTACTTTAATACTGCAGCTGCATCCCTCTCCTCATCCCTCTTCCTTGTCTACTATTTACTTTATTACTGCAGCTCCATCCGTCTCCTTATTCCTCTTCCTTGTCTACTATTTACTTTACTACTGCAGCTCCATCCCCATCCTCATCCCTCTTTCATGTCTACTATTTACTTTACTACTGCAGCTGAATCCCCCTCCTCATCCTTCTTCCTCGTCTACTATTTACTTTAATACTGCAGCTGCGTCCCTCTCCTCATCCCTCTTCCTTGTCTACTATTTACTTTATTACTGCAGCTGCATCCCCCTCCTCATCCCTCTTTCATGTCTACTATTTACTTTACTACTGCAGCTGAATCCCCCTCCTCATCCTTCTTCCTCGTCTACTATTTACTTTAATACTGCAGCTGCATCCCCTTCCTCATCCCTCTTTCATGTCTACTATTTACTTTACTACTGCAGCTCCATCCCCCTCCTCATCCCTCTTCCTCATCTACTATTTACTTTAATACTGCAGCTGCATCCCCTTCCTCATCCCTCTTTCATGTCTACTATTTACTTTACTACTGCAGCTGAATCCCCCTCCTCATCCTTCTTCCTCATCTACTATTTACTTTAATACTGCAGCTGCATCCCCCTCCTCATCCCTCTTTCATGTCTACTATTTACTTTACTACTGCAGCTCCATCCCCCTCCTCATCCCTCTTCCTCGTCTACTATTTACTTTACTACTGGAGCTCCATCCCCCTCCTCATCCCTCTTCCTCCTCTACTATTTACTTTACTATTGAAGCTCCATCCCCCTCCTCATCCCTCTTCCTTGTCTACTATTTACTTTACTACTGAAGCTCCATCCGCCTCCTTATTCCTCTTCCTTGTCCACTATTTACTTTAATACTGCAGCTGCATCCCCCTCCTCATCCCTCTTCATTGTCTACTATTTACTTTAATACTGCAGCTGCATCCCCTTCCTCATCCCTCTTTCATGTCTACTATTTGCTTTACTACTGCAGCTCCATCCCCTTCCTCATCCTTCTTCCTTGTCTACTATTTACTTTAATACTGCAGCTGCATCCCCCTCCTCATCCCTCTTCCTTGTCTACTATTTACTTTAATACTGCAGATGCATCCCCTTCCTCATCCCTCTTTCATGTCTACTATTTACTTTAATACTGCAGCTCCATCCCCCTCCTCATCCCTCTTCCTCGTCTACTATTTACTTTACTACTGGAGCTCCACCCCCCTCCTCATCCCTCTTCCTTGTCTACTATTTACTTTACTACTGTAGCTCCATCCCCCTCCTCATCCCTCTTCCTCGTCTACTATTTACTTTACTACTGGAGCCCCACCCCCCTCCTCATCCCTCTTCCTTGTCTACTATTTACTTTACTACTGGAGCCCCACCCCCCTCCTCATCCCTCTTCCTTGTCTACTATTTACTTTAATACTGCAGCTCCACCCCCCTCCTCATCCCTCTTCCTTGTCTACTATTTACTTTACTACTGCAGCTGCATCCCCCTCCTCATCCCTCTTCCTTGTCTACTATTTACTTTAATACTGCAGCTGCATCCCCTCTTGTAATGAATGTACCAGAAATTTCTATTTGTGTGTCCCACCTCTCAGACCCTTTTTGGAGAATGGGGTTCCATGACCTTCATTTGCAGATTTATTAGGACAGCGCTCCTCAAAGACAGCAATGGGATATGCGTGCACAAGGCACTAATTTATTTGAGTTAAGGAAAGATCAAAGCAAGCAGCAGAGATATATTTTGTTTTTACATCCATTGAATTAATCTTCTGAGTTTGCAGACACAATTCATTATTTGATGACACTTAACAAGAAGGTATATAATAACGATCCTAGAAGATTAATACAACTTCTCCATAGTTCTTAAAAGTGGTTTCATAAAGAAAACTTGCACCTAAAAAGAGAAAAAAATATCAATACAATGCAATAAACATGTTATTTCTCTTAACCCTAGTTCTGTGATCAGCTCTGTGTCCAGACTTGGAAGAAAGTCACTCATCTCCTTCTGACCCAGCAGCAAATCCCAGCACAATGTTTGTACCATTGTAAACATTTATATGTCAGTCTGTAAACAATTTGTGTTACTTTGTAGTCGTCACACTCTTTGTTTGCAGTGTTTAATCCTTTACTAACATCTGCCGTACATGTATGGTGGATGTCTGGTCTTCAAAGATGGCGCTCACTCCAGAGTGGAATGAGCGCCATAGCCGCCGGGTGCCTGCTGTTTAACCCAGCAGACACCCATGACTAATGTCTGTGATCAGCTATAACGCCAATCACAGACATTTAACCCTTCAGAAGCCATGGTCAATGTGTTCTTTTCCAATTCCACTTTTTACAGACAGACAAAAGGCCGTGTGCTGGGGTTCCGGTTTCCAAACATTGTACATTAACAAGGGATACACATTTTCCAACTACATTATCTTCTATCATCGGTACATTGATGATCTGATATTTCTTTGGGGTGGCAGCGAGCAGGAAGTAAATGATTTCTTACACTCTCTGAATACTAGTGACTTTGGACTCAATTTTACCCAATGGTTTAACAAAAACACTTTGGACTTTCTTAACTTAAAACTCTTGATGACAATGGATCACTACAGCCGTGCACACGCTTTAAGAGTGTAAACGCGAACAGTTATCTAGATTTCCATAGCGCCCACTATCCGCCATGGGGGAAAAAGATGGTTCTTTTGGGCAGTTTGAACAAATTAGAAAAATTTAATATCTTTAGAGAGGCTGAAAATGTGACTGTCACGGACGTTCCTGCGACAAGTGGTAGGAGGTCTGTTAGACTTGCAACATGGGTATAATCTGACATGTTTTCCTTTTTTGCAGTTGGTATTTACCACACCCTTTTCCCTTAGGTGTTGCTGGTGTGGTGATTGTCCCTCCCCTATTTATTGCTGCTTCTCCCACAGTTCCTTGCGGTTTATAGCTTCAGTGGATATTGTGGTGAACTGGTGTTGGATCTCAGCTGAGATCCTGGTGCTTCCATTCCTTCATTGAAGGATAAGAGATAAGTGTTCTCTTTCCCTTTTGTGTGTAACGTTACATTTCCCTGTTGTTTGCTATTAGGCCTGAGGGAGACTCCTGTTCGTCCTTCCTGTTGGACGAACAGGTAGACTCATTCCTGTCATTAGTTCCAGGGTCCTATAGGGTCAGTTTGGTTATTAGGTTCCTGTGTATGAACTCGCCTACCTTTGAGTCCTATTCATACTGGTAGTTAGTCAGGAATTGAGTCAGGGTTTCCTTTAGGAGGTGTCCATCTTCCTTCCTTAGTTTCCATGCCTAATCTCCTTTCCCTCCTACGCTTGGTGTGGTTCCCCACCCCCCACACCTGAGCGTGGCAGTGACACAGCCAATGCCATCGACCCCTGAAAAGAAGTCTCCCTGTCAACACGACCAAATACAACTTCATCACCATATACAGTATACCGCTTGTCACAGAAACATCCAAAATATTCTGAACTTCCCCCTGGGGCATCCTCACCAATGTTTAAAAGAGGTGCCCCCCCCAATCCTAAATTTACCTTTTTTTTCAGTAAATGGTAAAATGTCACTTTCACCATCTGATATGTGTTCTATGAGCTCTTGTGAAGAAAATACAGGCCTATGAGGTTTGTAAATCATTGCATTCTTTTCTTTACATTTTGCACAGCGCCTCAACTTTTTTAGAATAGGATTTGTATTATGGATGACATTTTTTTACATCTATTTTATTAACCATATTTTTATGTTATATTAAGTATTTTTTGAGATTTGTATGATATATTAAGCATTTATTATGAATTGTAGAAAAATGTAGGCATTATTTTGTGATGGATCACTACCACGCTGACCATGTAGTTATGTTTTGTTGATTCATATGTAGAGTCATCATTTTAGTTTGTTTATTACCTCATTTATGCCTTTATTTGAATGTTGAATTTGATATGTAGTTTTACAACTACAAATTCCTTTCTTCAACCCTTTTTCCTTCACAATAGATCCCCTTCCTGACCTCCATCCTGCTGGTATTAGAATTTTTGACCTTTCTCCTTTTGACCGTCTTCCCCTTTGCACGTTTTTTTTCTGTTTTGTGCCCAAACACATATTTAAAGGGGTTATCCCATGACTAATGTAAAAAATGAAAATCAGACATTATATAGTAAATGGCAACCTCTTTCTAACAAAGCTAGAACCAGCCCTGTACCTCACATGGATCCAGAGATCTCCACATTCATTGCTCTGCTTGATTTATATCAAGCTGGCAGCTCAAATGGAGTGTCCTTTCTGCTGCAGCTTAGGGGGCATGTCCATGGTCTCCCTATCACAGCTCAGGAGGTGTGTCTCAGCTCTCCCTATCACAGCTCAGGAGGCGTGTCTCAGCTCTCCCTATCAGAGCTCAGGAGGCGTGTCTCAGCTCTCCCTATCACAGCTCAGGGGGCGTGTCTCAGCTCTCCCTATCACAGCTCAGGGGGGCGTGTCTCAGCTCTCCCTATCAGAGCTCAGGAGGTGTGTCTCAGTTCTCCCTATCACAGCTCAGGAGGCAGCTGAAGAATGAAACTGAGCATGTGCGACCTTCTCAGTGATCAGGTCAAAGAAATAAGAAAAAACAAACAAACAGCAAGTGGCTATGCTAAATTTTTAATTACATGCAATTACAAAAGTATTCAGATCCAGTTTAAAAACTGTAGACTATTTTTCATGGAGCAACCCCTTTAAATCTGTGATTATATCTGATCAAGGCACCAGTTTGATGCTGAAACGCATAGTATTCAATAAAGGACCCCAATTCTTCACTTCTGTGCCCTTGCCATGGATTTTTGATGCATGTTTATACTGTACATTAAATGTATTACAATGTAATAAAAAAATAGAATGGAATATTTTGCATCAATTTAAAAAATGATAGAAATGTTCCCAAAAAATTATACAGAAAAGAACCCTGACATCCCAGAAATGAAAAAAAAAAAAAAAATTATTTGCCTATAAATGTGGTGCTCACAAAGACCAAACTTTGTAGCATCCTTAAAGGGGTTTGTTATCTCTCCATAGGACAGATCACATATGATCGCTGGGGATCAAATGGCTAGGATCCCGACTAATGACGAGAACAGGGGTCCCCAGTGTGAATGGAGTGGTATGCACATGAGTGACCTCCACTCCATTCTTGTCTATGGGTGAAAGCACTGTGAATGTAGCAGCAGTCATGCATACACGCTATGACTCCACTCACGTGGGGACTCGGGGACCCCTGTTTTTGTGGGGTCCCAGACGCAAGGCCTCTAGCAGTCATACAATTATCATCTTTCCTGAGAATAGGTGATTTACGTTGCTCATGGGGGTTCAACCCCTTTAAGTATTCCCCAAAACAGTAATCTTGTCAAATTATATTGCAACATTGTAAATCAACCTGAATGGATACTTTATACAATATCCAGATTCATGAATCCAGGATGAACCTGTGACAATTCTTCTCCTGGATTCTTTCTTCCCACAGATCCTTATCAAGCAGTGATGTTGGGAAATGATCCTCCCCGCTCGCCTGTCCCTCTCATCTGGCCTTAGCTCAATGAATTCTCCTCGATTAAGCATTCAGCTTGAGTGAAACTTTGAGAGGATCTGAAGTTTCCTCCAGGGTCTTACTAATGCGATGGTCTTTGATGGAATTTTTTGACTGGTCCGCTGAGGCCTGTCAGGTTTCGGAAGGAACAATGAAAGTGAAAGCCTTGTCTGTGTGATTGATGGGACAGATTTCTGAAGAACGCTCAGGTATATTATGCTGGAGAGGTCTGTTCATGAACATCGATCACAAGACTCCATTTATTTTTCTATACAGCCACATTGTATTATTACATTAACTGTAGAACTATCACAATTCTTTGGGATGTATTAGATGTAGTGGAGCCAGAAATATTGTGCGCCTAATCTATGATATTTGCCCTCGCTATGCCTTTGTTATACATTACTTATCCTGTACTGATCCTGAGTTACATCCTGTATTATACTCCAGAGCTGCACTCACTGTTCTGCTGGTGCAGTCACTGTGTACATACATTACTTATCCTGTACTGATCCTGAGTTACATCCTGTATTATACTCCAGAGCTGCACTCACTATTCTGCTGGTGGAGTCACTGTGTACATACATTACATTACTTATCCTGTACTGATCCTGAGTTACCTCCTGTATTATACTCCAGAGCTGCACTCACTATTCTGCTGGTGCAGTCACTGTGTACATACATTACATTACTTATCCTGTACTGATCCTGAGTTACATCCTGTATTATACTCCAGAGCTGCACTCACTATTCTGCTGGTGCAGTCACTGTGTACATACATTACTTATCCTGTACTGATCCTGAGTTACATCCTGTATTATACTCCAGAGCTGCACTCACTATTCTGCTGGTGGAGTCACTGTGTACATACATTACTTATCCTGTACTGATCCTGAGTTACATCCTGTATTATACTCCAGAGCTGCACTCACTATTCTGCTGGTGCAGTCACTGTGTACATACATTACATTACTTATCCTGTACTGATCCTGAGTTACCTCCTGTATTATACTCCAGAGCTGCACTCACTATTCTGCTGGTGCAGTCACTGTGTACATACATTACATTACTTATCCTGTATTGATCCTGAGTTACATCCTGTATTATACTCCAGAGCTGCACTCACTATTCTGCTGGTGCAGTCACTGTGTACATACATTACTTATCCTGTACTGATCCTGAGTTACATCCTATATTATACTCCAGAGCTGCACTCACTATTCTGCTGGTGCAGTCACTGTGCACATACATTACTTATCCTGTACTGATCATGAGTTACATCCTGTATTATACTCCAGAGCTGCACTCACTATTCTGCTGGTGCAGTCACTGTGTACATACATTTCTTATCCTGTACTGATCCTGAGTTACCTCCTGTATTATACTCCAGAGCTGCACTTGGAGCTTGGGTGCAGCAAGTGCAATGGTGACGCCCTCATTGCACCAAAGGCCTCATTTGCAAATCAAAGGGGTTTTCCCATGACTAATGTAAAAAATGGAAATGAGATATCATATAGGACATGACAACCAATTTCTAACAAAGCTAGAACCAGCCCTGCACCTCACATGGATCCAGAGATCTCCACATTCATTACTCTGCTAGATTTATATCAAGCTGACAGCTCAAGGGGAGTGTCTATTCTGCTGCAGCTCAGGGGGCGTGTCTCATCTCTACCTATCACAACTCAGGAGGCAGTTGAAGGATGAAACTGAGTATGTGCGGCCTTCTTAGTGAGCAGGTCAAAGAAATAAGAAAAAAAACAAATAGCAGGTGGCGCTATACAGATACATTTTATTGAATAACTAGTAGCTGTGCTAAATGTTTAATTACATTCAATTACAAAAGTATTCAGATCCAGCTGCTGGTTTGAAAACTGTAGAATATTTTTCGTGGGACAACCCCTTTAAGCAAAAGTTTCATAACTCAGGAATGGCTCTTCGGATCAACAACATTTTAATCAGATGAACCACAGCTATTTGCTATGGATAGGGGAAGTTGCTGGTGACAGACTTATTTTAACTTGCACAGGTTGCTGGGAGATTTCAGCTCTGAATTTAGATTTAAATAGATATTTAAATGTAAACTATAAGGTGTCATGAATAAATAATTGTGTGCTAGCCATCATAAGTATTTGAACCCCTGTTTTATACATTTACAGGTCTGGAGCTGTTCTATGGAGTTTCCTAGGATAAGGAGAACTGTAGCAGATCACCTTGTTCTTTGCTGTTTTAATCTCAGGTTTACATTCTTTAGTTTTTTATTGCTTGAAATCTTCTTTTTCTGCTGGATTCAGGACCACTTCAGCCGACCATGACCTTTTTACATTTCCGTCATTCACCGAAGGAGCGCGGCTGAACTTCTGCTGATTACATACCTAGAGTCGCCCATGTTAGGCTGGGAATTGACAGGAGCTTCACTTTGAGGAAGGGCTGTTAGTTTTTTTTTTGCATTGGACCCTCCATCTGTCAGACTTCTGGCTCTGAATCCCAGGAATTCAGGAGCGGCGCTGGAGAAATGAGCTGGAAATGTCCAGTGTAAAGTGCACAATAATTAATGACATAAAATGACCATTGAAGAGAATGGAGCAGAGGAGATGTGGATGGCAATATGGCTGCCAGTGCAGGAAGTGGAAGGTCCCATGTGATTGCATCAACTTTGGCCTTTGGTCAGGGACGCCCCATAATATAGTTACTTAAGCTGAAGGGCCCCAGGTTGAGCATCCCTGCTTTAAATCATAACTTTAAGGGGCAGAATTAAAGGTCTTGTGCCCCAATGCCAAATGTGCAACAGGACCACCAAATACCATACATTACTTATACAAATGTTCTCCTCATATGGTCCAGGGAGACCTTGAGGCCCCTCAACAGGAGAGACCTCAGCAGTTTTTTAGGCGGGCAGGCTGTGTGTAACAGAAGGGGGAACAGTCCATGTGAAAGAAAGATGTGGACAGGATGAGGTATGGAGAGCAGCCTGTGAGAAAGGGGCATGGGGAACCATCTGTGTAATAGGGCGGTGCATGGGAAGCAGTCTGTGTGAGAGAAGGGGCAGGGAGAGCAGTCTGTGTGAGAGAAGGGGCATGGTGAGCAGTCTGTGTTATAGGGGGCATGGGGAGCAGTTTGTGTGACAGAATGGGCATGGGGAGCAGTCTGTTTGAGAGAAGGGGCATGGGGAGCAGTCTGTGTTATAGGGGCAAGGGGAGCAGTCTGTGTTATAAGGGGCATGGGGAGCAGTCTGTGTGAGAGAAGGGGCATGGGGAGCAGTCTGTGTTATGGGGGCAAGGGGAGCAGTCTGTGTTATAGGGGGCATGGGGAACAGTCTGTGTGAGAGAAGGGGCATGAGGAGCAGTCTGTGTTATAGGGGGCATGGGGAGCAGGAGCAGTCTGTGTTATGGGGGCATGGGGAGCAGTCTGTGTTATAGGGGGCATGGGGAGCAGTCTGTGTGAGAGAAGGGGCAAGGGGAGCAGTCTGTGTTATAAGGGGCATGGGGAGCAGTCTGTGTGAGAGAAGGGGCATGGGGAGCAGTCTGTGTTATGGGGGCAAGGGGAGCAGTCTGTGTTATAGGGGGCATGGGGAACAGTCTGTGTGAGAGAAGGGGCATGAGGAGCAGTCTGTGTTATAGGGGGCATGGGGAGCAGGAGCAGTCTGTGTTATGGGGGCATGGGGAGCAGTCTGTGTTATAGGGGGCATGGGGAGCAGTCTGTGTGAGAGAAGGGGCAGGGAGAGCAGTCTGTGTGAGAGAAGGGGCATGGTGAGCAGTCTGTGTTATAGGGGGCATGGGGAGCAGGAGCAGTCTGTGTTATGGGGCATGGGGAGCAGTCTGTGTTATAGGGGGCATGGGGAGCAGTCTGTGTGAGAGAAGGGGCAGGGAGAGCAGTATGTGTGAGAGAAGGGACATGGGGAGCATTTTATGAAATGGGGCATGGGGAGCAGTCTGTGTAGGGGGGCATGGCAAGAAAACCTTGTAACAGAGGGGGCAGGGAGAGTGGCCAATGAGAGAGGACACAGGGAGCATTTTATGAAATGGGGCACGTGGAACAGTCCATGTATTAGATGGGCATGGGGAACAGTTGGCATGGGGGAGCAGGCCAATGAATTACCTAGAACCTTCTTTGCATTAGAACATGTGTTATTTGCCAACCAGGAACACTTTCCTAAGAAATAAACAGTAAAGTCAGTTGAACAATATAAGGATATAAACTGTAGACCCGGGGACTTTCCCTGGTGTGGTGTGAGTGACAATCCTAACCAGTGGTGATGTACTCACGAGTCTCATGAAGTATTTGTTGGGTTTAATTAGATCACAATCGAACAAACAGATCAGTTGAGGTAAACTGCAACATTAGTGATATGTATGTGATAAACCAATTTTATTCATTGTCCTCTACATTGTATATTATTATATCATCAGGGGATGACCTCACGCGTGGCCTCATCAGTTAATGGGGTAATGACCTGACCTCATATATCTTGGTTTAGCAGCTAATCTGGTGAGATGCAGCTGAAACGACAGTAAAATGCAATTCTGCTGAAATAGTCATCATGGTGGTCTGGGCTAGATAGAGGAGAAGAAAAGGAAAGAAGAACACTAAAAAAAAAAATGTGATACTGAATGTAATTATATAGCTACAGGGGAACTATAGCCCTGCCCTGAAGACCATGGAAATGACCTTAATGGTAAAGGGAAGACAGTAAAAAACTATATTTTTGTGAAGCTTTTCCAATTAATATAAAAATTTAAAAAACAATTTAGAAATGATATTGTAGTGAGCAGTAGCTATAGGATGTTGGTGGAGGTTCAACATTTGGGACCTCCTCCGAGCATGAAGACAAAGAGATTGGGGTTACAAGCTCCTGAGCATTAAAGGGGTTCTCCGGGAATCAAGAAAATTAAAATACTTAAATAATACTTTATTATAAATATATTCCCAAATACCTTTCATTAGTTATAATGTTTTGTCTGGGGAGCAATCATTAGGAGAAATAAAATGGCCGCTGTCCTGTTAGTACACACAGAACCTGTCCTAATCACACAGCAGGACAAGTTACTTCACAACACTGAGGTAAAGAGCTGCCTCGTCCTCCTCTCTGCTCTGCTTGTCAGGGATTATGATCCTGAATACAGATGATAAGATCTTCAGCTGAATTCATGAGCAGATGTGGTAATGAGTAGGAGAACTTGTATGCAGTCTCCATTATTACAGTCTGTCCTATCCGTTCTCTTTGTACTTCATGTCTCCTCATGGACTCTATTCCTACAGAGATTCAGCAGAAGATCTTATCATCTGTATTCGGGATCATAATCCCTGACAAGCAGAGAGGAGGATGAGGCAGCTCTTTACCTCAGTGTTGTGAAGTAACTGTGTGATTAGGACAGGTTCTGCGTGCACTGATTTTGTTTCTCCTAATGATTGCTCTTTAGACAAAACAAGCCGTTATAACTAATGCAAGGTATCTGGGAATATGTTTATAATAAAGTCATATTTAAGTATTTTCATTGTCTTAATTCCTGGAGAACCCCTTTAATTAGTGTTGAAGTATCTATGTATAGTATAGCTCGTTAATACCCCAGACAATATGTTACTGGGCTCTACAGCTCCTCCCTCTCTGACATCACTTCCTGCTCTGCCTGCTATTGGTTGAAGCTGTACCGCAGCAACTTCCTGCTTTTTCTGCTCCCTGTATGCAGTCTGTACATAATACTGATAATCTCTACAGCTCTCTGTCCCATTTTAGGTAATTCCTGCTTCTTTATGGTTCATGTGCAGAGGGAAATAGCTAACATGGAGCAGAGGGTGCTCAGCTTGCAGTGGGCAGGTAGAACAGGAAGTCTGTGAGCTGAAGTTTCAGCCAATAACAGAACAGGAAGCGACATCAGAGAACAGGGAGTCATTTTGTCAACACCCCAGTGATATGCAACTGTTTTCTTATCTGGAGTGCTGTTAAGGACCTCTAGTGGACAGAGCACTCTAAAAACCTGCATTTGAGGGCCAATGCTAAAAGAAGATCACATGACCCTACTATTCAACTAATTGTAAATATTTCCCTGGAGTTTTACCTTAAATCATTTCCACATTTTTCCAGCAAATCCACCTTCCACTGCAAGTCCCTGCGCGGCGGTCGGAGTTTTATGCGTTGCCTTTAACGTTCCAAATGAAAGGTTGTGTTCTGACAGGTGATCCCTTCAGGATTCGGATCCAGCTGTTTCTGCTGCTTTGTAGTTATCAGATGAATCAACATCTGATGATGAAGTGTAATGCCAGGGATTAGCTGGAAAAAGAGCGAAAAACAAGATTCATCAACTACAAATGAGTTCATCTACCCCAAAGGCTCAGAAAGCAAACGGCACCAGCTCTGTGTGGGGAAGGAGACCCAGAGACGGATCAGCGCCCTTGGGTGCACCAGACAAAATCACTTACAAGGCCTACCTCACGCACACCCTGCACAATAGGTAATACCAGTCAAACCGGAGACAGACAGCTTGCGTTTTTGCATGTATATATTTTTTCCTGTGGAGCATTGTGTGACCAAAGTCTCTAAACACCGCTAGGTCTCTTCAAGAAGTAACATCCTACACCCGAAAGACTACCCTTTACAGAGCATGCCCAGTGTTGTGTCAGACCATAACTTTTTTATTTGTTGGACTACCAAAATAATTTTTTTGTGACTTTTTTACGTAGGGCTTCTTAATCTATTATTTCACATTCTTTTTTCTTTTTAGTTTTATTTGGGGAAACTGTATATTATGTTTTAAAAAGTTTCTTTCTTTTTATTTATTTATTATTTCATTATTAGAATGCGTTCCTTATTTTGTCCCGGACGTTTTGCTATATAATAGGTATAGTTTCACATGAATGGGGGGGATAATGAGCATGGTTTCGGTTGGCATGGACTTTTTTTATTATTTTTTTTCTATTATTTGTATTTTTTTTAATGTATTTTTTTTTCACATGTATTCCCTAAGAGACCATTAAAAGACCTCTGGGGGACACTGACACTTTTTTATTTTATTTTTTATTTTGTACTTTTTCATATTTATTTATTTATTTAAATTTGTATGCTATTGCATTTTATAATTTTTTTTAAATTTATTTATTTTATCTTTATTTTACTTACCAGTATTTTTGCTGGGGGACACACTGACACTTTTTTTTGTCGATACTGCATAGCCGTGGTTGTTATTAAAGTAGTGCACTGTTTAGTTGCTCTGCATTGTTAATGGCCGTGTGGAATTAAAGGTGCTGTGCGGCCAATAACAATCCAGTTCTACTAAACAGTGCGGTCTCATTAGCCAGCTGTTGTCCATACGGCGGTGCGATACTGGACTTCAGTGCGGCCGCATCGTGTGATAATACCGTAAATCTGTCCAGCAGCATGCTGCACAAACTACTATTGTAATAGAGGTTGGAGTCCTTCAGGCAGGTTTATTATGGGGGCGGAGGGGCGCTTTTATTTTACATCGATCCCTATTGTTGAGATTATAATAAATGTTTTGCATGAGCGCACATAATATGTAAATCGCTCCGTCCTCGTTGTCGAGATTTAATTATGGATTGTAGGTAGAGTAGCCTGCTCCGACGTAGGGCGTCCCCCGTGCATGACATTCAGCACAGCAAAGCAGTCCCATGTAAGAGCATCTTCCTTATTTCAGCATATCCACAAAAGTGCAGTACAAAATACAGCATGCTACAACCCGCTTACGCGTTTCGGATGGTAAACGTCAATGTCCGTGGTCACAGCCAGTGACAGGTCGTCTCTCTTCTGAATGCATCATTTACACGGAGAGCGGCGGTTCATAAGCATCTCATTGTGCAGGAATGAAGACGGACGCCATAACGGAGTGTGACGCCATCACTTCATCCTCATTGTGCCGATGACAGGTCAATAAATTCATTCATTTCCTCCTCATTTCTGTAAGGTTTAATATCAGTCAATGCGCCAAGGAAATCTATGTAAAAAGTGTTGGATAACAAACAGAAGGGATGAAAACCAAGCAGCAAATACGTGATATTCTCTGCAGAGGTTGCACAGCTGTTTTACTTCTCTTACAGGGTATGAATACTTCTGCCACCATCGTTCTCGTTGCTCAACTGTCTCTTAAATAAAAAAGAAGAAAATTTGTGATTTACCTACATAAAAAATCTCCCCCGTTTTATGTATGCAGCCCCTATGCAGAACTATGAGACCTAACGCTGTGTGCGCTCATCTTTCTTCATCCTACAGACTTCACATTTTATACTCCGGTTGCACCCAGAGCTGCATTTACTATTCTGCTGCGGTCACACATCAGACTAAAAAGGGGATAAATGGTTTAATATCTCTTTATCAACATTGTGTGCAATTTTCTGATACATTGTGGAGAGACTTACCTGAAAAAATGCGCCAAAAAACTGAATACATGGAGATTTGCAGATCTCTGATGAGATTAGAGCCACCGTGACAGCATTTGGTGGAAAACGTAATAAAACGCCAACAATTTTTCAGAATTAGGAAATTTTTGACAATTTTAATATGGAGTTTTACAGCCATATTGTGTCCATGTAGTGCACAATAGTGTGGTCAGGGTGCCATACATTACCCATATTACCGGATTATGGTCCCAGCCATCAGACGGGGTTGTCCACTACTCAGTCACCCTGACACCCTGCACCCCCGCTGATAGTTGTGTACTCGATGGAGCTGTTTACTGAAGTGCTGCTCCCATTGAAGTGAATGCTGCCCAGTGGATCGCTATGTACATTTCTGTTACTCACTTCCAGTGTTGGGGTATGAGGTGTCGGAACCTGCCGATCAGATGCTGATGAGCTGTCCAGATGATCACTTATAAAGGAGGCTGGAAATGGTAAGTTTGTCCACTTGTTCTGGTGAACTCCAGGATACAGTTCTATTATCAAGTTCTGTGTCCACCACGTGGGGGGAGCTCAGGAGCTTACTGTATACTATGTCTTTATTGAGGCTTGAAGTTCCTGCAATCCCTATAGTGGTGGCTACAGGCTTCAATAATAACACAGTATGCAGTAATCTCCTGAGCTCCCCCTAGTGGTGACTGCAGGCCTCAATAATAACACAGTATACAGTTAGCTCCTGAGCTCCCCTAGTGGTGACTGCAGGCCTCAATAATAACAGAGTATGCAGTAATCTCTTGAGCTCCCCCTAGTGGTGACTACAGGCCTCAATAATAACAGAGTATGCAGTAATCTCCTGAGCTCCCCCTAGTGGTGACTACAGGCCTCAATAATAACACAGTATGCAGTAATCTCCTGAGCTCCCCCTAGTGGTGACTGCAGGCCTCAATAATAACACAGTATACAGTTAGCTCCTGAGCTCCCCTAGTGGTGACTGCAGCCTCAATAATAACAGAGTATGCAGTAATCTCTTGAGCTCCCCCTAGTGGTGACTACAGGCCTCAATAATAACAGAGTATGCAGTAATCTCCTGAGCTCCCCCTAGTGGTGGCTGCAGGCTCAATAATAACACAATATACAGTAATCTCCTGAGCTCCCCCTAGTGGTGACTGCAGGCCTCAATAATAACAGAGTGTGCAGTAATCTCCTGAGCTCCCCCTAGTGGTGACTGCAGGCCTCAATAATAACACAGTATACAATAAGCTCCTGAGCTCCCCCTAGTGGTGGCTGCAGGCCTCAATAATAACACAATATACAGTAATCTCACAAGCTCACCCTAGTGGTGGCTGCAGGCCTAAAAAATAACACAGTGTGCAGTAAGCTCTTGGGCTTCCCCTAATGGTGGCTGCAGGCCTCAATAATAATAGTATGCAGTAATTTCCTGAGCTCCCCCTAGTGGTGCCTGCAGACCAGCCTATACTAAAATAGTATACAGTTAGTTTCTGAGCTCCCCGTAGTGGTGGTTTCATGTCTTGATAATAAAACAGTATGCAGTAAGCTCTCCTCCTAGTGGTGGCTGTAGGCCCCAATACTGACACAATCTCAAAGCAAAAACTTCAGGGGTAGAAAGGGTTAAGTTAAAGGGAAGTTTGTCTCATGGAGTTAAAGGGGTTGTCCGGCTGAACCCAATCCTATCCCCAGGTAGGCCCTCTGACATGAGCATTTCATGCTCCGATGCTCTCCTTTGCTCTGTGCTGTATCTGACCGGGATCCCCTTAATGAATGTTAGAAAGGAGGGTGCTCCCTAAAAAAACACATCATATCTGACTCAATGGCGGTCATGCGATACTACACTGCAATACCCTTGCTTATCTGTTTGTCTAAGGTGCCAGGAGCTGGACTTGGACTGATAAACTGACTGCATTGAAAGCTCCAATCTGAGAGGTGATCTGTAATACAATTCCCGAGAATATGAAAAAAAAAAATCCAAATTAAACAAATAGAATAAAAAAATGTGCATGAAAAAAATAATATTAAAATTCAGGTTCAAACAAAATAGCAACACAGTTAAAAAGTAAAGTTATTTTGATACAAAAATGTAAACAAAAAATAAGCATCAAAAAAGGTCCAATGATTGATCCGACCCTTTGACACCTCGCTGTGCACCCAGCATTGACCTTTCATGAAATGGACGCCATGCCTCTTGCGCCGCGGCAAGCGAAAGCTTTAACCTTCCCTGTAAACTGTGCGCTCGGCTACATCTTGTTCGTCAGGCTTGTTTATGGAGGTCGCATAATTTCCCCTGCCCTAATTATTCCCAAAAGATTTTCATCTTTGGCGATTTCCATTGCCAAAAAATAGTCAATGAAAAGTCATTAACTGCAGCTCTGAAGGCGGGGAACATTGGCCGCGCTTTTACTTTTCAATGTTACTTGGCATGACGACGCCGGTGCGGGAGCTAATTATATGAATATTGACCCTGGAACACCGAGACATGGAATAAAAAGCTATATATCGACCTGTGCACATTGTGGTGTCACTACAGGGGATGTCAGAGCCGTGATTAACGGACCTTCTAATGATTCATGATTACCGCTCTACTACTCCTAATTGCGCGCTGTACGCGGAGCATCATCTGATCCCTTATTTTACCTATTGTATTTAGTTTTTTATGTTTATTCTGGTTGGCAAAGTCTATAAAAAGCATTCACCCTGCATCTTGTAGACAGAAGATGTGCATGCCCCCTATTAATCACATCGTAATCTCTGCTATCATTGTACACACAGGATAGATCATCTGGCTAATATAAAATGATAAAATGTCCTAAAACCTTGATTTATTTTTTTTAAGTATTTATTTTTTTGCAGGGGCTTTTTAAGACTAACAATTATTTTTTTTGCATCAGGCTCTGAGTGGTATTTTACAGTCATTTGCCAAAAAAAATTGAAAAAAATCTTGTGCAACTAAAAAACACACTAAAAAAGCTTTTAAAAAATGTTTTGGCTACCAAGGCCAATAAGATAATCGGTTGCATCAAAAGAGGTATAGATGGCGGTGATGAGAACATAGTCCTGCCACTTTACAAATCACTAGTCAGACCACACATGGAGGACTGTGTACAGTTCTGGGCTCCTGTGAACAAGGCAGACATAGCAGAGCTGGAGAGGGTTCAGAGGAGGGCAACTAAAGTCATAACTGGAATGGGTGGACTACAGGACCCAGAAAGATTATCAAAATTAGGGACGACTGAGGGGAGATGTAATAACTATGTATAAATATATCAGGGGTCAGTACAGAGATCTCTCCCATCATCTATTTATCCCCAGGACTGTGACTGTGACGAGGGGACATCCTCTGTGTCTGGAGGAAAGAAGGTTTGTACACAAACATAGAAGAGGATTCTTTACGGTAAGAGCAGTGAGACTATGGACTCTTTACGGTAAGAGCAGTGAGACTATGGACTCTTTACTGTAAGAGCAGTGAGACTATGGACTCTTTACGGTAAGAGCAGTGAGACTATGGACTCTTTACTGTAAGAGCAGTGAGACTATGGACTCTTTACTGTAAGAGCAGTGAGACTATGGACTCTTTACTGTAAGAGCAGTGAGACTATGGACTCTTTACTGTAAGAGCAGTGAGACTATGGACTCTTTACTGTAAGAGCAGTGAGACTATGGATTCTTTATGGTAAGAGCAGTGAGACTATGGACTATTTACGGAAAGAGCAGTGAAACTATGGACTCTTTACTGAAGAGCAGTGAGAAGGATCTTAAGTAGAGCAGACTATGGCCTCTTTACGGTAAGAGCAGTGAGACTATGGCCTCTTTTAAGCAGTGATGACCTAAGAAGCAGTGAGACTATGAACTCTTTACTTAGAGCAGTGAGACTATGGACCTTTACGGTAAAGTGAGACTTGACCTTTACTTTAAGCAGTGAGACTATGGACTTAGGTAGCAGTGAGCTGGAACTCTCTGCCTGAGGAGGTGGTGATGGTAAGTTCACTATAAGAGATCAGGAGGGGCCTTGATGTATTTCTGGAGGTAATAATATTACAGGTTATAGTTACTAGAGAGGGGTCATTGATCCAGGGAGTAATTCTGATGCCTGATTGGAGTCGGGAAGGAATTTTTCTCCCCTAAAGTGGGGAAAATTGGTTTCTACCTCACAGGGGTTCTTTGCCTTCCTCTGGATCAACTTGCAGGATAACAGGGAGAACTGGATGGACAGAGGGCTTTTTTCGGCCTTATAAACTATATTACTATGTTACTATGTTTGAATGTTATGGTATTTTTTACACAGCGAAAAAACAAACAAACAAACAAACAAACAAACACCAAGTCTACGATACTAGTGCAATCCTGCTTCTAAATGAATAAAGGGATAGTCCGTGTGGAGAGGTAGGTCTGCCTACCGTTGATACTGCTTATGAAAAATGAATAGTTTGGTCGGTTTCGGCTACTTTCACATCTGCGTTTAACTTTTCCGATATTGAGATCCGGCAGAAGATCTCAATACTGGAGAAAAACATTTCCATTTTGTCCCCATTCATTGTCAATGGAGACAAAACTGAACTTAACAGAACGGAGTGGATTTCACCAGAATGCATTCCATTCCGTTTGGTTGCGGTTTTTGCAGCGGTTTTCTGTCCGGCATGGGATGCGGAGCAATACGACTGCATCCGTTATGAAAGCATCTGGTTGTATCATCTTTAAAATAGCCATGACGGGTCCGGCAGTAATACTATTGTAAGTCAATGGGTGCCGGATCCATTTTCTATTGTGTCCGAGAAAATGGATCCAGCATGACACACAATGTAAGTCAATGGTGGCGGATCCATTTTCTCGGACAGTAGACAGTAGAATCTCCAACAATAGAAAATGGATTTAGTCTCACATGGGGTAACAAGTGTTTGATTAGAGTATTATTAACCACATATCACACACGCAAAACTGAATTATAATAAAGGGACGACCCCATGTTTAACGTTAAAAATAAAAATCAGACAACCACTTTCTAACGCCAAAGCCAAAACCAGCCCCGTACCTCACATGGATCCAGAGATCTCCACATTCATTGCTCCAAATTCTGGATTTATTTCAAACTGGCAGTTCAGGAAGCGTGTCCTTTCTTGGGGGGGCGATCCCTGTCTGCTGCAGCTAGTGGCAATTTAAGGATGCAACTGAGCATAGGTGTCCACCTCAGCAAGTAGGACAGAGAAACTAGAAGAAGGGCAAACAGCAGGTGGTGCTATATGGATAGATTAAATCATTGTATAAGTGCCTATGAGAAATTTTTAATTAAAGGCAATTCCAAAAGTATTCAGATCCAGATGCTGGTTTAAAAACCATAAAATATTTTTGTGGTCCTACAGCTTTGATTACAAAATTGGGTTACAGTAATGTGGGTTACAGGTTTGCTGTTTGTTTTCCATTCCTAGAAGGAAACACAGAATAAACAAGGATATGTTAAAAACTGCACACTTTTAATTTTTTTATTTTTTTGCAAAATGCAGCACTGCTGAGGTGTGTGGAAGCATCCCTAAGAGGCAACAGGTTAAATGCAGACAATATAGGCAGCTATACACAGGTGAGGCTCCTTTATGGCCAGTGCCACACACCTCCACTTCTAGCTAGCTACACACAGGAATCTGCAGAGTTTCACAGCCTTTTCTCATTATCTCCTGCACCTTGCCATGAGGTCTGCTTGTACTGTACAGTACTTCTATATCCCCTATAGAGATGTCGGTGGCACCCTACCTCTGGGACCCACCCCTATCTCATGAACAGGGCACTGCTGTGAACAGAGAGAAAGCTGTGCGTGTGCTATGTCTTCTCTACTCACTATTATGATATTGTACGTCCGAAAATAGCCAAGCAAGCATACTCAGCTATTTTCAGAAGTTCCATAGCAGTGAATGGAGGGCACGACACAAATGCTCGGCCACCCCTCCAATTAACTGCTACGGGACTTGCCAAAATAGCAAAGTCAGACGTCTCATGGAGGTGAATGGAGGGGTGGCTCTTCCAAAGCTAAAGAGAACGTGAAATCAAAGTGTGATTTACAGCAGTAGTTCAAAAGTATCATACCTTCTGGCAGCAATCCATGGGGATCCAGCTTGTATGAAACTATAACTCTCAGGAGGTCAGCTGGAGACCACTGGAGACCAGCTGGAGACCCATCAATTTTAAAGGGTTTGTCCAGGATTGGAAAAACATGTCAGTTTCTTCCATAAAGAGCACCACACCCCTGGGTCCATGGGTTGTGTGTGTTATTGCAACTCCATTAAAGCAAATGGGGCTGAGCTGCAATACCTCACATAACCTGTGGATAGATGTGGTGCATCCATGTTTTTCTAATCCTGGAGGACCCCTTTAACCCTCTAACTGGAGGGGGGAGGGCTACTTTATATCCTGCTACCTCCTGAATCATAGCAGCTAGAAACATGCAACTGATCTTGTTTGAAAGCAGATATTCAAAGCTTTCAGACAATACCAAAATGACAGCAATATGTTCAGGACAGAGAAAGATATCACTGATAGAAATCGGGATGCTGTGAATGCAGCTGAAAATGAAAGTAAAAACAGGTTTCACTCGTGAATATTCCTGACTTGATTTCTAACAGTGATTTCTCCTCTGTTTCTTGGACTTTAGCTGTCATTGGTCTTGAATTAAAGCCTGGACTGTCAGCTTTTAGACAAGACCAGTTGCATGTTTCTAGCTGCTATCATTGAGGAGATATCACCATCTAAAGCTGCCCTCCCCCCTCCAGTCAGATGCTTTTCACACTGTCCGAGCTGGACTTGGGCAGAACAGTTAGGTGGTTAAGCTTGGTCTCCATAATGAAAGATACACAGTGTAACATCAAACAAGCAGAAGAGAAAATAGAATTTCAGACCACATGCAACAAAATGCCACGTCTACTACTGACCCAGGCGCTCGGCTGATTTAATGACATCTTGTAATGGAAAATAAGTTGATTACGCGGCTCCCTCTCATATGGCAAAAGAAACATTGATTTGTTAAAAGTGGCCAATAGGAGTGATTCCGACACGTTTCGTTTATGGGGGGAGGGGACGGTTTCATCTCCTGTTCACTTGCTGTAAGGGCCGCTCTCCAGACACAACTTATTATTTTATTGAACTCTATATAATAAGATAATCAAACATGGACGTACATTTCTTGATACACATTGTCAGTTGCTAAGCAACCACATTGGCGATAGGTCAGCGGTGGCAGCAGAAGATATAATTATTATCACAAGATGAACCAAAATGTTTCATGAAAAGTGCAATATTGTAAACACAAATGTTATTAACGGCAAATCCTCCGCTGGAGACAGAACATTGATACAAATAGTCTTCTCCGTCCAGGCCGGACTCCACTATAAACACATGGACTTGGTGGTGGTGCATTGGTCAGGGGTGTACAGTGGCAAGCAAAAGTAAGTGAACCCTTTGGAATCACACGATTTCTGCATTGATTGTTAATATGAACATCTAAGTCACAATTATAGACAAACACAATGCAACTAAACTCACATTTGTAACGTTCATGTGTTTCTTTCAGCACATTGAATAAACAGCCACAGTGCAGGGAGGAAAAGTAAGTGAACCCTTGAATTTAAAGGGTTTCTGTCACCAGAAATCACCCTATTAAACCAAGTGTCATTTGCAATGAGCAAATGACACTTGATGCCAGTAATGTTAGTATTATACCCTCAGTTCCGCCGTTTTGCCAAAAATAGCGATTTTATAATATTGCTAATTTGACCTCCCCTGGTGCAGGGGAGATTTTTGAATCAGTCCTCCCTGCAAATGTGTTTTAACCCATGCATCTGGACAGGGTTTAAGGTCAGGATTTGGCATTCCAACACAAATCTCCTTTTTCAACTATTTCTTTATTTGCATTTTAGGCATAGCCCTGTTGTATCATCCAACATCTCTTCAGCTTGAGTTTATGGACGCTGCCCAGATATTGTCCTGTAAAATGTTTTCATATACCTTAGAATTTATTGTTTCCTCAATGACTCTAAGGTTTCCAGACCCTGAGGGAGCAAAGCCGCCACAAACCATAATGCTTTCTCCACCAATCTCAAACCATAATTCTCTCTCAACCAGCCACTATCCATGATGCTTTCATCAATAGTCCCAGAAGCCATGATGCCTACTCCATGAGCCCCAAACCATGATGCCCCATCAACCATCTCATAACCATGATGTTCCCTCATCAGCCTCAAACCATATTTTTCTCTCTACCAACTGCTAACCACCTGCTCCAAACCATGATTCTCCCCCCAACAGCCCCAAATGATCATTCCACCTCCACCAGCTCCAAACCATGATTTCCCCTCCCAAACTATAATTCTCTCTCTACCAGTCACTAAACACAATGCTTTCTCCACCTTCCCCAAACTATGATGCTCCATCCAACAGCCACAAAATATAATGCTCCCTCCACCAGCCCCAAACCATGATGCCCCTTCCACCAACCCCAAACCATAATACTTCCTCCACCAGCCCATAACCATGATGCCTCCTCCACCAGCCCCAAACATTTATGCCCCCTCCTCTAGCCCCAAACCATGATGTCTCCTTCCACCAGCCCCAAAGCATGATGCCTTTTCCGACCAACCCCAAACTATAATACTCCCTCCACCAACCCATAACCATGATGCCTCCTCCACCAGCCCCAAATGATAATGTCTCCTCCACCAGATACAAGCTAGGATGTCCCCTCTACCATCCTGAAACCATAATTTTCCTTCTCCCACCCTGAAGTCATAATTTCCCCTCCACAAACCCCAAACCATGATGTTCTATCAAACCAGTCCATAACCATGATTGCTCCCTCCACTTGTCCCAAACCATGATGCCGCCACAAACCACCAGCTTAACCAAATTACTCCCTCCACCAGCCCAGAACCATAATGCTCCTCCACCAGGCCTTAACCATGATGCATCTTCTACCAACCCCAAATCATAATACTTCGTCCACCAGCCCCTAACCATGATACCCCCTTCACTAGCCCCAAACCATGATGTTTTCTCCACAAACCCCAAACCATGATGCCCCATCAACCAGTCCATAACCACAATGCTCACTCCAGCTGTCCCAAACCATGATGTCCCACAAACCACTAGGTTAACCAAATACTCCCTCCACCAGCCCATAACCATGATGTCTCTTTCACCAGCCCCAAAAAGATCATGCCCCCTCCACTAGCCCAGAACCATAATACTCCTCCACCAGTCCCCAACCATGATGCCTCTTCTACTAACCCCATACCATAATACTTTCTCCACCATCACTTAATCATGATGCCTCTTCCACCAACCTCAAATGAAGTCTCCTCCACCAGCCCAACACCATGATGTTCCCTCCACCAGCCCCAAATCATGTTGCCAACTCCACCAGCCCCAAATGATCATGCCCCCTTCACCAGGTACAAGCCATGATGTTCCCTCTACCAGCCGCAAACCATAATGCCCCATCAACCTGCCCATAAACATGATGTCCCCTCCACCAGTTCCAAACCATAATTCTTTCTCTACCAGTTGCTAACCATGATGCCTCTTCCACCCCAAACCAAATACCCCCCACAGCCCATAACCATGATTCCCCCCCAGCCCAAACCATGATGCCCACCAACAGCTGCTAACCATAATACTCCCTCCACCATCCCCAAACCGTGATGCCCCATCAACCAGCTGCTAACCATGATGCTCCCTTCACCAGGCCCAAACAATAATTCTCCTTCTCCCAGCCTGAAGCCATCATGTCCCCTCCACCACCATCCCCAAACCATGATGCCCCATCAACGAGGACATACTGTAACCATGATACTCCCCATCAGCCCCAAACGATATTTCTCTCTCTATTAACCGCTAATAACAATGCTTTCTCCATCTACTCCAAACCATGATGCCTTCTCCACTAGCCCCACCAGCCTCCAATCATGATGTCCCCTCCATGAGCCCCAATCCATGATGTTCCCTCCACCAGTCCCAAAACATGATCCCCCATGAACCAGCTGCTAACCATGATGCTCCCTCCACCGGCTCAAAACCATAATTCTCCTTCTCACAGCCCCAAATCATGATGCCACATCAACTAGCCCATAACCATAATGCTCCCTCCACCAACCACTAATCATAATTCTACCTCCACCAGCCTCAAACCATGATGCTTCCCATATCAGCCCATAACCATGATGCTCTCTCCACCAGCAGAAAACCCACAAGTAATGCACTAGACCAACAATTCATAAATAAAATCATAACTTTATTAGATAAAATACACTTAAAACAATATGTCAGAGGGACATAACTAATAAAACCTAGTGACACAGAGGTACTACATAATATGATAGCACATAGCAAACATGATGCCCCCTAACCATTAATACTTGGAGTCCCTGCTGCTGTTCATTGGTGATATGGAGCCATAGGCGCATATTAGGAAAATATTCTCTCCTTAATCAGAAATCTAGTCTGAGATGGATCTTGTGACTGTCCAATACTATAGGGAATGTCACAGCAAAATATTGAAGGTGATGAAGTCTTCCTTTATATATGTTTAAGTTGCTGTATTTTTGCTTTCTGCATGATGCATGAGCCCTAATACAGCTGTGTGCATGAGCGCTTACAGAAGCGTGCTGGTTACAAATGAGGAATGTGACTGCGCTGCCTGCTTACTAGTTATACATAAAAGTCAAGGCAAGCAATTACCCATAATGGTGAGGGGCCGGCACCATCTGGTGTAAATCTGTGCCTCGGAGAGCAGGTACTTCATCCTGGATGTTTAACCCTTGTGGTTCCACAATAAATGACATTTTTTGCACATTCTTCTGGATCAAGAAAAAAAAAAAATTTATTACAATGCAACATTTTGTGCACTGAAAAACTATATAAACAATCCCCCATCCAAAAGACAAAGAGAGACCTCACCCAGTGAAGCCGAAAGATCACGGCCCTGAAAATGCATCGGCAAGCCCAAACTGATCCATACGTTAAAGGGTTAAGCAGCCAGTTGTATATGTTGTATCAGGAGCAGAACCGAGCAGATGGTTTTGTGTTCTTACCGATATGTGAAGATTCCCATCGTTACGTCTCCTGCCTTCAGTCTTCGTAGATGCGGCGCTTCGATCGGACCCACATGGCAGCCCCTGCGCATCTGCATAACAAACCATAAAATCTGTCTTCATTACTGTGGAATTAATTGCATTTCTAGTATCTAAATGGGATATTGATAGCCTTAGATACACACATTTGGCTGCGTTCCTGTTCTGGGACCTCTCCGGACATGATGGTGCCAGTCGCGGACTACGCTGGCACATTATCCACGGCTTCTATGGGTTGACCAGCTGTTCTGACCAGAAGATCAATTAACATAGAAGTGCATCACTTCTGGATCTAAGGGGAAGCATCGCTTTCAGATTTGGATTAACTCTTTATACATACGACAGAACTAGGATTACATGCTTTGTGGTGCATAGATTCGAGTTACCCAGAAACCACCTGACTTCCTGTCTGGGTGACCACCAACTGAGAACATGTGTCTATGTACAGTGAAGTAGTCACAGGAAGGTCTCTCCATCCTATAGAGAATATTTTTTTTCGTTTTTAACTTTTTCAAGTTGCTCTGGTAACAGCCTCTCTAATGCCCCCTGTAGAAAGCTACTCTATACGTCAACTTCCAAACCTTCAAGAGTTCCTTGCACTTGTTACTCCTTGGCAGCATGGAATAGGGATCAGCTGTGTGGGAGGCCACGTGAATTTACTCTTCACTCTGTCTCAGAGGTGGATTTGAGATGGCGAATGTGGGGCGAATGGTTGTAGGACTCATGCACATGGTCATAATCTGTAATATAGTACCCACAGCCTGCTATAGTCCCATACTGGACTACTGTGGGCTAGCAAAGCTTGTAGAGTAGAATTCAGTAGGTCCATAACATGGTCCGGTAGGGATTCCATGTACTGACAATGGAGCGGCCATGTCTAC
>ONZH01023503.1:0-51028 GCA_900303285.1 Rhinella marina | reverse complement strand
GGAATCTGCACCATTGCATTTACGAACACGAAATTTGACACACAGGTACTTCAGGTGTCCAGGAAGGTTTTAGAGTCTCGGTTCTCTAGGACCTACCGTTCCAGCGGTATTCCCAAAAAAAAACATTAGCCAATAGAAGCCTACAAGCCTACATACACACGGTCACTTCTCCCTTATCAGCCAAAAGAAGCTTGCAGGCCCTTAAAGGGTTTCTGTCACCAGTTTTTTCGGTATGAATCAGGCTGAAATTAGAGATGTGCTAATGTCACCTGATTCCAAATATATATCTGTTTTATTTACTGGTGCCCCATTTTTATATAAAATGAACTTTTATTTTATGCTAATAAGGCCTCTAGGTGCAAGGGGCGTTACCCCTGCTCCTAGAGGCTCTGTTGATTGACAGGCCCAGGCAGAGAAGAAACACTCCATTCACCATAGCTTGCAAGGACCTTAAATGATGTCATGACCATGTGATCAGTCACATGGTTTAGGAGGAGACATGCTGTTTGTGTGATCCTAACCATGTGACTGATTACATGGTCATGACATCATTGACATAAAGCATTTGAATGTTTATTAGCTCCAGAGCTGCTGACCGTGTATCATGACGCGGAAAAAAAAGGAAAGCTGCCCCATTCAATGTATGATTCCCTAATTTCATTGATCTTAAAACCAGGGAAAGATGAGTCTGACCCTGGGTCTTATAGACCCATATCTCTGTTGAATGGCGATCAGAAGATTTTGGCTAAGATTTTAACGAATAGGTTGTCAGGGGTAGTGTCGGAATTGATTGGTGATGATCAAACGGGATTCATGGCAGGCCAATCTACTTCTGACAATATTCGGAGACTATATGCTAATATCCAGAGTAAAGAGAGGGGCTGCTCCATCCTGTCATTAGACGCAGTGAAGGCGTTTGATAGGGTGGAGTGGCCCTTTCTCTGGGAATTGTTAGAAGGATATGGAATGGGCCCCAGGTTTATAAATTGGCTTAAGATACTTTATAGGGAACCTAAGGCGGCTGTCCTAGTGAATGGATGTCAAACAGAGAATTTCCTACTGTCCAGAGGAACTCGGCAGAGTTGTCCCCTCTCCCCCCTCATCTTTGCCCTATTTATTGAACCCTTGGCGGTTAAATTGAGGAAGGATGACGGGATTGTGGGGTTTGGGTGTGGGGGGACGGGGGACAAGGTGTCGTTATATGCGGATGATATTTTGTTATTTTTGAAAAATGCAAAGTTGTCACTGGATAGAGTGATGGAAATTATTAACAATTTTGGGGAATTCTCTGGTATGAAAATAAATTGGCAAAAATCAGTTTTGATGCCGATGGATGAGGAGATAGAACACCCTGATCTTAGGGTTTTTGGGAAGGCGGAATCATTTAGGTATTTGGGAGTGGAGGTAGCGTCAGATATAGAAAGGTATGAGGAGTTAAATCTGAAACCTGCACTGCAAAAGATTAAACTTAGGATGAAGACGTGGATGGCACTCCCCTTGAGTATGATGGATAGAATTAGTGTAATAAAAATGTCTAGGGATTTGGGTGGACCAATAGCGTATGAAGGTCTTTAACTGGTTGGTCAGTAAATCTGGTATGTGCCACCTGGTGCTGCTCCCACATACTTACTAAGCATCCCCTTGTGTGCCACAAAAAAGAAGGGGGCACATTTAGAAGACCAGGAAGACTGAGCAGAATCAGTAGACACTAACACCTGCACTGAGAGGGTAAGGAGCCGACTTATGACGTGCACTTACTGACATCTATTGCTACACAACTGCACTTAGGGCTGATTCACACAACTGTGCTTATTTGTATGGCTGGTTTATAAAAGATGAGAGGCTACAGTGCATAGCTGCTAAAGAATAACTAGAAGTGCTGATACACACAACTATGCTGGGTCCGGGAAGCACAGTCCAGGTGTCAGATGTATCTCCTGGGCCGACCACAGCTCTCCTGACTTGACTGCATCATAGTAATTTATGATCCAGTCAGTTTCTATCTGATCGTGGGGCTATTGCACTATATTTACATCACTATGTGAGCACAGTACAAAACTCTTTTGATCAGATGGAACTGACTGGATCATAAATCACTATGCTGCAGTCAAGTCAGGAGAGCTGTGGTGGGACCAGGAGATGCATCTGACACATGGACTGTGTTTCCCGGACCCAGCACAGTTGTGTGTATCAGCACTTCTAGTTGTTCTTTAGCAATAATGCACTGTAGCCTCTCATTTTTTATAAACCAGTCATACAATTAAGATAAAGTTTGGAGCTGATTTGTTGTTTCTGTTTGTATAGTGGGAGGGGGTTGCGAAGAAATGTGTGTGGGGGGGGGGGGGGGGAGCATACAAAAATTTGCTGTGGGCCCAGTCATTTCTAGCTACACCCCTGGCTGCAGCGTAATTTCAGACTTACCGTTCACCGCTTCATATGCGACATTCCCACAAGGTGGAACTCTACCTTGCACATGCTGGAGAGACTGTGCGAGCAGCAGCAGGCAATGGATGAGTCACTGCGAGTGGGCCTCCATGTGGGACTTTTGTGCAGTGGTGCGCTGCTTCGAGCTATGATGACGCCGTCATCAGCCTTATTATCCCACTTCTTTGTCTCCTTGAAAAAGCACTTCAGGTGCTGATGGATGAGGATGTGGCACAGGAGGAAGAGGAGGAGGAACAGGGATCATTCCAATAGTTATCAGGCCAGTCAGGCTTAGAGGGTGGGTTCCTGCACCAACAGCGGCCAGGTACCCAACTGTCCAGCCAGCGCACAGTTTTGGAGGATGATGATGAGGAGGAGGATCCCTGTTCAAAGCAGGGTTGCACACAAATTAGCTCTCGGGCTTCACTGGAGCATGGCTGGGGGGATACAGAGGACACAGACGATACACCTCCCACCAAGAACAGCTTGTCGTTGCCTCTGGGCAGTCTGGCACACATGAATGACTACATACTGTAGTGCCTGCGCAAAGACCGCTTAGATGCCCACATTCTAACCGGTGCTAATTACTGGGTATCCACCATTCTGGATCCCCACTACAAGAACAATGTGCCATCCTTACTTTCATTACTGGAGCATGAATGGAAGATGCACGAGTACAATCGAATGCTGGTAGAGGCAGAGATAGCATTCCCACCTGACAGCGGGGTCAGAGGAGGAAGTCGCCAACGCAGCAGGAACACCGTCAGTACCTCAAAAGGGAGAGTTAGCATGGCTAAAATGTTGAAAAGCTTTGTCTGCATGCCACAATATACAGCACCATACGGAGCATCTTAGCAGGAGGCAGCGTTTCAGCAACATGGTGGAACAGTATGTGTCCACGCATCTGCACATACTGCCCGTTTAACTTCTGGGCCTCCAAATTGGGCACATGGCCTGAGCTTGGCCTTGATGCCTTGCAGGTGCTGGCAAATGTATTGTCCGAATATGTGTTTAGCACGGCCGGGAAGGGGGGGGGAGTGATCATGGACAGGCGCATCCGCTTGTGCACTGCCAACGTGGACAAGCTCACGTTGATTAAAATGAACCAGGCATGGATCCCACAGAACTTGTCAATACCTTGGCCAGAGTAGAGAGGTATACTGGCCGCACTCAGCCATTGTTATACTCCAGTGCAGTTTCTGCATTCTCTTTGCTATTTCCCATTGTTTTGGGGCCTCCATAAACAAAAAATATATAATAAAAATAAATAAATACATAAATAAAAAACAAAATTAAAAAAAAAAAGTGGTGACCTCCTCCGCCTCTTCCTCCTGCTCCGCCACGTCTGCCGCCTCCTCCACTGGGACCACCACCTCAAGGCTCAAGATTATTATGTCTTGGCAGAGTAGAGAAGTATACTGGCCGCATCTAGCCATTGTCATACTGCAGCACACTTTGCATGATCTCTTTGCCATCTCCCAATGTTTGGTGGATTACAGTTCCCAAGCCACCCACCCCCCCAAAAAAATTAAAAATTGTAATAAGATGACCCATTTTGCATCCATCCAACTAATTTAGGAGAGGAAATTCTTCTGTGGAGTGTGTCTGTAAAATTCCTGAATGTTTTAAAAAATTAGGAACACCCTATTCATCTGTCTAACTATTGTGAGAGAGGAAATTCTTCTGTGGAATGAGTCTATGACACTCTGACATTTTTTTTTTTAATTTAGAACACCCCTTTGGCATCCATTTTACTGTAGTAAGAGAACTACATATGACTGACAAATTTATTTACCTAGGACATACAAGCACCAAACTGTCAAGTAGTGGTCTTTAGCAATCTGACACAAAATTGAAGGACACAAAAAAGGCAAACAGAAACAGTTTTGGCTCCCCCCCCCTCCACCTCTTCCATCTACATCTCCACCCCCAACTCCTGTTCCACGCGATCCTCCACCTCCTGGCTCAATATGATTATGACTTAAATTGGCAGAGTAGAGAAATCTACCGGCCACACCTCCAAAAATGGCTAAAGCTCACACACAGAATTGACAGATACATTAAAAATAGTGTTGAGCGAGCATCTCTATGCTCGTATGCTCGGGTGCCCTGGCTGAGCACTAGGGATTGCTCGAGTGCTCGGCCGAGCACCCAAGCATAATGTTAGTCAATGGGACTAAACCAGGCACCCCCCGCTCGGAAGAGGGGAGTGTGTCTGGTTAATAGGAAAAGGTCAGAATTGCGACTTCTCCTCTTTTACTCCTTTCGCTTGTAAAAGTATGCTAATTAACTGAATTTGTACGCATTAGCGCACAATGCGTACGCATTAGCGCACAAATGCGTACGCATTAGCATACAAATGCGTACACATTAGTGTACAAAATGCATACGCATTAGCGTACAAATTCGTACTCATTAGCGTACAAATCAACATTACAGTTCGGGGAAGAGACTCGAGCATTGCACTCGAGTACACTCGGTGTTCGGCCTAACACAGAGCGGACCCGAGCGTAGGCATGCTAGGCCGAACAGCGAGTTCGGCTGAACATGCTCGCTCAATACTAACTAAAAACAAACAAACAAAAAAAAACAGAAAGAGTGTTGGCTTCTTACTCTACCTCTTCCGCCTCTTCCACCTACACCGCCATGTCCACAGCCTCCTGAACTTTCTACTCCACTTGGAACTCCGCCTCTTGGTTCAAGATTGTTATTTATTATTTTTTTATGTATGTTATGTTGTTTTGAGTCATTTCAATAACCACATTTGTTTGCAGGACAATTGTACTGCTCTTATGCCCACTCTGGAGCCCTTTTCAGCTTTCTAGCCCTTTCTGCTACCTTTTTAGAGCCATTTTAGTGCCCCAAAAGTTTGGCTCCCCATTGACTCTAATGGGGTTTGTTTTTCGGGGTCAAGTTTAGAACCTGCTGAACCCCCTGGAACCTGGAAACCCAGTGGTTCACTCATCCCTATCCATCACATAATCTATACCAGCAGTGACCAGTGGACCCTATTCACTTAAAGGGGCTGTTCAGAGCTTTACCCTATTTTCATCTAGGCAGCTTTTCTGACATGAGCATCGGAGCATTTCATGCTTTGATGCTCTCCCTTGCTCTGTGCAGGGCAAGGGCTTTTTCTGTTGATATTTTTACACTCCTAGGCAGAGGCTTCTGCCTAACAGTGTTGCTAGTTATGTCACCAGCACTGTTGGACGGGATTTAGCACTGCCCTAGCCAGACAGGCTATGGCAGCATTAAAGCACCTTCATTATTGCCGGTGACATCAAAGGGCTCCCTTCTAAGCAGATGCCTTTGCCTAGCTTTCCCCATGGAGAGCCTAGTACTTCACCAGATCTCCAGAAAAAGCCTTTGCCCTGCACAATTTAGCGCTTCTTAATGCTTAAAAATAGTGATGCATGCAGCACTAATGTTGTTTGTCAAATGTGTGAGTATCTGTGAGATGCCTTACTGAGTAATTAAAACATGTGAACAGAGCCTTACCTTTAAGAAAAAAAAAATAATTGTGTATAACATATTGTTACTACCATTAAAAAACATTAATAAAATATGTTTCAGCAGAATAAAAATAAATCACTACTAGATAAAGAAATCCATTGACAGAAGCAGAATGTCCCAGACACTGAATTACAGTTTTTGTAAGACATTCCATTCATCAGCCAATTGCAAAATAGCAAAACAAAGCATGTCTTCTTCTTATCACACGAACCACAAGAGCCCATCTCTGCTTGCAGACTAATCATGCTATCAGTCTCAGTAAAGCAAATAGCTGGAATGGAAGAAAATTTATCATACATATCCAAGTACCATGAAAGACAGAAAGCTCTCTTCTAAAGAAAGGCAGAAAAGAGATAAACTTCATTTAAGCCACCTGTACATATTAAGCTTTCATCTCACATTATTTGGCTATTATGGAAGCAACAGAAGATAAGGTTTCTTTTGGTTATTGCACAAAAACAAAGCTAAAAGTGTATCTGCCAATTTCTATTAGTTAGCAAAGTCTCTGCCAAGAACAAAAAAAATAAATATTTTTTTTTAGTTCTTTTGAAAACGATTGTAAAGCTACGTAAATACAGTTATAATTAGCTCCCATGATGCATAAGACCTTGATATTACTTGCAGTCCACAGGCATATGTGACAGGCTCCTTATCTAATTGTAGGCAATCGTTCCTCCATATCATGATACATCTCAGAAAACATATCCCTATAATTGCATTTAATTGTAAAATTGCTTAATAGCTGAGATTCCAAGACAAGGGAAAGCACAACTGCAGTACACATAAAAAGGATATATTCTGAGAAATATATATTCCTGACTAAGGGTAATATTTATCTTCTTTTATGCCAGTTTTCTGGTGTAAAAAAAAAGACCAAAATTTATGTAATCTCTGAGTTGGCGTAAATTTCAGTATTGGCGCACAGACTGCCGAAGGATGCGACTAATTTATAAACGCTATCCTCCGGGAGTGTAGGTGATATCATAGACTGGTGTTAAAAGCTGGTCTATGATAAATTCCTCACCTAGACTCCACTAGACACAGAATGCGTTTCTATGCAGGCACTTTGGCTATACATATTTTCTAATTCTTGAGAAATACTTAAAATTCCTTTTAGTTGGGTGTCAGTCTTCCTGTACAATGGACCACAGCTCCATTTGTCTTTATTCTTGGTAGGGACAGGGTTGTTGTCTTATTGACTTGAGAATTTCAATATGAGATGCAGCCATGTCTATGTCTCCTTTTGGGGAACCATGCTGAGAAATCATTAGTCTCTAAACTATACAGAGGAATTAGTGGACTATGTAATTCCTTCAATGTGTTAAACTAAAACTCAACATGAAACTAATGATCTATGCCAATAATAAGGTAGAGCTTGCCTGAATATGGTCTTCAAACTGGCATGGCCTCAGTTCCCATATCTGCATTATTCAATTTCAGTAGCAGCCATGATAGCTACATTAGGTGCATAAGCAGTTTGTTCCAACTTTAGAATCAACATTGTAAGTGCTAGTTTGCGAAACTGACTGAATTGTGCATTCAGATTAGAGATGAGCAAGCACTAAAATGCTCGGGTGCTCGTTATTCGAGTCAAATTTTTCCCGATGCTCGGGTGCTCGTTTCGAATGACGAACCCCATTGAAGTCAATGGGAAACTGGAGCATTTTTTGCAGGGGACCAAGGCTCTGCCTAGGGAAGGCTGGGTGAAAACCTGGAAACCTCAGAAAATGATGGAAACACCACGGAAATGGACAGGAAACAGCAGGGGCAGCATGTATGGATGCCTCTGAGGCTGTCTAATCCCATCATTACCCCAAATTCTCGGGCAACAGCCTGATGGTGACCCTCAAGGAAATTGTGCTCACCCAGACCATAAAAATTTAGCGTGGCCCTGTATGGCTGTGAGTACAGAGTGACCGAGTTATAGTGCAGGAGCAGGCGAAGCACATAAAAATTTATCGAGGCCTTGTATGGCTGTGACTACAGAATGAACGAGTTACAGTGCAGGAGCAGGCGAAGCACATAAAAATTTAGCGTGACCCTGTATGGCTGTGACTACAGAGTGACCGAGTTACAGTGCAGGAGCAGGCGAAGCACATAAAAATTTATCGAAGCCCTGTACGGCTTTGACTACAGAGTGACCGAGTTACAGTGCAGGAGCAGGCGAAACACATAAAAATTTATTGTGGCCCTGTTTGGCTGTGACTACAGAGTGACCAGGAGCAGGCGAAGCACATAAAAATTTATCGTGGCCCTGTATGGCTGTGACTACAGAGTGACCGAGTTACAGTGCAGGAGCAGGCGAAGCACATAAAAAATTTAGCGTGGCCCTGTATGGCTGTGACTACAGAGTGACCGAGTTACAGTGCAGGAGCAGGCGAAGCACATAAAAATTTATCGTGGCCCTGTATGGCTGTGACTACAGAGTGACCGAGTTACAGTGCAGGAGCAGGCGAAGCACATAAAAATTTATCGTGGCCCTGTATGGCTGTGACTACAGAGTGACCGAGTTACAGTGCAGGAGCAGGCGAAGCACATAAAAAATTTATCGTGGCCCTGTATGGCTGTGACTACAGAGTGACCGAGTTACAGTGCAGGAGCAGGCGAAGCACATAAAAATTTATCGCGTGCCCTGTATGGCTGTGACTACAGAGTGACCGAGTTACAGTGCAGGAGCAGGCGAAGCACATAAAAATTTATCGTGGCCCTGTATGGCTGTGACTACAGAGTGACCGAGTTACAGTGCAGGAGCAGGCGAAGCACATAAAAATTTATTGTGGCCCTGTATGGCTGTGACTACAGAGTGACCGAGTTACAGTGCAGGAGCAGGCGAAGCACATAAAAAATTTATCGTGGCCCTGTATGGCTGTGACTACAGAGTGACCGAGTTACAGTGCAGGAGCAGGCGAAGCACATAAAAATTTATCGTGACCCTGTATGGCTGTGACTACAGAGTGACCGAGTTACAGTGCAGGAGCAGGCGAAGCACATAAAAATTTATCGTGGCCCTGTATGGCTGTGACTACAGAGTGACCGAGTTACAGTGCAGGAGCAGGCGAAGCACATAAAAATTTATCGTGGCCCTGTATGGCTGTGACTACAGAGTGACCGAGTTACAGTGCAGGAGCAGGCGAAGCACATAAAAATTTATCGTGGCCCTGTATGGCTGTGACTACAGAGTGACCGAGTTACAGTGCAGGAGCAGGCGAAGCACATATAAATTTAGCGTGACCCTGTATCGCTGTGACTACAGAGTGACCGAGTTACAGTGCAGGAGCAGGCGGAGCACATTAAAATTTATCAAGGCCCTGTATGGCTGTGACTACAGAGTGACCGAGTTACAGTGCGGGAGCAGGCGAAGCACATAAAAATTTATGTGGCCCTGTTATGGCTATGACTACAGAGTGACCGAGTTACAGTGCGGGAGCAGGCGAAGCAAATAAAAATTTATCGAGGCCCTGTATGGCTGTGACTACAGAGTGACCGAGTTACAGTGCAGGAGCAGGCGAAGCACATAAAAATTTATCGAAGCCCTGTATGGCTGTGACTACAGAGTGACCGAGTTACAGTGCAGGAGCAGGCCGAAACACATAAAATTTATTGTGGCCCTGTTTGGCTGTGACTTACAGAGTGACCGAGTTACAGTGCGGGAGCAGGCGAAGCACAAAAAAATTTATAGTGGCCCTGTATAGCTGTGACAACAGAGTGACCGAGTTACAGTGCAGGAGCAGGCGAAGCACGTAAAAATTTAGCGTGATCCTGTATGGCTGTGACTACAGAGTGACCGAGTTACGGTGCAGGAGCAGGCGAAGCACATAAAAATTTATCGAGGCCCTTTATGGCTATGACTACAGAGTGACCGAGTTACAGTGCGGGAGCAGGCGAAGCACATAAAAATTTATTGTGGCCCTGTATGGCTGTGACTACAGAGTGACCGAGTTACAGTGAGGGATCAGGCGAAGCACATAAAAATTTATCGTGGCCTAGTATGGCTGTGACAACAGAGTGACCGAGTTACAGTGCAGGAGCAGGCGAAGCACGTAAAAATTTAGCGTGATCCTGTATGGCTGTGACTACAGAGTGACCGAGTTACAGTGCGGGAGCAGGCGAAGCACATAAAAATTTATTGTGGCCCTGTATGGCTATGACTACAGAGTGACCGAGTTACAGTGCGGGAGCAGGCGAAGCAAATAAAAATTTATCGAGGCCCTGTATGGCTGTGACTACAGAATGACCGAGTTACAGTGTGGAAGCAGGCGAAGCACATAAAAATTTATCGTGGCCCTGTATGGCTGTGACTACAGAGTGACCGAGTAACAGTGCAGGAGCAGGCGAAGCACATAAAAATTTAGCATAACCCTGTATGGCTGTGACTACCGAGTTACCGAGTTACAGTGCAGGAGCAGGCGAAGCACATAAAAATTTATTTTGCCCTGTATGGCGGCGGTGACAACAGAGTGATCGAGTTAGACTGAGGTAGCAGGTGAACCACCCAAAAATGTAGCCTGACACAGCATGGTGGTGACACCACCAATGCCTTTGTCCGACTGAGATTGCAGTCAAATGGCTGTAGGTGAGCCTCCCAAAAAAATTTTTTTGGAGTGTGTGAAGTCGACCCTCCGAAAAAAAAATATTTTTTGTGTCTGTGGTTGACGATACTGAAAAATTGTTTTAGAGTGTCTGTAGTTGAAGCTCCTGAAAAAGGGTTTTAGAGTGTCTGTAGTTGACGCTCCGGAAAAATTGTTTGGAGAGAGGGCATGTAGGTGGCCCTCCGGAAACATTGTCTTAAAAGAGTGCCAGTTGGCCCTCTAAAAAATTCCCTTTTGGGTCAGCGTTTGGCAATGAAGAGGAGGAGGAGGAGTAGAGGAGAGGAGAGTAATCGGTTACATAAGGAATCTTATTCTTTAGCTGATTTCCCCCGGAGGAGATTTGAATTCCGGTGAAATCCAGGCTTTGTTCATTTTAATAAGCGTCAGCCTGTCAGCGCTGTCAGTTGACAGGCGTGTACGCTTATCGGTGATGACGCCACCAGCTGCACTGAATACCTGCTCTGACAACATGCTAGCGGCAGGGCAGGCCAGCACCTTCAAGGCGTACAGCGCCAGTTCAGGCCACGTATCCAGCTTTGAAACCCAGTAGTTGTATGGAGCAGAGTGATCACGCAGGACGTAGGTATGGTCAGCTAGGTACTCCCTCACCATCTTTCTGTACAGCTCCCCCTACTCTGCCTAGACTGGGGACAGGTGACAGTGTCTTGCTGGGGTAACATAAAACTGGCAAAGGCCTTGGAGAGCGTTCCCCTGCCAGTGCTGGACAAGCTGCCTGCTCGCCTCCTCTTTCCCCGCTACTTGGCCCACAGAACCACGCCTTCTGCTGCTAGCTGCGTCAGATGGGAAGGATTGTTTCAGCTTGTTCACCAGGGCCTGTCGATATTGATTCACTGTCATACTCCTTTCCTCTACAGGGATGAGAGTGGAAAGGTTCAGCTTGTACCGTGGGTCCAGGAGAGTGAACACCCAGTAATCGGTGTTTGAAAGAATGCTTCTAAAGCGAGGGTCACGGGATAGGCAGCCTAACATGAAGTCTGCCATGTGCACCAGAGTCCCAACACGCAAGAATTCCCTCTCCTCACTGGCCTGACTCTCCATTTCCTCCTCCTCCTCCAAGTCCTCCTCTTCAGTCCATACACGCTCAAGAGTTAAGAAGGACTGAGCATTGGTACCCTCTTCTGTCTCGCCAACATTCTCCTCCTCTTCCTCCTCATCCTCATCCCCCTCCTCCAACACGCGCTGAGAAACAGACCGGAGGGTGCTCTGGCTATCAAGCGACGTATCTTCTTCCCCCATCTCCTGTGACAAGCACAAAGCTTCTGACTTCATGCTGAGCAGTGAGTTTTTCAACAGGCAAAGCAGCGGCATGGTGAAGCTGATAATGGCGGCATCACCGCTGACCATCTGTGTTGACTCCTCAAAGTTGCTCAACACTTGACAGATATCAGACATCCACGTCCACTCCTCATTGTAGACTTGAGGAAGCTGACTGACCTGACTACCTGTTCTGGTGGAAGTTGACATCTGGCAGTCTACAATCGCTCTGCGCTGCTGGTAAACTCTGGATAACATGTTTAATGTCGAATTCCATCTCGTGGGCAAGTCGCACAACAGTCGGTGAGCTGGCAGTTGTAAGCGCCTGAGAGTGGCAGCATCTGTTGTTGACTTGCGGAAATGCGCACAGATGCGGCGCACCTTGGTGAGCAAATCTGACAAATTGGGGTATGTCTTGAGGAACCGCTGAACTATTAGATTGAACACATGGGCCAGGCATGGCATATGTGTCAGTCTGCCGAGTTGCAGAGCCGCCACCAGGTTACGCCCGTTGTCACACACAAACATGCCTGGATTGAGATTCAGCGGTGCCAGCCACAGATCGGTCTGCGCCGTGATGCCCTGTAACAGCTCTTGGGCGGTGTGCCTTTTGTCACCTAAGCTCAGCAGTTTGAGCACCGCCTGCTTGCGCTTACCCACGGCACTGCTGCTGCGCCTAGAGCTACCGACTGAAGGCGCCGTACCCATGGATGGTAATTCGGAGGAGGAGGGGTTGGAGGAAGAGGCATAGTACATCTGGTAAACCGTGACTGAGGTAGGCCCCGCAATCCTTGATGTGGTAGTACATGAGTGGCCCCAGGGTCAGACTCGGTCCCAGCCTCCACCAAGTTAACCCGATGTGCCGTCAGTGAGATATAGTGTCCCTGCCCGGCAGCACTTGTCCACGTGTCCGTGGTTAGGTGGACGTTCTCAGAAACAGCGTTGGTCAGGGCACGGATGATGTTCTCTGACACGTGCTGGTGTAGGGCTGGGACGGCACATCAGGAAAAATAGTGGCGGCTGGAGACCAAGTACCGAGGGACAGCCACCGCCATCAGGTTGCGGAAAGCCTCAGTCTCTACCAGTCTATAGGGCAGCATCTCCAGGCTCAACAATTTGGAGATGTGGACGTTTAGGGCTTGTGCATGTGAGTGGCTGGAATTGTATTTGCGCTTGCGCTCAAATGTCTGCTGCAAATACAGCTGAACGCTGCACTGGGACACATTGGTGGAGGTTGTGGAGGATCGTGGAGGTGAAGGGGTGGTTGTAGGGCGGGAGGCGCTCGTGCCGGGGTCCTGGGCGGGGGGTTGACTCACCGAGCCAGCATGTGATACAGGTGAAGGAGCAGTGGTGTGACCCGCAGGTGGTGAGCAGCCTTGGTTCCACTGAGTCGGGTGTTTAGCACTGATATACCTGCGCATGCTGGTAGTGGTTAGGCTGGTAGTGGTGGCTCCCCTGCGGATCCTGGTGTGGCACAGGTTGCACACCACAGTCCATCGGTCATCCTCACTTTCTTTAAAAAACCTCCAGACTTGCGAACATCTAGGCCTTGGCACAGGAGCTTGATTCCGTGAAACAGTTGCTGTTTCTACCTGTTCTGGTGCTGCACTTGCCTCCCCCTCAGAAGCACTGTCCTGAGTTGGATTACCAACCCAGCTCAGGTCTGTCACCTCATCATCCACCAGCTCTTCCTCTGATTCCTCACTCTGCTCCCCCCTCGGACTTACTTCCCTGACAACAACATCACTGTCTGACAACTGTGTCTCATCATCATCATCATCCGACACCTCTTCACGCACTACTTGCACTAAGTCCACACTCTCATCACCCACAGACTGCGAAAGTTCTAAATTTTGGGCATCGGGACAGAGCAACTGCTCAGGTTGCTGTTGAGCAGTAATTTGTGTCTCTGGGTAGGGTCCTGAAAAGAGTTCCTGTGAGTATGCCTGATCTGAATCCATACTTTCCACGGGGGGGGGGGGGGCGCAGGCTGGGGGGAAGGAGGTTGAGCTGGAGGAGACAGAGGTCTACTCCTTTGGCTAGCATGGGTGGACTGCGTGGAAGACTGAGTGGTGGATAAATTACTGGACGCATTGTCCGCTATCCACGTCATCACCTGTTCGCACTGTTGTGGTTTCAATAGTGGTGTACCATGTGACCCAGTAAGTTGCGAGATGAAGCTAGGGAGCGAAACTCTGCGGCGTTCCACTGCTCCCTCATCAGCATGTACAGTGTCACCCTGCCCAGGACCACGGCCTCTGCCCCCTACACTACTTGAACGCCCACGCCCTCGACCCTTAGCCCTTGGGTTCAACATTTTGTATATTCACCAAACTGTCGATGTAATCTGTAATATTTGAGGCCAAAACCGTATTCAGTAGACAGTAGAATTACTATCTGAGGCAAAAAAATGTAGTCTTTAGACTCCGGCTATTGCACCATAAACCACTCAATTTTGCACTGGACTGTATTCTCTAGTCTGCGGCTAGTGTATCGCACACCTCACAATTGTTCACTGGACTGTAGTTTATATAATTGAGTGAAAAAAATTATTCTCTAGACTGCGGCAAGTGTATCGCACACCTCACAATTGTTCACTGGACTGTAGTTTATATAATTGAGTGAAAAAAATTATTCTCTAGACTGCGGCAAGTGTATCGCACACCTCACAATTGTTCACTGGGCTGTAGTTTATATAATTGAGTCAAAAAAATTATTCTCTAGACTGCGGCAAGTGTATCGCACACCTCACAATTGTTCACTGGACTGTAGTTTATATAATTGAGTGAAAAAAATTATTCTCTAGACTGCGGCAAGTGTATCGCACACCTCACAATTGTTCACTGGACTGTAGTTTATATAATTGAGTGAAAAAAATTATTCTCTAGACTGCGGCTAGTGTATCGCACACCTCACAATTGTTCACTGGACTGTAGTTTATATAATTGAGTGAAAAAAAATATTCTCTAGACTGCGGCAAGTGTATCGCACACCTCACAATTGTTCACTGGACTGTAGTTTATATAATTGAGTGAAAAAAATTATTCTCTAGACTGCAGCTAGTGTATCGCACACCTCACAATTGTTCACTGGACTGTAGTTTATATAATTGAGTGAAAAAAATTATTCTCTAGACTGCGGCTAGTGTATCGCACACCTCACAATTGTTCACTGGACTGTAGTTTATATAACTGAGTGACAAAACGTATTCCCTAGACTGCACTACACATCCCAGCAAGCCAAGGTACAGCAGCAGCAAAAATGAGTACTGAGAGGACTTTGGGCAATTTCATTGGGGTCTGTGTGGACCATGTGCTGTCCCCTTTCTGCCACCAGTGCACAGTGTACAGCCAAGATGGCGGTAGCTGCACTACAAGTCCCAGCCAGCAGCTGAGAGGAGGACAAAAAAAAAGTCGTTGTAGCCCTTAGAAGGAGCGTTGGGTTCTTTGTGGATGATTCCTGGCTAACCAGATTCTAATTTCACGCCCTAACAGTGTGCAGTCAAGATGGCTGTAGCTGCACTACAAGTCCCAGCCAGCAGCCAGGAAGAGACCAAATAAAAAAAAACGTGCTTGTAGCCCTTAGAAGGGCTGTTGGGTTCTTTGTGGGTGATTCCTGCCTAACCAACAACTAAATTTACGCCCTAACTCTCTCCCTGACAGACAGCAGCTCTATCCCTAATCTCATGCAGACGGCGTATGACGCGAGCAGCGCTGGACCAGATTCTTATATTCCCAGGTCATCTGATCTGGCCAGCCAATCCCTGCTATCGACTTGTAGGGGCCCCACATGATGCTAGGAGGTACCAAAGACTCTCCTGCATGTTGATTGGCTGAAAAAAGGCGGCTAACATGCAGGAAGAGGAAGATGCCATTTCCTCGAGGATCGCGATATGCTCGTCCGAGTATCGAGCATATGCGAATACCCTAATGCTTGAAAGAGCACCAAGCTCGGACGAGCATGTTCGCTCATCTCTTATTCAGATGTATTTATATACATAATAATAAGCAATTGCACTGTCAACAGTACATACCCGAAAGAGTTGCTTAAAAGTAAAATTGCAAAGTATGTGACACTCTAATGGAAAAATTTTCCTTCAAAATAGAGATGAGTATGTTATGCCACAATTATATCATGTCCCTGGGGAGAATTGGATTATCTGGCTAAATCTAGTAATATAAAATGCAAATCTAAATGGTTAGAACTTTATTCAATGACGTTCTTCATTTTAAATCACTTAGAATCATCTGCATGCTGAGATGTAAGATAAAATAAGCTCTAGCAATGGGGGTGTGATTTCTTGAAGAGAAGACAATCTCTCCAACAACCAGCATTATAAGACAACAAAGAGATAGTTATCTTCTAAGTCAAGCAATGTTAAATACAATGTGTCAGGTTTAGGGACAATGCACAATTGATGGCCATGCCCGGAGCTCCAGCTGTTCTAAACGGCACAGCAAAGGTCGCAGTTTATGACTTCAATTTTAGGTCATTTTTGTACAAAAAGCAACCCTTTAGCAATATGTGTTTCACACCTTGATGCTTCTTTTGTCAAACTGTCATGTCTAATTAACCCCAATGATGCTGTTGTGTACAGTAAAAACTGGAGGCTTTCTAAAGACAACAGGTTAACCAAGTTTATATTAACATTTCAAGGTCACTACAAGAAACGATCTGTTTAATGTTTTGTCCCATTTTAAAGTGTGCATAGCTAAAAGAAGAATGAAGAATTAAAAACAAACATATTTGGAAACTGTGGGGGAGATTTATCAAACTGGTGAAGAACTGGCTTAGTTGCCAATGTCCATAGCAACCAATCAGATTCTGCTCTTCATTTTCCCAAGGAGCTGTGAAAAATGAAAGATGGAATCTGATTGGTTGCTGTGGGCAACTAAGCCAGTTCTACTTTACATCAGTTTGATAAATCTCCCCGTCTATGTTTCCAGAGAGGGCTACATTTAAAATATACTCACTTCATCTATAGCTCTTTCTTTCAGCTGATTACATGTGACTAGTGATCAGTGAAGCAAAGCATTCAAAGTTGAATTTGGTCCGAAGTTTGGTCTGCAATGAAGCCAAATTGCCTCGTGCTTCGTGACAACTAATCAGTTCTTCCTAAAATGGCAGCTGCACATGTTACAATGTGAAAGTAAGACGCCCACCAATCCACTGGTAGCCATCCTCTGTGATGTCACAGCCCTATAAAACCCTCATTGTGTGCTGTCTCCACCATTGTCCAGTGAGCTGAGCCTAGGGATAGCTATGACAAGCGCCCATGCGCTAGGGACAGTGTTGCTGCAAACTATTAATAGGACAATATTGGAGAGGTAGAGTGCAGGGAGACTGTAGGGAGTATGTATTGCCCTGTGCATCATTGTGCAGTGCACTGACGTTTATTGTTAATCTGTTATGTTGGGGATACAGTTACTGTGCCTCACTATTAAAGGCAGGTGCAATATATCACCATGTGCATCACTGTGCAGTGCATTGACATTCATAGCTACTGCATTCTGTTAACTGTAACATTATGTTGTCCATATTACAGGTAAGTGTAATTCATAGCCCTTGTAAGGGATCGTCCCAAAGGGGTTGGTGTGTTGGACACAGTTCACATAGCAGACTTTAACTGAAGAAGTGGACGTTTATTTCCGGCATAAACAGTTCATTCCACACTGTAACACAGGTACTTTCAAAGCAGATAAACAAAACAATGTAGTCCATAAGATATCCTTTACCTCATAAGGTTTCAGACATGTGTCCTAAGGCCAGCAGCTTTCGGCTCCAAGCTGTGCCCAACCACACCTGTGTCTGTGAACCTGGCAGGCTTTATGGACCTGCTAATAATCCAGGCCCCAGCACCTGTGGTGCCTGACTCCAACCCAAAACCTGGAATGGAGGACATGGGATGAACAGCCCCGCTACCAGACCTGCCATTCATCCCAAAAAAAACAGGCCCAAACAAATTAAACAAAGAAGTCTCCAGCAACTATGCTTGCTGGAAACTACAGTGCTTCCCTGGTTTCCTCATGTCTCCTTGGAGACATGAACTTCCTTCAGTCGCAGGTTTTTCTTGAGTTTACCACCTCATGTAACCTACTAGACTAGGTGAGATATACATCCCGTCACGCACTTCACCAGTGACATGTCTACATATCCCCCCCCTCTTTTCCAGACCGGAGGGCTGAGCATTTTGGCTCCACAATCAGTTCACCCTTGACAAGGTGTCAACATTCGCCTGAAACTTCAAGGGCTATGTTCCACAGTGAAATTAACCCTTTCGCGCCCGGAGGTTTTTTCGGTTATGCATTTTCGTTTTGCGCTCCCTGCCTTCAAACAGCCATAACTCTTTTATTTTTCTGTTCACATAGCTGTATGAGGGCTTATTTTTTGCAGGACAAGTTGTACTTTCCAACGCCATCATTTAATATTGCATATGGTGTAGTGGGAAGCGGGAAAAAAATTCCAAACCGGGTGAAATTGCAAAGAAAACGCTATTCCGCTACAGTTCTACGGGTTTCTTATTTACAGCATTCGATGTGCATTAAAACTGATCCACTACTTTCATTCTACTGGTCAGTATGAATCCGGCAATACCTAATATGTATAGTTTTTCCTGCGTTTTCATAGTGATAAAATAATTAGAAAGTTGCCCTTTTTTTTTTTTTCCTTGTCAAATCTTGACCCCTATAACTTTTTGGTATTTATGTGTACAGAGCTGTATGGGGGCTCATTTTTTGCGGGACGATCTGAAGTTTTTATTGATACCATTCTGGGGTGTGTAACTTTTTGATCACTTTTTATTTAATTTTTTTTTAGAAAAAAAAAGTGACAAAAAACGGCAAATCGCCATTTGGACGCTTTTTTCCGCCACACAATTCGCCGTATTGGAATTTTTTTTAATATTTTAAAAGTACGGGCGTTTTCGGTCACGGTGATACCCATGATGTCTATATTTATTGTTATTTAGGTATTTATTTTTTAATTATACGGAAAGGGGGGTGATTTGAACTTTTATATCTTTTTTATTTTTTATATATTTTTTAACATTTTTTTTTAATTTTTTTTTACTATTTGAAAGGTCAAATATGGGCTGATATATTGTGGCTTTTTTTTTTCTTTATGAGCAATCATGGATTTTATAGACTCAGAAATCCAAGAATTGCTCATTTCTTATCCTGGCCTGCCATCTAGTGGCCAGAATAAGAATTGCACTTTGAAAACTGTAATCCTCACCAGCGAGGATTACAGTTTTCATATGGTGTACAGACACCCCGATTGGCCACACGGGGTGTCTGTACACCACCCGGAAGCGAATGCTTCCGGGTTGAGACGCAACTAGATGCCGTGATCACGTGTGATCACGGCATCTAGGCTCCCAGGAAGACGCCGCCGATGGCGGTAAGTAGCGGCAAGTCTCTGCTGTTAGAAACAGCAGAGACTTGCCGGCCATGACGCCCGCTCGCAGGTGCTCGTCATGTGTCCGCATCGCCCCAGCGCCGTACATGTACGGCGCTGGGCGCGAAGGGGTTAAAGTTTTGTAGGGACAAAAACCACCTGGTTACCCTTGCATTTTTCTCTTTGTTTAGTTTCATCCATGCTAGGGGGGCATGGCCTGTCACCAACCTAAATTTCCTGCCTAGCAAGTAGTATTTCAGGGACTCTAGGGCCCATTTCACTGCCAGACATTCTCTTTCGACAATGGCATAATCAAAGAAACTGTCATGAGTGGGCTTGCGTCTGGTATCAGACGTTCTGCGCGGCTTTCAAGAGTGACATAATTTGACATGCTTTTCCCTTGGTTTGGTTACCACACCCCTTCCCCTCAGCTGTTGCCGCTGTGGTAATTATCTTTCTCCTATTTACCCCTTCCTCTCCCAGTATCCCTTGCGGTTTATACTTTCTGCCTACTTAGTAGTGTGTGGTGTGGATCTCGGCTGAGATCCGGTTGCTGCGATATCTGCTTAAAGATAAGTGACTTTTTCCCTTTTGTGGTTTTCCTTTTGGAGCCTCCTGTTCGTCCTTACTCTTGGAGGAACAGGTTTACTCTTTGTTGTCACTAGCTGCAGGGTTCTTTAGGGTGCATTTATTATTAGGTTCCTGTGTATGAACTCTCCTACAACCCAGGATTGTTCATACTGGTAGTCAGTCAGGGCCTAGTTTCAGGGTTCTCTGCAGGAGGTGACCGTTTCCCTGGTTTTAGTCTGTTCCGGACACCGCCTCCCTATGGGCCTCTGGTATCCTATAGGGTTTGAGGTTGACTCAATTTCTAGGCTCAGTTTCAATGTGATGCCAGGTGAGATGTGTACGGCCTGGAAGGTCAGAAAATGTATCTTTATTTTTCTGCAAGAACTCCGTAGCCTCCTGTTTCTGTGACCCTGACAGGGTGTCACCAATCTTGACTGCAGTGTTTGGCATTTGTCGCTACCAAGGATTCCCTGTCTTTCCAGGGCTTGATCAAGTTTATGTGATAAACTTGGAAAGGCTTCCTTCTACCGGGATGATGCACCTTAAAGTTTACTTCACTGACCTTTTCCACAATTTTATAGGGACCCTGCCACTTCGCCAGGAACTTACTCTCTACAGTGGGAATTAATATGAGGACCCTGTCGCCTGGGTTAAATGTTCTGATTCTCGCAGAGTGGTTGTAAACTCTACTTTGGGCCTCTTGCGCCCTCTGGAGGTGTTCCTTTACTAAGGGCATTACCGTGGCTATACGGTCCTGCATTTGTGCTACATGCTCAATCACACTCCTGTATGGGGTAAACTCATTCTCCCATGTCTCCTTTGCCATATCCAGTAGACCTCTTGGGTGACGCCCATAGACCAACTCGAAAGGAGAGTATCCCGTGGACGCTTGGGGCACTTCCCTAATGACAAACATCAGGTAGGGTAACAAATGATCCCAGTCACGACCATCTTTTCCCACCACTCTCTTTACAATATGTTTCAAAGTTTTGTTAAAACGCTCTACGAGTCCATCGGTTTGGAGATGGTATACCGAGGTACGTATATGTGATATTTTAAACAGTTTGCATAGCTCCTTCATCACCTTTGACATAAAGGGTGTACCTTGGTCAGTCAGGATCTCTTTGGGAATCCCAGTCCTGGAAAACACATAGAACAACTCCCGGGCAATCGCTTTAGATGTGGAGTTTCTTAAGGGCACAGCCTCAGGATAGCGGGTCGCATAATCCAAGACAACCAAAATATATTGGTGTCCTCTAGCCGACTTTACAACGGGACCCACGAGATCCATGGTGATACCACCTCTATAACAGGGAGCGAAACCAACGGACTGCGGAAACGGGACCCACAAGATCCATGGTGATACCACCTCTAACAGGGAGCAAAACCAACGGACTGCGGAAATGAGACACTGGGGCGCAAAGCTGACATGTGGGACATGACTCGCAGAATTTTTTAATGTCATCATAAACCGCAGGCCAATAAAACCTCTGGAGGACTCTCTCCTGCGTTTTATCAGTTCCCAAGTGTCCCCCAAGAACATGACTATGTGCCATGTCAAGCACCTGGCGATGGTACAGCTTAGGTACCAGAAGCTGTTCCACAACCTCATCATTAACCTTAGTGACTCTATAGAAGAGATCATTAGTCGTAGAAAAGTGTGGAAACCTTTTCTCAGCTTCTGGTTCCTCTGGTACCCCATTAATAACAGTAACATGCTCTCTCGCATTTTTGAGAGTGGGATCCTGCAACTGTGCAGTCCTAAAATTACCCCTAGACACTTCTAAGTCTGGGATAGTTTGCTGAGTGGGAGGAGCCTCCTCCTCCTCTCCAGCCAGGACCTGCAAAGGAAAATCATCAAATGCATCCTGCACATTTTCATCATTTACAGGGGATAATGCATTGACATTTTGAGCATCCTCATTCCTTTTGGGGACTTTTCTTTGTCTCCATAGAGCCCAAAACAAAGGAAAATCACGTCCCAATATTACTTCATGCATGAGGTTTTTAACCACACCCACTTCATATTGTACGGTGCCTAATTCAGTCCCGACCTTAGCCAGCACTATGGGGTAAAACTTGGTGTCACCATGTATACACACTACACTCATACATTTTCCCGACACCAAGTCCCCAGGCACCAGGCTGGCATGCACCAAAGTCACAAGTAGGGATGAGCAAACTTTTGAAAAGTTTGTTTCAGTTCGGTTCAGCGAACTTTCGTGAAATTCGGATTCGTACGAACCGAACCTAAAACGAACCTTGCTATAACAGCTGAATAATTGCAGCTACAATAGTGGGAGTCTGATAGGGTATAGTTTCGTTTAGTTGCAGTTGCTATTACAATGAAAAAAGTTGAAAAAATCAAAGTGCAAAAATAGTCGTCGACAGCCAGGTAGACAACATTTGACAGCATTGAAGATGTCCGCTGTAGCAGTCCATGTCATGCCAGAGCACCAAAAACACACGGTAGATTGTGGCAACAGCCCAAGAATAGGCTGCGTTGAAGTCGATGCGGTCTCAGTGACATCACAGGTCAGAAGACAGACAGGCGTACTCCAGCACTTGTATAGCACCTAGTCCAGTATAGTTGAGAAGAGACAATTGACGGAGGAGGAGGAGGTGGCAGCACTTGTATAGCACCCAGTCCAGTATAGTTGAGAAGAGACAATTGACGGAGGAGGAGGAGGCGGCAGCACTTGTATAGCACCCAGTCCAGTAAAGTTGAGAAGAGACAGTTGATGGTGGAGAAGGAGGCGGCAGCACTTATATAGCACCCAGGCCAGTATAGTTGAGAAGAGACAAGTTGAGGAGGCAGCTTCAGCAGCTCTTGATTGCACCCAGTATGTTTCCAAATAGACAATTGACAGTGGGGGCATTAGTAGGAGCAGTATTCTTTTGGACCCAGAAGGGCGTAGTACAGAGAACTGAAGATGGAAGCTAAGAATATCCACGCTTGTAAAAATCTGTTTTTATACATGACAAAATGTTGATGTAGAGTTCAGCACAGGACAGTCAACCTTAAAGAAAAACCCTGTAACATTAGAGCTAGTCTAGTAGGATACGGATACGGTTAAATAGACAGCTAACCTCACCCACAGAATCCATGAGGTGAATAAAGGACATTTAAAAAGGCACAGATTCAAGAAGGCTTTACACCAGTTCCATTATCCAAAAATACGTGTCCAATTTTCATGAAATGGACACCTCACTGGCACTCGCTTTACAAATTGACGCAACTACTCTGGTGTCAAACCTGTTGAATCTGGGCCTATGGCTGTTGGCGAGACATATATATATATATATATATATATATATATATATATATATATATATATATATCTTTGTTACACCAGTTTCATGTCCTAACCGAGTGCAGCGCCCAACCCAATAGATGTATGCTTTTGTGTTTTTTTAGTGCTGTCACCAGCTGGCTTAAAGGGAACCTGTCATCTCGGAACCCGAGATGATAGCCATTGAAGCCACTGAGATCCACGTGTGTTAGAGATCTGGGATGTCGGGTCACGTGAGTTGTATATCCATGAGACTCTGTATATCGGTGAACTAACCCACTGCATACCCTATTGATTTCTATTGATATTTTTCACTGTGGATCCCCTTTAGTATCGGGATTATCTTATCTCTATGTTTTGTCCCCTGATGAACCCTCAATTAATAGTGAGGGGGAAACGCGTTGGGACGCAGGATACTGATGTTATTAAAGTGAGGGAAATACAGGAATACCAGGGATAGGAACGGGGACGGAGTACCACTACCATCAAGTCTTACTCCGGGCTGAGCGTTTTTGAGGGCCCATCATTAGGGTCAGCCTAGGGCTATCTTGTGGTCTCCTCCGTTCCTCCTGGTTTCACTCACTCTCTTTACATGCCTTCATATTGGATATTTTGGTGTTAATTTGTTTGTGTGTTGTGGTCACTGTACCTTTTTATTATCTAGAATGTTATTAAAAGTTAAATTTTAGTCCTGCCTTCTGTGACTGTAATTGTATTTAGCAGGACGTTCTGTGGAGGGACACATTATCGTGTCATCCATCTATTTTTTGTTTGTACCTTAAATGGCAGGGTTCTTAAGTGGAACACTTTATACTGAGGCACTTACACAAGAGGCGAAAGATATTTTTTCTGAAAAGGAGTTGCCAGGTTTATTGGCCTCAATTACTTGTAAAACGGTCTTCAAAGAACTGTATGAGGCATTCAAAGACAATATGAAATCGTGGTGGGAAATCAGGTCGCTGGAAAGTTACCTGGAACATAGAATAGTCCCCAGGGGTCTCAGGATCGATATATCCCCAGTGGCTCGGATTAGATCTCCCTCTCTCTTGGCCAAATGGGAACAAGAGCTGACAAGTAGTTCCCTTAATCTAATGAAAATTCTATTGGAGGAGGAGAAACAGTTCTTTGAAAAATCCTCCATCCGGCTTAAGGAATTGACTGATAGTGCTTTGAGATTCAAGACGGAACCAGAATTCTGTAGAAGGGAAACATCTCTACAGACTTCTGTTGAAAAATTACAAGGGTGGATTAAAGAAAGAAAGCACAGACAATTCCTTAAGGATTTAAGGGAATTTAGAGACAACACTGCATATCAATTGGATTCTAGGGATCAGAAAGGAGGTGAATCCGAAGTATCTTCGGAACCTGAATCCTCTGATCCTGAAAACTCCCAAGGCAAGAGTAGGGGTAGGGGCCACACTAGAGGTCGGTCCAGAAGGAACTATAGAGGCAGTTCAAGATGGCTGGGTCAGGGATCAAGAGGAAGGGGAGCAGAGGGTTTGGAGAAATACTCGCCCTTTGTCTCTGTGTCCTCACCCTCGGTATCAGATACGCGACAACAAGGGAATTTTTTAGCCAAGGGTACACCCTACCAGTTGCTGGATCGCCCGAAAGGAGGGGACTAGGTCAAGGGGATAAGGAGCTGCAGATTATTAATCTGTCTTCCAGGCAGCTTGAAGAAAATGAAATAAGTGTCCTTAAAAGAGGTTTATCCTTTGTTCCCACCACGAAACATTATAATTTCACATGGGTCAAAGATCTTCACCTGTTTTCTCGTAAACTAAAATGGCATAAGTTTATGAAAAACTGTGATAAACAAAAATGTGAACAATTAGGACTTACTATGAGTGATCTGAGTGATTTTAAGAACCTAGTGGGTTTACTGGATGAGGGATTGCGTAGTGAAGGTTCAGGACCGTTTACGGAACTACGTCCTAGAAGCACACGCATGCCTCCCTTAGTTAATGCTGACCACATTGACATCTTTGTGGAAATGGTGATAGGTGAATTAGAGAATATGAGCTGCGATGAAAACGATTTTCATAACCTGTCAAGAGGTGAAATGCTAGCCTTAAAAAACCTTGAAAGGGATCGTACCATCACCATAAAACCATCTGATAAGGGAGGCAACCTTGTCATTTTAGATCATAATGACTATAGATCAATGTGTTTACGGTTATTACAAGATCGTAAGTGCTATAATATACTACCTCAGGACCCGACTGCTTTATTTTTGACTAACCTGACTTGCATCCTGGATCAGGGATTAACTAGTGGTGTACTGGGCAAGGCAGAATATGATTTTGTGAAACCTTTACATCCTCAAATTGCTACATTCTATGGACTTCCTAAGGTCCACAAAGGCCTCTCACCATTGAAAGGTCGACCAATAGTTTCAGGGGTTGATTCGATCACCCAAAATGCCGGTATTTATCTAGACAAGGTATTGAGGCAGTTTGTACTGTCTCTCCCGTCTTACACGAGAGACACGATGGATTTTTTGCGGAAAATAGAACACCTTATCATTGATCCATCGTGTCTCTTGGTAAGTATAGATGTGGAATCTTTATATAGTTCCATTCCTCATGATTGTGGCTTGATGGCAACTGCTTCCTTTTTGAGAACACGTGGTACACATTGCAGTAATCATAATGAGTTTGTATTACAGCTGCTGGAATTTGTGCTGACCCATAACTATTTTTTGTTTGACGGGAAGTTCTACCACCAGCTCAGGGGGACTGCGATGGGGAGCCCTTGTGCCCCCACGTATGCAAATCTCCTCCTGGGTTGGTGGGAGGATAATATTGTCTTCCCATCAGACAATATGTGGTGGAATGACAAAATACAATTCTGGACACGATATATCGACGACGTGTTTGTCATTTGGAAGGGAACCGCTGATGATTTTAAACAGTTCATGGATGGATTGAACTCCAATGATTTGGGGTTGAGATTCACCCATGAACTTGAGATTGAATCATTGACCTTCCTTGATGTCAGGGTTAATAAATGTGTTGACAGGTTCTCTACAACTAATTTTAGAAAGGAAACGGCCACTAACAGCCTATTACACTGGCAGAGCTACCATCCTACTCCCCTGAAAAGGGGTATCCCTCGTGGACAATACATAAGGGTAAGACGGAACTGTTCTGAACATGATAGCTTCTATCGGGAAGCCAGAGGCCTGTTTAACAGATTTAAGGCAAGAGGCTATCCTGATCAGGTTCTTAAGAATGCATTTAAAACCGCCGAAACATCTAAAAGGGAGGAATTACTCGTTCCTAAAATTGGTACTGTAGACAAACAGACAGTGAGGATTATCTCCACTTTTGATGTTAAAAACCAATGCATCAGACAGATCCTTAATAAATATTGGCCCATCTTATTGATGGATTCGGATCTGACTGATGTATTGGCTCCCTCTCCTAATATTACCTATAGGAGGGGTAGGAGTATCAGGGATAGACTAGTACACAGTCACTATATGCGACCACAACCTTTGGGCAGTTGGTTAGACCGCAAACCATTGGGGGTCTTCCGCTGTGGTAGTTGTTTGGCATGTAATTTTCTGAGAATAACCAAAGTAAATGTGTGCACTGTTACCCGGGAGATTTTTAAAATACGCGATTTTGTAAACTGTAGGAGTAGGGGGGTTGTGTATCTTTGTCAATGTACGTGCCCCCTTGACTACGTGGGGAAGACGGTACGTGAATTACGTAGGAGAGTTCTGGAACACGTGAACGACGTTAAAAAACGGAAAGATACACCTGTAGCCAATCACGTTGTCCAGTATCATGGGGGTAATCCCCACTCTCTGTGCTTTTCTGTATTGGAGGTGGTTCGTCCCTCAGTAAGAGGAGGGGACTATGATCGTCGGTTACTTCAAAAGGAGGCTGAGTGGATCTATAGGTTTGGGTCCCAGTCACCAAGAGGGTTAAATGAGAGATTGTCATATTCCTGCTTTATCTGATTCGGCTCTCTTTTTGGTATATTTTTATGTACTATCCATATCCTCTCTAGTGCTCTTTTGTATTTTTGATTTAGTGTTTATCCCTTTTGTAACCCGAGTTATGACACGTGAAGTGTCTTCTGGTTATTAATAAACCTTATAATTGTGGTTTCTCAGTTTTATTTATTTATTGTTTTTCAAATATTAGTACTCATACAATCCAATTTTGGCTTTAGCACAGTTGGATAGGGTCTAAAATGTCAGTTTGGTCGCAAGCTTGTCGTCTCCAAATATCTACGCTTTGGGTTTTGAGCGCAGTGGAATGTAAAGCACACTTCATCTGAGCACACTTCCGGTATAAGCTGTAGTGGAACGCATGGTGGAACGCACCACCGGCCGGACCGGAAGTGGGAGATGACGTACTTCCGTTGGCGTGCAGTGTGCGGTACACAGGCTGGCATACGGGGGTAAGGTGGCGTGTAGGTTCCGGCCACTACCCCCCTTTGATTTCTCCCTATCATAGTCCACCTCTATCTATTTAAGAGGGTGGGTACTTTTACAACATTGCTGATCATAGCCATTGAAGCCACTGAGATCCACGTGTGTTAGAGATCTGGGATGTCGGGTCACGTGAGTTGTATATCCATGAGACTCTGTATATCGGTGAACTAACCCACTGCATACCCTATTGATTTCTATTGATATTTTTCACTGTGGATCCCCTTTAGTATCGGGATTATCTTATCTCTATGTTTTGTCCCCTGATGAACCCTCAATTAATAGTGAGGGGGAAACGCGTTGGGACGCAGGATACTGATGTTATTAAAGTGAGGGAAATACAGGAATACCAGGGATAGGAACGGGGACGGAGTACCACTACCATCAAGTCTTACTCCGGGCTGAGCGTTTTTGAGGGCCCATCATTAGGGTCAGCCTAGGGCTATCTTGTGGTCTCCTCCGTTCCTCCTGGTTTCACTCACTCTCTTTATATGCCTTCATATTGGATATTTTGGTGTTAATTTGTTTGTGTGTTGTGGTCACTGTACCTTTTTATTATCTAGAATGTTATTAAAAGTTAAATTTTAGTCCTGCCTTCTGTGACTGTCATCTCGGAACCCCCCTGAACTAGAGTAAGCGTTGTATAGTGTAAGTGATGCTGAATCCGAATATGTAAGCTTTATCTTCATACTCACTTCCATTCTGACGCTGTGCTCCCACAAACCTGCAGTAAAATGCACTCAGTGAAGTTGAGTCCTCTCCATTATGTGAGTGAGCACCGGAGTCCACTGAGTGCATTTTACTGCAGGCTTGTGGGAGCACAGCGTCGGAATGGAAGTGAGTATGAAGATAAATCTTACATATTCAGATTCAGCATCACTTACACTATACAACGCTTACTCTAGTTCAGGGGATGTTTCGGAGATGACAGGTTCCCTTTAAAGGATAAGTCCGGGCAATTTATAAGTTTCTGGTTCAAGTAAGGGCACAGAAAGTTATTAATTGCCTGGACTTATCTTTTAAAGTGGGTAGGGGAAAAACCCCTGATGGGGTATGGGAGTGACCTTCCCGCCCTCTCTTTGGTCACTCCCAAAAAACCTCACCCTATGGGTACCTTCACATGGGGCTGCGGGGCTGCTGAGTAAAATCCACAGGGCATTTTTATACCGTTCACCAAACGTCGTTCAGTACTATGGTGCCGTCCGGACATACGCAGTTCTGCGCTGAACTGGGTATTTGTGTCCAGCCCCATAGTACTGAAGGTGGCATAAAATCAGCCAATGATGCGCTGTGGATTTTAGGCAGCAGAGAACCCCAAAAAAGCATCCCATTGTAAAGGCACCCGTAAATAAGGCAAGTAAACCTGCCTTTCAGCAACTGTTTGTTGCTGTAACTAACTGTGGAGGTTTTTTATATCACAGTGGAAGGACAGCAGCCTCCGTGATATATACCCCATAGACAGCCTTATTCTACGCGTGACTGCATGAGAGGCGTGAAATCATTCGCACAGAGAAAAACCCCATCGGGATTTGCGGTGCGAGATTTTACTACACTCATGATATCAACAAAATACCTCAAGAACAGTTAGTACCCGCTCACAAAACGGTAAGTAGTGTTCCTTGGCACGGGTGCCAGGGATAGAACCCCATGGCTATAGTTCACAAAAGGTGAAATCCCCACTTTGTGAAGCATAGTCGTGGGGATTATTTTAGGAATGGTACTGTTCTTGGGGTATGGGTTGGACGGTGCACCGGTGTGAGGCATTAAGCTGGTGTGGAGATGTTAAATGGCCAACACACCATGGGCATTAAATTTGGAGATGGGGTTCTGCTTATTTAAATGTATCGGAATTAAGTAGGGAATTTTTAAGGTGATTTTGTTTAATTTGGGGTCTAAGGGGGGAACATTACTTAATAAGTTAAATTACGGATTTTTACGTTGGGCACATATTTGGGATATTAAGGTCAGTTTCTTGGACACACGGATTGCCATGCAAGACGGGTGACTGATGACTTAGTCATTTACATCAGGCAGGGGGTGGTATAATCCGATGTAATCCAGGCACGATTCATCTTTATAAAAGTCAGCATCTCAACACTGTGGCAAGAGAGCCTTGTTCTTTGCGGTGTTACGATGTTACCTGCCACACTGAACACCCTCTCTGACGCAACACTACTGGCTGGGCAGGACAGCAGAGCCAAAGAAAACTCTGCCAGTTGAGGCCAAATGTCCAATTTCTCTGCCCAGTACTGCACGGAGTCGGTGACACTTTGGGGCAGGGTACAATCCAGGTAGGCAGTGACCTGGTGGGTGAGCTCATGCTGGTCCACGCCATGAGTCCGGTGTTGTGTCCCCTCTTCAGCAGCTGGCTGCATGAAATCGCTCATCAGCGATTGGAGGCTGTAGCGACTTCTCACGCCTCCACTAGTGGTGGTGGTAGTGGAGCGCGCTGGTTCCCCCCGAGCGGATGTTGTCTGGGAACCTGGCTGGTCTCGCTGGTAAGTTGAGACCAACTGACTGGTGAGTAGGTCCCGGTAGTACCCCAGTTTTGCCTCCCTCTCTGATGGCGGAAAAAATTCTGCCATTTTGCGGCGGAAGTGAGGGTCCACCAGGGTGGCCAGCCAGTATTGGTCCCTCTGGCGGATGTCCACAATCCTGCTGTCACTCCTCAGACACTCCCGCAGGCACCTTGCCATCTGCACCAAGGACAGTGAGTGCCTCTCCTCTCCACTGTCCTTGGTATAGTTCCAGGGTCTGCTGGGGTCTTCCTCCGCTTCCTCTACCACCTCATCCTCCATCTCCTCCTGTGATTGAGAGGCAGAGAAGCCAGGTGGCGGTGTGTGTAATGGCTGGGCGTACACATCTTCCTCCTTCTCACCCTCCATCTGCACTTCATCCATCTCTGGGCTCAAGGTGATGTTCAGCCTTGGAGTGGTGGCCTGGGAAACCTCGCTGATGATGCTTTTCAGCGCACTTTCCAGAACAAGGATGAGTGGGATGATGTAGTTGATCCCATAGTCCTGCCTGCTCCCAAACAAAGTTGCGTCCTCAAAAGGGATCAACAATTGGCAGATGTCACGCATCATCTGCCAGTGTGTGACTTGGAAGTTGCAGTGTGGCGTGAAGCTGCCTGATTGGCCCATGAGGTAGTCTGTAACGGCTGACCTTTGCTCGTACAGGCGGTCCAGCATATGGAGGACAGAATTCCAGCGTGTTGGCACATCGCAGATTAGCCGATGTTGGGGCAGACTGCTCTGTCTCTGGATCCTGAGCAGGGTGTTCCTTGCAGTGTAGGAGTGGCTGAAGTGTTTGCACACTCTGCGTGACATCCTCATAAGGTCTTGTAGTGCAGGAAATGATCGAAGAAACCTGTGCACTATGAGGTTTATCACATGTGCCATACAAGGTGTATGACTCAGCCCTCCCTGCTGCACTGCAGAGACAATGTTCCTCCCATTGTCTGCTACCATACTTCCCACCGTTAGTTGACGTGGGGTCAGCCATTGATTGATCTCCTCCCTGATGGTCCGGAGGAGCTCCCCACTGTGGCTCCGTTCAGCCAGGCTCACCAAATGGAGGACAGCCTGAGAGCGCCGGGCCTGACATCGGTGGTAAGACACCGGGGCAGGTTGGACTGCTGTCAAAGCGGCGGATGTTTGCAAGGTGGTGGAGGCAGAACTTCTGCTTCCCGCTGCTGGCCCCCTAAAGCACCGTGGAGGTGACAGTGGCAAGAATGGGCCAACTTCCTGATGGTCTTCTGGGAGGATGTTGACCCAATGGGCAGTAACAGACATGTACTGCCCTTGGCCATAATTTGAGGACCAGACATCAGCACTCAGGTGCACGGTCTTGGACACCAAGAGTCCCAATGAGTCGCCCACCTTTTTCTGCACATAACTGTGCAGTGATGGGACAGCTCTGCCAGAGATGTAGTGGCGGCTGGGGACTCGCCATCTGGGGTGCGCACATGCCATGAAATCCCTGAAAAGCTGGGAGTCCACGAGGTTGAAGGGCAGGGACTGAAGCACCAGCAGCTTAACCAGGTGTCTGGTCAGTTTCTGTGCCATGGGATGGCTGCTGGAATACACCTGACGTCTGCCCATGGACTCAGTCACGGATTGCTGCCTCATTAGCGGTGTAGATGGCAGTGACACCGTGCTGGTGCTGGCACCTGAGGCTGACGAGCCCCGAGTTCCACTGAGAGGATGCTGCATGATGGGATCTGCATTGTATGGTGCATCCTGACAGGAGGTGGTATTGGGGTCACGGTTTTTCCAGGCCTATTGGTGTTGCCTTTCCATGTGCTTTCGCATGGATGTTGTCCCGAGATTATCACCCCTGCCACGACTGACCCTCTCATTGCACAGCAGGCACAAAGCGATGTGCTTATCTTTCACCAGGTGGAAGAACTGCCAGACGACAGAGGACCGTGGTTTGCTGACAGCCACGGGGGGGGGGGGGGGGTCTTGCTGGCTGTTGACTGCCACTGCTGCCTGAGGGTGCCCTCTCAGGACCAAGGCTTTGAGAGGGTGATCTCTGCCTGGTAGCTTGGCTTCTACCCCTCCCTCTTGTGCCTCGGTTCCTTGAAACAGTGGGATGTTGCTGCGTCGGTGGCACCTCTATTTCCTCCCCTGATGATGAGGATGATGCTGCTTGAGGGCACCATGTCCAATCAGCGACATCGTCATCAAACTCTGCACCACTGCTACTTTCCTCCGGTGGCTGGGACAGAATATCAGGTGTGGCACTGAATATCCCTCCCTGGCTCTGTTGACTGCTTACAGCCAACACCTCCTCTGGAGTCTAACTACGTTCCACCCGCTGACTTTGGTGGACTTCCTCCTCCTCCTCCTCATCACTAAAAAGTGGTAGAGACTCCAAGGGCAGATCAAGGTTTGCCAAGAGTTCCCTGGCAGAAGGTGCCCCAAAGGTGAGTGGCATTCTGATAACAGGGTCGGGGCAGAGGACTCTCGCTGACCGTCCCATGTGAGGGTGGTGTCGGATGATCCAGCGGATGCTTGACTCCTCGTTTGGGAGCTTTGGGCGGTGGAACTGGAGGATTGGGTAAGCCAATCTAGAACCGCTGGCTGTGTGGTTCTTACATGACCAGTGGGCGTCAGGGGTAGCTGCACCCTGCTGCCACGCCTGTTACCCCGGCTGCCACCGGGCCTGGTGCTGCCACTTCTCCTACCCTCACCGCCTGCTGTTGCACTCCTTGCCTGGGAAGTGCTGGAAGTAGGACGCTTGGACATATTTTTATTTGGGTGGGGGAAAATTAAACAATGTATTTTTTTTTTATACTTTTTTAAACTTTATTTTTTATAACTTTTTTTAACTTTTTTTTTAACTTTTTTTATAACTTTTTTAACTTTGTTTTTAAACTTTGTTTATAACTTTTTTTGGAGTTTTTTTGTAACTTTTTTTGTTGCGGCTAAACGGGGTTGACGGCACCCAGCTGATCAGCAACGTGTAGCGTGTACGGTCACGGAACAGGAATGCTACCTGTCCTGACTCTTTTCTCTCAGTATTTCTTTTTTTATCACCCTATCTCTCCCTAGATCTCACCATTTTTTTATTTTTATGACTTTTCTCTCCCTACCTCTACCTATCTCTTGCTTTCTCAGCCTCTTTCCCTATCTATCACCTTATCTTCTATATCTAGCTTTCTCTTCCTCTCTCCTTCTTCTCTCACTAACCCTTTCTATTCCTTCTCTATCTCTCCCTGTATCTATCTCCTTTTTTGGCTATCTATCTATCTATCTATCTATCTATCTATCTATCTATCTCTTTTCTCTGTCTATCTAATCTGCAGCTCCTCTCCCTTTGAAGTCTTGAGACGCACTGACAAGATGTCGGCGCGCTCAGGCACTTCAGGGGCTGTGGGGTGACGTCTGAAATTTTTTTTTTCACAGATACCAGGATACAAGGGATTATAGGAGCAATAATCCCTTGTATCCTGGTCTATTCTGTGAAAAAATTTCAGTTTTGCGTTACCGTTTTTTTTTTTTACCAGATTCGTTAAGAACTTTTCAAAAGTTCGGTTTGGTGACGAACCGAACTTTTTGCAAAGTTCGTAACGAATCTGGTTCGTTACGGTTCGTTCGCTTATCCCTAGTCACAAGGCTTCCAGAGTCCAACAATGCCTTGACTGGGAAGTCATTTATTTTAAGGTCGCAGACTTGTAGTTCTCTAGTCTCTAGTCCCGGAATGGCACCACAAGACGGCTCCGCAAACAGCGACTGGCGCCGACTAGCGTCACACTCCATTGGCTCAGTGGTAAGAGGGCAATGGGCAGACACGGGTCCCAGCTCGTGGCACCTCCAACACTGGACAGGGCCGGGTCTCCTTGGCAGGGAGTCCTTTTTAGGGCCACTTAGCAAACCGGGACCATCACCGCTTTTTGCCCTTGAGACCCGCCTGGAGCCACTTTCTCTCTTCCAGCACCCCTCCACACTCCCCCAATAGATGTCAGTTTCTTACCAGCCATAGACACCGGTTTGGCGCTTCGGGGAGGCGAAGGTGCTGCAGGAACATCCCGGAGGTAATCCTCGGTCGCCTGGAACCTCTCCACAAGGCTGACCAGCCCGTCGATACTCCTTGGGTCACCTTGTCCCACCCAGCATTGTAGGTCCGCCGGAAGGGCACGGAGATAGCGATCCATCACGACTTTCTCCAGGACCTGTGCCGGAGTAGAGGTGTCTGGCTCCAACCACTTTCTCGCCAAATGGATTAAGTCATACATTTGTGACCTCGCTGACTTGTCCAGGCTGTAGCTCCAATTGCGTACCCTTCGGGCACGGACCACAGCGGTAACTCCCAGTCGGGCAAGTATCTCAGCTTTTATCCGAGTGTAGTCCTTAACCTCTTGCTCACTGAGGTCGTAGTAAGCCTTTTGAGGTTCGCCTGTTAAGTATGGAGCAATGACCTCTGCCCACTCAGCGGAGGGTAACTTTTCTCGCTCCGCGACACGTTCGAAGACCGACAGATAGGCCTCAATATCGTCGTCGGCCGTCATCTTTTGCAGCGCCCGCTGCACAGCTCTCCTCACAAAAAAATTATCGGAAGCAACTCCCGGCTCTGGCTGCGGACTAGCAAACAAAGGAGCCTCCTGCCTTGCGATGAGGTACTCAATAAGTTTCTGTTGCTGAGCCATTGCTTGCTGCTGAGCGGCCATCACCTGTTCAAATCGCAGGTTAGCCGCTGTCTGAGCCTGCTGCTGTTGCAGACTTACTTGCAGGAACTGCTTCATTACTTCCTCCATAGTGTCCGGCTGTTTTTGTAGGGAAGCAGCCGCTTTCACCCAGGCCATACGCTGCTATAGTCCAATTGACACACACCGTTGCCCCTAGCAACCGCAAATTGCCCGCATCCTCCACCAATTGTAAGGGATCGTCCCAAAGGGGTTGGTGTGTTTGACACAGTTCACAAAGCAAACTTTTTTAACTGAAGAAGTGGACGTTTATTTCCGGCATAAACAGTTCATTCCACGCTGTAACACAGGTACTTTCAAAGCAGATAAACAAAACAATGTAGTCCATAAGATTTCCTTTACCTCATAAGGTTTCAGACATGTGCACTAAGGCCAGCAGCTTTCGGCTCCAAGCTGTGCCCAACCTAGGGTGGCCACCGGCTTCATCTCAAAAAGGAGGACATTTTCGGCCACACCCCCAACATGGTAAACCACACCCCAATCTGCTAAACCACGCCCCCAATCTGCTAAACCACGCCCCCAATCGGCTCGTACACCGTCACCCATCACACCTCCCCTGGCTCTTACCACACATACACAGGTCGGATGGGGATCTGGCACCCCCACCCCCACCACGTGAAAATTCAAGCCAGCAAGCCTAACTATAAAAATACGTCTCTAGTATGGTTAGAATAAACAGGATTGTTCAGTAATTAAAAATAAAATATGGCAGACGGAAAAGAAATCCACAATTCTCAGCTGTTCCCTCACTGCCATTGAATGCTTTGGTTATATGGCTGCAGTGGTGACGCCTGTGACACGCTGGACTTTCTGGCATCATTGCTGCTGCCACGTAAACAAAGACTGACAGGCATGTAATGGGCGAGTGTGCACATCTGTCATAGTGCTGGTGATGTGCACACTGATGGGAAGGTGTATGGCATGTGACCACTGCAGCCAGTTCTCAGCATTAGAGCACTGATTGGCTGCAGCAGTAACATACCATATACCGGCAGGTGACACATATCTGGATGGACATTACATTCACCAGCACCAGACATACCAGATGATACAGCACCACTTACCTCTTACATCCAGTGACGTCTTCCTGATGTAGATCTTCTCTTTTCTCATCTTCTCTATTTGGCCCACACCGCCATGACACTTCTTTCAGCTCCATCTTCTCTCTGCCACAAAGACATCATAGATTACCCACTTTTACTGTTATCCTGCTGCTGCCTAAAATACTGCTCCCACTGTGCTCCCCAATGTCCCCAAATACTATACTGTAGATATAACAGTGCCATATAGGTAGTACCCCATATAGTCACCGTGCTCCCACTAATAATTCTCTCCTAGAGTGTCCCATTAGTAATAATGCCCCAATAGTGATAATGCTCCACCAGTGTCCCTTTTTAGCAGTAGTGCCCTCCATATTGTACTAATAATAGTAACACCCCCAATAGTACCCCTGGTAGTAGTAATAATTCCCCATAATAGAAACCATTTTCCCATAGTGCCTCCAGTAGTGCTCCCAGAAATAATAAGGACCCGCTGTAATGGTCCTCAAATCATCCCACTGTGCCCCCATCAGACCTCACATCAGCCCACTGTGCCCCCATCAGACCTCAGATCAGCCCACAGTGCCCCCATCAGACCTCAGATCAGCCCACAGGGCCTCCTTCAGACCTCACATCAGCCCACTGTGCCCCCTTCAGACCTCAGATCCGCCCACAGGGCCTCCTTCAGACCTCACATCAGCCCACTGTGCCCCCTTCAGACCTCAGATCAGCCCATAGTGCCAGCATCAGACCTCAGATCAGCCCACAGTGCCATCATCAGACCTCAGATCAGCCTGTAGTGCCCCCTTCAGACCTCAGATCAGCCTGTAGTGCCCCCTTCAGACCTCAGATCAGCCTGTAGTGCCCCCTTCATACCTCAGATCAGCCTGTAGTGCCCCCTTCAGGCCTCAGAGCAGCCTGTAGTGCCCCCTTTAGACCTCAGATTAGCCTGTAGTGCCCCCTTCAGCCCTCAGATCAGCCTGTAGTGCCCCCTTCAGACCTCAGATCAGCCTGTAGTGCCCCCTTCAGACCTCAGATTAGCCTGTAGTGCCCCCTTCAGACCTCAGATCAGCCTGTAGTGCCCCCTTCAGACCTCAGATCAGTCTGTAGTGCCCCCTTCAGACCTCAGATCAGCCTGTAGTACCCCCTTCAGACCTCAGATCAGCCCACTGTGCCCCATAAAAAAAAAAAAAATCTTACCTCTCCTGGGCTGCAGCTCCGCTCCGACGCTCTTCTCTCTTCACTGCCCGCGCTGCACTGTCACTTGACAGCGTCAGGTCAGAGTGTGCGCACTACGTCCTGACGCTGTACCAGTCAGGCGTGTGCAGGCAGCGCAGACAGGAAGACCAGCAATGAAGGTACCGGAGCGCAGGAGCTGAGCGGTGAGTACCAGGACCCAGCTCCTGCGCTCCAGCAATGAGCGCTTCCATCTGTATTGATGGAAGCGCTCATTGCTTCCTGCGCCCCTAAAAAGGAGGACTTCTGGCCGTCCGTCCTGGCCTTTAGCCGGACGGAGGACCAGGAGTCCAAAAACCGGACTGTCCGGCCAAAAACCGGACGGATGGCCACCCTAGCCCAACCACACCTGTGTCTGTGAACCTGGCAGGCTTTATGGACCTGCTAATAATCCAGGCCCCAGCACCTGTGGTGCCTGACTCCAACCCAAAACCTGCAGTGGAGGACATGGGATGAACAGCCCCGCTACCAGACCTGCCATTCATCCCCAAAAAACCAGGCCCAAACAAATTAAACAAAGAAGTCTCCAGCAACTATGCTTGCTGGAAACTACAGTGCTTCCCTGGTTTCCTCATGTCTCCTTGGAGACATGAACTTCTTTCATCCCAGGTTTTACTTGAGTTTACCACCTCATGTAACCTACTAGCCTAGGTGAGATATACATCCCGTCACGCACTTCACCAGTGACATGTCTACAACCTATACATAAGTGTGCAATGGAGCGAATTTTATCATAACTAATCTCTTCTGTTAGCTGTAGTATTATGTTGCATCTATTTTATGAGCCGGTGTAATTTATCGCCTAGTAAAAAAGTGTACAGTGCAGAGAAATTTATCATAGATAATCCCTTCTGTTAGCTATAGCATTATGTTGTGACCTTATTACAGGCAGGTGAAATTTATCACCCTGTATATAAGTGTGAAGTGAAAGTTATCATAGTTAATCCATTTTGTTAGCTGTAGCATTACATTGCCTCCAAATTACGGGCACATATAATTTTTCGCTTTAAGTGTGCAATGGAGTGAAAGTTATCATAGCTAATCTGTTCTGTTAGCGATACAGTTGTTATACATTATGGCCAACAGACAGTTGCCTGGGCCCTCCAAAGGAATGGCCAGTGGCAAAAATGTTGCTGTAGCCGTCCAAGTAGCAGAAGAAGGGTGGGGGCTGGTAGCAGCTGCAGCAACAGACCAAAGCTGCTACTGTTATCCAGCGGTCGTGTTTAGACCAACAATCCAGCTGTACTTGAATGGTTGACTCACTCTTCAACATCATCGCAAGTGAAAACAGATACACACCTCCAAGAATCGCTGGGTTCCTCTGACACCACCCTTAGTTTGCATGACCCAAGAACTGCCTCTGTGCCCTCATCTATTCGCCAAATCTATGAGCGAATCTATTCGCTGCTTCGTAGATTCGTATCGAATCTTGGGATTTTTCAGCTGTGAAGCGAATCCGAATATTAGGTGATTTGCTTCGCTTTTGTACGCATTCGCTACGTAGTGTGTCCTATAAATTATACGCTATTCTACGTATAATTTAGTTACTCTATACGCTGTCGCGTATGGATTCAATTCAGCGATGCAGACTCCTCCCTGGTAGTTCCGCCCCCTTTCTCCAGCGCGGGAGGATGACGAGGCAACTCAGGAAATTAAGTTGCGCATTCGTGCGCCTCATCCCTTTTTCCCCCTTTTTCCCCCCTTTCAGGTTATTTGGGGAACCCCTTGAAAGAGGGTTTTTTAAGGAACCTTTGCTGCTTTTTTTTTACCCATTTGGATTACAATTTTACCTATGTGGATTACAAATTGCGACTGAGTTTGGGATTCTGCTCCAGTTCTATGACAAGTGTCAGAAGAAAAGAGACTTAAACGTGTCCGTGAGCATACTAGGTAGGTGATATTTAAAATTTTTATATTATACCTATAATAATGTATTTGCACTTTACCATATATATGTCTCGAATATTCGCTCTGCCTCTGAGGAGTGCACGCCGCGGCCTCTCCTCGCCTGCGTATTACGTAATTGCTTAGACAATAGTACGCTGAGATTCGTAAGCTATTTGTACGCTCATGCGTACGTCTTCTAAGAAGTTGAGTACATTTTGTAAATGAAAGCTCGTTATTAGTGAGCGAATGTTTGCTAATAGCACATAAAAACGTATATTTTGTACGCAAATACAAGGAATCTATTCGTTGCATATACGAATTTTAGGAAAAGTTTGGCGAATGTTTGGCGAATAATTTTTTGAATGATTCGCTCATCTCTACCAAGTAATGATAGTCACCGGCTCTTCTCTGCTTTTTCGTGGATCGTCAGCAGTTACACGCCAGCCCAGACCAGGAGGGGAGGTCTGCTGCAGACTCCTTTAGGTGTTTAACTACAGATGAATACAGACAGTGGGAGCACATGTTGTGAGAGGTCAGGGACATGTGTGAGGGTGACAACAAAACATTTGTAGATGATGATGTAGCTGATCACATATGGCAGCCAGGTGAAGAGGGGGCATCATCATCAGGGGGTGAGGGTGGCAGAATGCCCGTGAGACATCAGGATGGAAGCATGTCCATGAGACAACAAAGTGGCAGTGTGCCTGTGAGCCAGCAGGGTGAAAGCCTGCCAGTGAGGCAGCAGGGTTGAAGCATGCCTGTGAGGCAGCAAGGTGATCTGGGAGATCTGTAGCCAAATGCAGGATGGGTACAATTTCTGCTACTTGGGAGACTACCTGTGAGGAACACGCTAACAGTGCACGGGTATATAAAAGCAGTGGCAGGAAGGTAACAGTGGTGGAAGGAAAATGCCATACTTGGCAGTGTGGGAATTTAACACCAAGTCACTGTGAGACATAAGCATAGTGGTATGCAGGTTGAGTGGGCAGAAAGTGAGGCATGGCCAGATTGCTAATGTTGGCATGACGGCTCTGTATCAACACATGGAGCATTACCATAAAGTGGTGTGGTAAAAACAGTATTATTTATTTAGCATTACAGCCTGATGCTGCAATCACTGTATCTACCACTGGCCTGCATCCCCTCTTCAGCAGTCAAGGGTCGGAAACATCAGCAGAAGGAAGCTTTTTTCATGGACTTCAATGTCGTCTATTGTTCCTAATGCTCCTCCTACTCCTGTTCCTTGTCACTTGTTTCGACAGCAATTGATCACTGAAGCGATTGCAAAACGACAACAGTATGCGTGCAGTGTTCCAACGGCTCAGAAGCTGAACGTGCACCTGGCCAAGTTTCTGCATTCCTTCCCTTTCCATGCAGTTGACTCTGCATATTTCAGAGAACTCATGGCTTGTGCCCACCCAAGGTGGAAAGTCCAAGCCAACATTACTTTTCCAAAAAAAGCTGCACCAGCCCTGCATGCGTATGTTGAGAAGAAGCTGGGCCAGTTTTTGGGCATCTCAGTGTCTGGTAGAATTTACGCCATCGCTGACGTACGAAGTTGAAACTATGATGAAGGACGATATATGTAATTCACAGCCCACTGGGTAAATGTCGTTCCGGCCCAGGCACACCAGCAACTTGGCCAGGTGATGGCAATAGTGCCACCATGTTGTAATGCTGGGATTTCTGCACCAATGTATACCTCTGTCTCCTCATCCTCCACCTTGTCCTCACTCTCCCCTGTAGGCACAGTTCACAGTGATCTCCCAGCATATGACCTATGTAAAGCTAGTCATTGTCACTCGGTTCTGCATCTGGTCAGTCTTGGCGAATAGAGCCACACCGGGGAGGAACTGCTCCACGTGAACAATAAGGAAATCGAACACTGGCTGTCTCCTCACTAACTGGAGACAGGTATCATGATTGCTGATATTGGGAAGAACATACCCATGCGCCCTGTATGGTGCACATCTTCAATCTCATTGTCACCCAGGTTCCTCAAGTCTTCCACTGAATTGCAAGAGCTGTTAAAAATGTTCAGGAAACTGTGCATGCACTTCAGCCACTCTTACTGTGTAAAACACGCCCTCCTTGAGCTGTAAAGGCAAAATGTTCCTTCCCAAAATTGCCTGATATGCAACATTTCCACCCATTGGAATTCCACACTCAATATGTACAAGCAGAGGAAGGTGGTCAACGATTTCTTAATGTTGTAAACGGGCAGGTGTACTCCCCAGTGTAACTTTCACGTTAGCCTGTGGCAGCTCATGTGTGACATGTGCTGTTTGCTCAGGCCTTTGTGGAGGCAGAATTATGGCATGAATTATATCATTCCACTCCTTCAAATCCTTCAAATGCTGAGAAATCTGATTGGCGAGGAGACAGAAGACAGTGCACCCACATCTCACAACTACCTGAGCTCTGAGGAGGATGACCTGGAAGAGGAGGAGGCTGAGACCATGTCAGTATGCAGTGGAAATGGAGGCAAGGAAGCCTTCCGAGTCCCTTGTGCAAATGGCCAGATGCATGCTTTCTTGCTTGTGTAGTGACAGTTGCATTGTCAGTATTCGACAGAGGAATGACTACTGGCTATCCACATTGTTAGACCCTTTCTAAATGGGGCATTTTTTAGACCTCCTGACAGGGATTCAAGAAATGGACTACTGTAGAGACATGCTGTATAGTTGGTTGGTCGCTGCCTATGAACGCCATCTGCCGTGTTTACGAAGGTCTGACCGGGATGACCCTCTGTGTTCATGCTCCAGTGCTGTGACTGGCGAAAGGGGGGCAGCACCAGCTCCATAGGCAGCAACTTAACTCTGGAGTCTCTGATGATCAGTTTTATTCAGCTATTCTGTATGCCACTGCTCCTGTCACCATCCTCACTCTGTCATGGGGCCACTATTGTCACTATTACTGCCACTGCTGCTGCTGTCACCCTCCCCACCCCTGTCCCTTATGGCAATAACCCAGCAACCAGGTTTGATCCATCCATTGGGTTCAGCTCATCTAGTTTTAACCGTAATACATTTTAAAAGCCAAATACCATTAGGTTCATAGCATGGAGGAATCTCAGACCTTATAGAGGGATCAATATGGAATAATGGTCATCCCTGTTATGAATCCCTTTTAAAAGTAATTAAAATAATTTCTAGTATTTCAGTATTTTTATGAATTTAACAGAACGGAGCTGTTGGGAAACAGGAAAAAAAAATATTTGTGAGGTTAAATTGAATAATAATAATAATTATAATAATAATAATAATATTGGGGATTTTTACATCACAGCGTTTGGCTCAACCTAAATGCAACAATACTAAACGGGTATATTTTTGTTGTTTTACTACTTTTAAGAAAATAGAAACCTTTATAAAAAAAAATATTTGCATTACCATTTTGTGTCTTTTTTATATTTCAGTCTACAAAGCTTTTTAGGGGGGAAAAGGTGACAAAAAAGTCAAATTATTTTTTTTTCTGTTATGGCGATCATCACACAGGAAATTGTTTAAAATATATTAATAGTTCAGACATTTTTGGATGTGGCAATACCTAATATGTTTTATTTATTTATTTATTTATTGTTTATATATTTTTATATATAAAATTGGGAAAGGTGGGTGATTTTAAATGTTAATCTTTTTGATCCCTGGTACTATTCACCCTAATAGAGATCTATAGGCTGAATAGGATTTTGACATGCTCCTTACTGCGCTGTGTCATTTGCACAGCGCAGCAGGGAGGTTACCATGGCAGCCATGGGAGGTTTCAGAAGCATTCAGGCTGTCATGGTAACCGATCAGAGATGCATTCCTCTGCCTTAACTAAAAGATGCTATGATGGGCATTGATCCTGGCATCTGAAGGGTTAAATGACCGGGTTCAGTGGGATTGCCATTCCCTGTCATTGCGGTCAGGTGTCTTCTGTATGTTACAGCCAGTACCTGCCGCGCATGGAGCGGCAACACTGCAGCAGCCCACTCCATACATTCCCTCAGCCACTGTGATGTACAGATATACCTGATTTATAGTGATTTGTAATGTGCTAATTCGTATTGAATCAAATTTGTTGGTAAACTTCGACGAATCAGCCAACTTGAATTATTCAAGACTTCAAGCTCCTACATTTCCCAGCATCACATTGCAGTCAGTTCTCACTAACTCCTTCCTCTCCTGCAAAGAAAATAGTTCCTCTCACATATTGTATAGCCCCAGAGATTCTATTAATAAATAGCACTATAGTTTATAATTAGAGATGAGCGAGCATGCTCGTCCGATCATAGTGCTCGTTCGAGTATTACGGTACTCGTAAGTGCTCGCTGCTCGGACGAGTATCTCGCCATGCTCGAGGAAATGGCATCTCCCGCATTTTGAATTTTTGGTGCCTATAAACTCAGCCAATCACAAGCCAGGAGACTCTGCGGTACACCCAGCATCACGTGGGGCCCTTACATGTCGATAGCAGGGGTGGGCTGGCCTGATCAGGTGACCCTGAAATATACTAATGACTGGCCGCGGTGCTCGGCTCAGATGCTGTCTGGATGTCGTTAGGGACAGAGCTGCTGCGTTTTAGAGAGAGTGTTAGGGCCTGGATTTAGTTCTCTGTTAGGAAGGAGTGATCTGAAAAGAACCCAACAGCCCTTCTAAGGGCTACAAGACATTTTTTTTTGTCTCCTGGCTGGGCTGGCTGGCACTAGTAGTGCAGCTATCGCCATATATAACACTTTTTTTTATTGTTTTAACTCAGTGATACAAATCCATTTCATACAGCAGTGTGGAACCATTCTGTGTGTCACAGTTCAGCTGTCCACTCACTACAAACCACAATCTGTATTTTCTGTCCAGGTGACCCATACTGTACGTCACGTAATCAAATAAGGTCTTTTGCTTTCACTGATACAGCTACATTACAAAAATCTCTGTGCGACATTTGTCTGGGTTGCAGTCAAAATAGCCACAGTCAGCAGGGGCTGAGTTTGCTCTCTGATAGTTTCTGCACGTCACGTTAAAAAAACATATATATATAAAAAATTGTTATTTTATCTCAGTGATACAAATCCATTTCATACAGCTGTGTGGAACCATTCTGTGTGTCAGAGTTCAGCTGTCCCGTCACCACAATCAGTATTTTCTGTCCAGGTGACCCATTCTGTACGTCACGTCAGCAAAAAAGGTCTTTTGCTCTCACTGATAAAGCTACATTACAAAAATCTCTGTGCGACATTTGTCTGGGTTGCAGTCAAAATAACCACTTTCAGCAGGGGCTGAGTTTGCTCTCTGATAGTTTCAGTGGGTGATGATGATGATGACAATGTTGACTTAGTGGAAGAAGTGTGTAAAGAGGTGTCGGACGATGAGGAGACACGGTTGTCAGACAGTGGTGAAGTTGTTGTCAGGGCAGGAAGTCCGAGGGGGGAGCTGACTGAGGAATCAGAGGATGACGAGGTGACTGACCCAAGCTGGGTTGATAAGTCGAGTGAAGACAGTGCTTCTGAGACGGAGGCGAGTGCTGCCCCAGAACAGGTTGGAAGAGGCAGTGATGTGGCCAGAGGGAGAAGCAGGGCCAGAGCTGGTGCATCAGCAGCAACTGTTTCACGTAGTGAAGCTCCCGTGGCGAGGCCTAGATGTTCGCAAGTCTGGAGGTTCTTTAAAGAAAGTGAGGATGACTGACGGACTGTGGTGTGAAACCTGTGCCACACCAGGATCAGCAGGGGTGCCACCACTACTAGCCTAACCACCACCAGCATGTGCAGGCATATGAGTGCTAAACACCCCACTCAATGGAACCAAGGCCGTTCACCTCCTGTGGGTCCCACCACTGCTCCTTCCCCTGTGTCACTCGCTGCCTCTGCTAGTCAACCCCCTGCCCAGGACCCCGGCACGAGCGCCTTCCGCCGGAAAACCACACCTTCGCCTCCACGATCCTCCACAGCGTCCACCAATGTTTCCCAGCGCAGCGTTCAGCTGTCTTTACAGCAGACGCTGGAGCGCAAGAGGAAATACAGTTCCACCCACCCACATGCCCAAGCCCTCAACGTCCACATCTCCAAATTGTTGAGCCTGGAGATGTTGCTCTATAGGCTGGTAGAGACCGAGGCCTTTCGCAATCTCATGGCGGTGGCTGCCCCTCGGTATTTGGTCCCCAGCAGCCACTATTTTTCCCGATGTGCCGTCCCAGCCCTACACCAGCACGTGACACACAACATCATCCGTTCCCTGACCAACGCTGTTTCTGAGAAGGTCCACCTAACCACGGACACGTGGACAAGTGCTGCCGGGCAAGGACACTATATCTCATGGACGGCACATTGGGTTAACTTGGTGGAGACTGGGACCGAGACTGACCCTGGGGCCGCTCATGTACTGCCCACACCGCGGATTGCGGGGCCTACCTCGGTCACGGTCTCTCAGACGTACTATGCCTCCTCCTCCGACGCCTCCTCCTCCTCCACCTCCTCCTCTGAATTACCATCCGTGGGCACGGCGCCTTCAGTTGGTCGCTCTAGGCGCAGCAGCAGTGCCGTGGGTAAGCACCAGCAGGCGGTGCTCAAACTGCTGAGCTTTGGTGACAAAAGGCAAACCGCCCAAGAGCTGTTACAGGGCATCACGGCGCAGACCGATGTGTGGCTGGCACCGCTGAACCTCAAGCCAGGCATGGTTGTGTGTGACAACGGGCGTAACCTGGTGGCGGCTCTGCAACTCGGCAGACTGACACATGTGCCATGCCTGGCCCACGTGTCCAATCTAATAGTTCAGCGGTTCCTCAAGACATACCCCAATCTGTCTGATTTGCTCACCAAGGTACGCCGTATCTGTGCGCATTTCCGCAAGTCGACCACAGATGCTGCCACTCTCAGGGCAGAGCAGCGCCACCTACAACTGCCCGCTCACCGACTGTTGTGCGACTTGCCCACAAGATGGAATTCGACATTAAATGTTATCCAGAGTTTACCAGCAGCGCAGAGCCATTGTAGACTGCCAGATGTCAACTTCCACCAGAACTGGTAGTCAGGTCACTCAGATTCCTCAAGTCTACAATGAGGAGTGGACATGGATGTCTGATATCTGCCAGGTGTTGAGAAACTTTGAGGAGTCAACACAGATGGTCAGCAGCGATGCAACCATTATCAGTCTCACCATCCCGCTGCTTTGTCTGTTGAAAAACTCACTGCTCAGCATGAAGTCGGATGCTTTGCGCTTGTCACAAGAGACGGTGGAGGAAGATACGTCGCTTGATAGCCAGAGCACCCTCCGGTCTGTTTCTCAGCGTGTATCGGAGGAGGGGGATGAGGATGAGGAGGAAGAGAAGGAGAATGTCGGCGAGACAGAAGAGGGTACCAGTGCTCAGTCCTTAACTCTTGAGCGTGTATGGGCTGAAGAGGAGGAGGAGGAAATGGAGAGTCAGGCCAGTGAGGAGAGGGAATTCTTGCGTGTTGGGACTCTGGCGCACATGGCAGACTTCATGTTAGGCTGCCTATCCCGTGACCCTCGCGTTAGAAGCATTTTTTCAAACACCGATTACTGGGTGTTCACTCTCATGGACCCACGGTACAAGCAGAACCTTTCCACTCTCATCCCTGTAGAGGAAAGGAGTATGAGAGTGAATCAATATCAACAGGCCCTGGTGCACAAGCTGAAACAATCCTTCCCATCTGATGCTTCTAGCGGCAGAGGGCACGGTTCTGTGGGCCAAGTAGCGGGGGAGAGGAGGCGAGCAGGCAGCTTGTCCAGCACTGGCAGGGGAACGCTCTCCAAGGCTTTGCCAGTTTTATGTCACCCCAGCAAGACACTGTCCCCAGTCTAGGCAGAGTAGGGGGGAGCTGTACAGAAACATGGTGAGGGAGTACCTAGCTGACCATACCAACGTCCGTAGCGATCACTCTGCTCCATACAACTACTGGGTTGCAAAGCTGGACACGTGGCCTGAACTGGCGCTGTACGCCTTGGAAGTGCTGGCCTGCCCTGCCGCTAGCGTGTTGTCAGAGCTGGTACTCAGTGCAGCTGGTGGCATCATCACCGATAAGCGTACACGCCTGTCAACTGACAGCGCTGACAGGCTGACACTTATTAAAATGAATAAAGACTGGATTTCACCGGAATTCCAATCTCCTCCGGGGGCAAGCAGCTAAAGATTAACATTACTTATGTATCCGATTCCTCTTCTCTACTCCTCCTACTCCTCCTCCTCCTTGTCGTCCTTGCCTAACACTGACCCAAAAAGCGCCATTTTTTAGAGGTCCAACTGGCACTCTTTTACCACAATTTTTCAGGAGGGCCCCCAAAAGGCCCTCTCTTCAAACAATTTTTCCGGAGGTCCACCTACAGGCCCTCTCTCTAAATAATTTTTCTGGAGGTCCACCTACAGGCCCTCTCTCTAAACAATTTTTCCAGAGGGCCCCATACAGGTCCTCTCTCCAAACAATTTTTCCGGAGGTCCACCTACAGGCCCTATCTCCAAACAATTTTTCCGGAGGTCCACCTACAGGCCTTCTCTCCAAACAATTTTTCCAGAGGTCCACCTACAGGCCCTCTCTCCAAACTATTTTTCCGGAGGTCCACCTACAGACCCTCTCTCCAAACAATTTTCCCGGAGGTCCACCTACAGGCCCTCTCTCCAAACAATTTTTCCGCAGTGTCAACTACAGACAGTGTAAAACAATGTTTCTGGAGCATCAAACAGACAGTCCAAAACAATATTTCAGGAGGCGCAAGTACCGACATTTAAAAAAAAAAAATTTTTACTGAGGGTACACTTTATGTACCCCGAAAAGAAAAAAAAATTTTGGAGGCTCAACAAAAGCCATTTCACTGCATTCTCAGTCGGACAAAGTCATTGGTGGTGTAACCGCCATGCTGTGTCAGGCTAAATTTTTGGGTGCTTCACCAGCTACCGCATACTAACTCAGTCACTCTGTTGTCACCGCCGCCATACAGGGCCACGAAAAATGTTTATGTGGTTCGCCTGCTACCGCAGTGTCACTCGCTCACTCTGTTGTCAACACCATAGTGGTTTGCACTATAGCAGCCCAAGTCTGCACATTCCCCTTTTTATCTCCAAGTGATCTATACTGCACGTCACGTAAAAAAATAGGTTCTTTTGCTCTCAGTGATACAAATCCATTTCATAAAATCCTTTCTTTATCTTTAACTGATCTATACTGAACGTCACTTTTAAAAATACGTCTTTTTCCTCTCTTTCTCTCTCTCCAAACTATTTTTCCGGATAGGTGCCGTATACGGTATTAAACTTAGAAGAATACATATAACACATGCCCCACTTGATCAATTTCATAGTTGACAACCGTACTGGTTGATGCTAAATTTTTAAGTTGGGGTCCTGCGTCGTCATTCGAACTCCATCCGGCTGTTGCCACCACCACACACACTAGTCAAGGGGGCACTCCTCTGGCTCTTCCAGCTCAACCTCCTTCCCCCCAGCCTGCCCCCCACCTACAGGCCCTCTCTCCAAACAATTTACCCAGATAGGGGACGTATTAGATATTATACTGATTTTTTTTTGTTCCTCTTTTAATTGGCTCCTGACCTGTGATAGGCAGAGCATGGACACGTCCCCTTAGCTGCAGTAGAAAAGACACTCCCCTGGCCAGAGCAAGCTCTTTTTCCTTTTCCGTGTTTGAAAAATCCATGAAATATATGGTCCCAAGATGTTGACAGCCGTAGCAGTTGATGCAAAATTTTTAAGTGGGGGTTCCACCACTACCAGCCTAACCACCACCAGCATGCGCAGGTATACGAGTGCTAAACACTATGAAACCAAGGCCGTCTGTTCCCCTCCTGCGGGTCCCACCACTGCCCTTCCCCTGTGTCACTCGCTGCCTCTGCGAGTCAACCCCCAGCCCAGGACCCCGGCACGAGCGCCTCCCGCCGGAAAACCACCCCTTCGCCTCCATGATCCTCCACACTGTCCACCAATGTGTCCCTGCGCAATGTTCAGCTGTCATTACAGCAGACGTTGGAGCGCAAGCAGAAAAAAAGTTCAGCCCACCTACATGCACAAGCCCTCAACATCCACATACTGGGCCACGCTAAATTTTTAATGTGCTCTACCTGCTACCGTCATGTAGCTCGGTCACTCTGACCGAGTCTGACCCTGGGGCCGCTCATGTACTGCCCACTTGGAGGATTGCGGGGCCTACCTCGGTCACGGTTTCTCAGACTTACTATGCCTCTTCCTCCAAACCCTCCTCCTCGAATTACCATCCGTGCTTCACCTCCTGCTACCTCAGTCTAACTCGGTCACTCTGTTGTCACCGCCATGCTGCGTCAGGCTAAATTTTTGGGTGGCTCACCTGCTACCTCATCTAACTTGGTCACTTGTTGGTGTCACCGCCATGCTGTGTCAGGCTTATGCCTGCATCGTGTGGCGGGGATAGGAGAGCAGTGCCAGCATGGGCATGGGTGATGGACCTTCGTTGCACCTAGTTGGGTGCTTCCCTAACATGTGATGGGCATGTGCCTCGTCTTTCTTGGTCTGGGTGAGCACAATTGCCATGAGGGTAACCACCAGGCTGTTGCAGGAGAATTTGGGGTAATGGTGGGATTAGGCAGCCTCAGAGGCATCCATGCATTCTGCCCCTGCTGTTTCCTGTCCATTTCCGTGGTGTTTCCTTCATTTTCAGATGCTTCCAGGTTTTCACCCAGCCTTCCCTAGGCAGAGCCTTGGTCCCCTGCAAAAATGCTCGAGTCTCCCATTGACTTCAATGGGGTTCGTTACTCGAAACGAGCACCCAAGCATCGGGAAAAGTTTGTCTCGAATAACGAGCACCCGAGCATTTTAGTGCTCGCTCATCTCTATTTGTAATGTACCCCCACACTCACAAGCACACATTTCCTTCTACACTATCTATTGAGAGATATTCCCTTAGTTGCAGTAAAGGAAAATCTAAATGCTTCATACCAACAATTTGGGCAATTACATCCTTTTAACTTTGTGGGAACAGTTTGGGAAGACTGGGCACCAGTGCACAAAGCAAGGACCATGTTAGCATATAAAAGTATGGTTGGTTGGGTGAATATGATGTGGAAGAACTTGACTTTCTTACAGAAAGCCCTGACCTCAACTCCATCGAACCACTTTGGGATGGATCAAAATGGAGATTGCAAACCAGTCACTAGTTTAAAATCACTGTCTGACCTCACAAATGGTCTTCTGGATAAATTAGTATAAATTCCCTCAGGCACACTCCAAAATATTGCTTCCTCCTAAATATCTGCATACCTTCACTTTTAAATTTTATTTTAAAGGGGCTATATGAGATAAATAAAATCTTGGTGAGCAATAGTAAATGTCATAAAATAAAAAAGTCTTAATCAGGAATTTTCTCCCTTGCTGTTTCTAGCATCATGCTTGTCGGCTTCCCCACAGTTGTTTGTTTTTCTGCCTACAGCGGTGATGTCCCTTACTCACTACATCACTGCTGCAACCAATCACTGTCCTCAGCCATTGCATCCAATATACTACCGAGATCAGTGATTTGGTGCATTGTGACCTGGTTACAGGACTACAGAGACGCTGTATGCAACAAGGGAGAAAAGGTACATATAACAATCTTTTTTATGACATTTACTGCTTCTCTCCCAGTTCTTATTTCTCTCAGACAACCTTCTTAACTATACAAAGAACCATTAAGTTTACATTATGATTATGCATCAGTAAGCATTCATAATGATTCAAGATGAATGCAACAACATAAGCCTGCGAATATTTATTTTTCTCAGGGGCATGGCCTGAACTCATAGTGGAATGGCTGCAGCTTAAGACTGATTTTTCCCTGTAACCTACATTAGCATCTATTACAGCAATACTGTACCTCCTCTTCCTACCAGAGAAAGCAATGGGTGCCCACTCACTCTCTAAATTGACCATGTATTAAGAGCAAATAGCAGCCAAAATGCATTACAGATAGTGGTGATCGAGCACCGTAATGCTCGGGTGCTCTGGTCGAATACTAGGTGGTTCTCGAGTGGTCGGCCGAGCATCCGAGTACAATGGAAGTCAATGGGAGAACCCAGGCACTAAACCAGGCATCCCCTGCTCTGAAGAGGGGAGGGTGTCTGGTTCATAGGGAAAGGTGAGAAAATGGTGGAAACACCACTGAAATGATTTGGGAACAGCATGGGGAGGATGTCTGG
>ONZH01023502.1:0-33878 GCA_900303285.1 Rhinella marina | reverse complement strand
TGGGAACTGGGCACTGTTCACGTTTGGGGGAATGGCCGGTGAGGTCTGGCTTTCTGGGGTGAAGACAGTGGCCACTCTAGCTGCTGGTCACTGTTAAAGGGGCGGGCTTCTGTAGAGGTCACTGTTAAAGGGGTGGGCATCTGTAGAGGTCACTGTTAAAGGGGCAGGCTGCTGTAGAGGTCACTGTTGAAGGGGCGGGCTGCTGTAGAGGTCACTGTTAAAGGGGCGGTCCGCTGTAGAGGTCACTGTTAAAGGGGCGGGGCGCTGTAGAGGTCTCTGTTAAAGGGGCGGGTCGCTGTAGAGGTCACTGTTAAAGGGGCTGGCCGCTGTAGAGGTCACTGTTAAAGGGGCAGGCACTGTAGAGGGCACTCTCGATATCTTTTAACGACACACACACACAAACAGTAAAATAAATAAATTAAATATACCCGGGCAAAGCCGGGTCCTTCAGCTAGTAAGTTATATTTATGGTAACTGGAATACTCCTTTAACAGTGTCATCTACAGTGCTCTGCCACTTTAAAGCAGACCTACAGCAGTGAACTGGATGGGTTGTTATGGAAACCTGGTGTGAAACTGTCTCTATGTGAAAGCTAAGGGCCTGAAAGCTTCTATTGACTGATAAGGGTCATGTGACCAGGCTTCCATTGGTTAATGCATTTTTTGGGAATATCTCAGGAACGGTACATCCTGGAGAGCCGAGACCCATTCTAAAACCTTCCTGGACACCTGATGTACCTGTGTGCCAAATTTCATGATTGTAGCTGCGACGGTGCGGATTCCTTTAGCAGACATACACACATGCATACATACATACACTCAGCATTATATATTGATATCTAAAGCTGAGTGTATGTATGTATATATGTCCCCTAAAGGAATCCGCAATGTCGCATTTACAATCACGAAATTTGGCGCACAGGTACATCAGGTGTCCAGGAAGGTTTTAGACCGGGTCTCAGCTCTCTAGGACATACCGTTCCTGAGATATTCCCAAAAAATGCAATTATGTCACATCACATGACCTACATTGGCCAATAAAAGCCTGCAGGTCTTTCTTTTCATATCCCAACTGTCATACTCACGGTCACATGTCCCTTATCAGCCAATAGAAGCTTGCAGGTCCTTAGTCTCCACATACTCACAGTTTTACACCATGTTTCCATAACAACCCAGCCCTTTTTCTTCACTGCTGTAAGTGCAGGGTGCTGTGGATGACACTATTAAGGGAGTGGAGTGCTGTGGAGGTCACAGGACTTAAAAACCCGCCCCCAGGCCCAGCTAAGACCCACCCCCGATTTGATTAGGCCATGCCCTCTCCCACTCTGCAGCCGAGAGGGATTGAAAAAATGAAGGTAAAAATCAACTTCTGTCACCTGCAGGGGTGGGAGAGAGCGTGACTTTCTTCCTGCAGCTCATGCTCAGACAGCACAGGGCTGCTGTCTTAGAGTGAGCTGTTCAAAAGGACATCCCTGTGTTCTTTCAGGCCCGGCGCCGGACCGAGGACAGGGAGTCTGAAAGCTGGACTGACTATCCTAAAACTGGACCTCTGGCCAACGTAGAGGCAGGCTGCTGTGGAGGTCACAGTTATGGGGATGATCCGCTATGAAGGTCAGTGTTAAGGGGCAGATTGCTGTAGAGACAACTGTTAAGGGGGCGGGGTGTTGTGAAAATCACGGTTAAGAAGGTACTGTGGAGGTCACTAATAAAGGGGTGGCTGCTGTGGAGGTCACTATTAAAGGAGCGGGTTATAGTGGAAATCAATGTTAACAAGATGGGGTACCGTAACATAGTAACATACATAGTAACATAGTTTGTATGGCCAAAAAAAGACATCTGTCCATCCAGTTCAGCCTGTTTTCCTACAAGTTGATCCAGAGGAAGGCAAAAAAAAACCCTGTGAGGTAGAAGCCAATTTTCCTCACTTTAGGGGGAAAAATTCCTTCCCGACTCCAATCAGGCAATCAGAATAACTCCCTGGATCAACGACCCCTCTCTAGTAACTATAACCTGTAATACCCTCCAGAAATACATCCAGGCCCTTCTTGAACTCTTTTAGTGAACTTACCATCACCACCTCCTCAGGCAGAGAGTTCCATAGTCTCACTGCTCTTACCGTAAAGAATCCTCTTCTATGTTTATGTACAAACCTTCTTTCCTCCAGACGCAGAGGATGTCCCCTCGTCACAGTCACAGTCCTCGGGATAAATAGATGATGGGAGAGATCTCTGTACTGACCCCTGATATATTTATACATAGTTATTAGATCTCCCCTCAGTCGTCTTTTTTCTAAAGTGAATAACCCTAATTTTGATAATCTTTCTGGGTACTGTAGTCCACCCATTCCAGTTATTACTTTAGTTGCCCTCCTCTGAACCCTCTCCAGCTCTGCTATGTCTGCCTTGTTCACAGGAGCCCAGAACTGTACACAGTACTCCATGTGTGGTCTGACTAGTGATTTGTAAAGTGGCAGAACTATGTTCTCATCACGAGCATCTATGCCCCTTTTGATGCAACCCATTATCTTATTGGCCTTGGCAGCAGCTGTCTGGCACTGGCTTCTACAGCTTAGTTTACTGTTCACTAAAATTCCTAGGTTATTTTCCATGTCAGAGTTACCCAGTGCTTTACCATTTAGTATGTACTGGTGACTTGCATTATTCCTTCCCATATGCATAACCTTACATTTGTCAGTGTTAAACCTCATCTGCCACTTTTCTGACCAAGCCTCCAGTCTATCCAGATCCTGCTGTAGCAGTGCACTGTCCTCCTCTGTGTCAATTACTTTACACAGTTTAGTGTCATCTGCAAAAATTGAAAATTTTAGTGTCATCTGCAAAAATTGATATTTTACTATGCAAATCTATATACCGTTAATAACCACCCTCTGTTTTCTATCACTGAGCCAGTTACTTACCCACATACAGACATTTTCTCCCAGGCCAAGCATTCTCATTTTGTATACTAACCTTTTATGTGGTACCGTGTCAAACGCTTTGGAGAAGTCCAAATATACAACATCCATTGAGTCGCCGCGGTCAAGTCTACAACTTACCTCCTCATAGAAACTGATTAAATTGGTTTGACATAACCGATCCCTCATGAAGCCATGCTGATACGGAGTTATTTGCTTATTTTCATTGAGGTACTCGAAGATAGCATCTCTCAGAAAACTTTCAAACAGTTTACCCACAACAGAAGCTAAACTTACCGGCCTATAGTTTCCGGGCTCTGTTTTTGGACCCTTTTTGAATATTGGCACCACATTTGCTATGTGCCAATCCTGTGGAACACTCCCCGTCAGTATAGAGTCCTTAAATATCAGAAATAAGGGTCTGTCGATGACATTACTTAATTCTCTTAGGATATGGGGGTGTACGCCATCCGGTCCTGGTGATTTGTCTATTTTAATATTTTTAAGACGTTGCTGTACCTCTTCCTGGGTCAGAGAGGACACTTTTAAAGGGGAATTTACTTTTATACTCTGCATTTCATCTGACATTTTATTTTCCTCAGTGAATACAGTGGAGAAAAAGTTATTTAGTAGCTTCGCTTTCTCCTCATCGCTCTCTGCAACTCCCCCCTCATTACTCTGTAAGGGGCCGACACCTTCAGGTTTATACTTTTTAGTATTTATATAATTGAAGAACATTTTAGGGTTAGTTTTACTCTCTTTGGTGATTAATCTCTCGGTCTCTAGTTTGGCTGCTTTTATTTCTTTTACATATTCTATTTTTTTCCTTATAGTTTTTCAATGCTTCCTCGCTCTCCTCCTGTTTTAGTGATTTAAATGCTTTCTGTTTGTCATTTATTGCTTTCTTTACAGCTCTATTTATCCACATTGGTTTTTTCTTGTTCCTTAACCTTTTATTCCCATAAGGTATGTACCTCTCACAATTAGATATTAGGATGCTTTTAAAAATCTCCCATTTCGTGGCTGTATTTTTATTTTTGAGGACTTTGTCCCAGTTAGTTAGGCCTATGGCCTCTCTTAGTTGGCTAAATTTAGCTTTTTTGAAGTTTGGTATTTTTGTTCCTCCCTGAAGAAACACTCTTTTGAATGACAGTTGGAAGGTTATTATGTTATGGTCACTGTTTCCCAGGTGTCCCCCAACCTGCACATCTGTTATTCTGTCAGGTCTATTGGTTAATACTAAGTCCAGTATGGCCATCCCTCTAGTCGGGTCCTGAACCAGTTGGGAAAGGTAATTGTATTTGGTTATTGCCAAGAACCTGTTTCCTTTATGAGATATACAGGTTTCAGTTTCCCAGTCTATATCTGGGTAGTTGAAGTCCCCCATAATAACAACCTCATTATGATTTGCCGCCTCGTCTATTTCGTTTAGAAATAGATTTTCTGTGGTCTCTGATATATTGGGTGGTTTATAATAAACCCCTATTAGTATTTTATTATTGTTTTTGGCTCTGTTTATTTCTACCCACAGTGACTCCACATTGTTAGGCCAAGGAGCCCTTTTTAAATAAAGAAGTGACTCTGCCCTGAGACAGAGCCACCGGGGATCACTGGACTCAGATCCTGAGTCACCCGAGCAGGGCAACCTAGGAACCAAGCAGCCGGAAAGGCAAGCTCCCGAAGGAGGACAGGGGATGAGCCCCAATGCCCGAAGGGCACGTGTGCACTAGCACTCAATAACTAGCTCCCGAAGGAGGATAGGGGATGAGCCCCAATGCCCGGAAGGCAACTGCGCACAAGCACTCAATGCGCTCAGTCTGGGACCAGCACAGGATACCCAGCTCTCAATCGGACCACGTGTGCCGAGTTCCGCGCCTCCCGGAGGAGGTTGCAGCCCAACACACAATGTGGCCTCCAAACACACACACTGGCGCACACTAGGGTTCCGCGCCTCCCGAAGGAGGTTGCATCCCAACAAACACAACTCCTGCCTAGACCACAGACTACACCTAGTGTGCAACCAAGGTCCTAGTCACAAAGCAGAGCGACCGGGTCTCTAGCTTAGCAAAGCAACAACAAGGCACCGGCGCCTGCTGCCAATACTGAGGGGTTTTTATAGTGAAGCAACCAATTAACAGGGCGGTGCTTCCTGTGCAGGACTGGCGGATGTGACATCATCTGTAGCCTCAAAGTATGGGCACATGATCACCTCCTGGCGGAAGTGACATCACAGGCAGGGTCAAGGTCGGAGCTTATGACCACTTCCTGTGTCTGAACCAAAACAAAGTGTCTTAAAGCGACAGTGTCGTAATTAGACTACAAGCGCGCGCGTGCACGGCGTCGGTGCCCGCGCCTTACACACATCTTCATGTCCCTCACTTATATCTTCCCGCAGTGTGGGCTTTAGACAGGACTTTACATAAAGGCAGACCCCTCCCCCTCTCCGGTTTTGACGATCCTTTCTAAAAAGATTGTAACCCTGTACTTTAACTGCCCAATCATAGCTGTCATCCAGCCATGTCTCAGTTACTCCCACTATGTCATAGTTCTCCTCACACATCACTAATTCCAGTTCACCAGTTTTATTAGCTAGGCTTCTGGCATTAGTGTACATACAATTAAGAGGTTGATGTATATTTCTTACCCTACACCTTTCCTTCTGATCTGTCAAAGTTCCTCCTTCCATTCCTCCCCCAGTTCTATTACCTTGCCCCAGGTCTATATATGCACTATCTTCCCCATCTATAATGTAGTTACCCTCCCCTCCAGTCCCTAGTTTAAACACTCCTCCAGCCTTCTAGCCATCTTCTCCCCCAAAACAGCTGCCCCTTCCCCATTGAGGTGCAGCCCATCCCTACAGTAGAGGTCACTAATAAAGGAACGGCCACTGTGAAGGTCACTGTTAAGTGGGATGGCACTGTGGATGTTACTGTTAATGTGTCAGGCTGCTGTGGAGGTCACTGTTAAGAGAGGAGGGGACTGTGGATCCCAATATTAAAGGGGAAGCGGGGTACTGTGAGGTCACTGTTAAGGCAGCAGGGTACTGTGAGGTCACTGTTAAGGAAGCAGGATAAAGTGGAGGTCACTGTTAAGGGAGTGGGGTACTATGGCAGTCAGTGTGGAGGTCTCTGTTAAGGGGGCTGGGAATGGTGGAGGGCAGTTAAGGGGACTATAACCTATCATCAGTGTTAAGAGGCAGGTGCTGTAGAGATCACTGTTAAGCGGGCGGACCCCTGTGGAGGTCACTGTAAAGGAGGTGGGGTGCTGTGGAACTCATTGTTTAAGGGGTAGGCTGCTGTGAAGGTCAAAGTTAAGGGGGTGGGCTGATGTGGAGGTCCAATTTTAAGGACAGTGGGGAGCACTGTGGGGGGCTGTGTAGGTCACTGTTAAGGGGGCGGTGTGCTGTAGATGTCACTGTTATAGTGGATACTGTCAATATCTTTTAACGACACACACACAAACATTAAATGAAATAGATTAAATATACTCGTGTGAAGTACAGGTCCTTCCGCTAGTATATATATATATATACAATGTAGTAGTGAAGTATACCAACAGGTTTGTTACTTGATTATTTTTTGGGTCAGCATTATGACTGTATTATAAATGAGTTAAGTTCTTGAAATTCTTTTCCTGTTAGATACAGTGAATTAAAAAAAAAAAGATCCATACCTGAATCGATTCTTTAAGAATCAAAGTTGGTCCAATTGCTTGATTGGTATATAACTCCTTCTAGTCTTTTTTTAAATTAAAATATGTTATCTATCTCTCCCACCCTTTTAAGGTATTCTTGAACAAAATGACAGCAATAGTAAACATGACACTGACATACATAGCCATGGGTAAATGCATATTTCATGGTATTAACAAACAGTGTGTTTAAAAACCCACAGTACTGTAACATTTTGTGCTTTTTTTGTTTTAGAAAGCAGATGTCTACTACCTGAAAGTTGTGATAAGCTGCATACCGAGTGTTTCTTGGTAGTAAAGTAATTTTGTCTCTCTTTTGGCAGTAAGAAAACATTCCCTCATTTTGCTTTGATAGAGTGGGTCTAAAGTACATAAGCAAGCAAGTATACAACTTCTGGGGAGCCCATTCTTTCTCACTACTCAGAAGATTGGGCATGGTGGCCTGTGTCATAGTCAACCTCCTGCTCCTCCACCACTGACTCACTCTCCTCCTTCGGTCCCCAACATCTACAAGGCATACACGTAGCAATATGCGTAAGCTGTTCTTTCACCATTGTCCCTTGGTGCATGAGAGTGAGTGCCTGATCTAAGGGAGATATAAGGGAGATATGCAACATTGTTTAGGCTGCAGTTTCCCCATTGACAAATTTTGTGGCCTCTTTGAAGGGCTTCAGTACACGACAGGCATCTCTGATAAGCTGCCACTGCCAGACCTCTATCCTAAAACCGGACCTGTGGCCAACGTATGCTGCCTTACCGCTGCCACTAAACAAAAAAAAAACAAAAACATTGCCTAATGTCCTGTTATCCCCTTCACGGCCAGCGCCGTACATGTACGGCGCTGGGGCGATGCGGGCACATGGCGCCCGCTCGCGGGTGCGGCGGGCGTCATGGCCAGCAAGTCTCTGCTGTTTCTAACAGCAGAGACTTGCCGCTACCTACTGTGTCGGCGGCGTCTTCCGGAGTGACTAGATGCCGTGATCACACGTGATCACGGCATCTAGTTGCGTCTAAACCCGGAAGCGTTCGCTTCCGGGTGGTGTACAGACACCCCGTGTGGCCAATCGGGGTGTCTGTACACCATATGAAAACTGTAATCCTCGCTGGTGAGGATTACAGTTTTCAAAGTGCAATTCTTATTCTGGCCACTAGATGGCAGGCCAGGATAAGAAATGAGCAACTCATGGATTTCTGAGTCTATAAAATCCATAATTGTTCATAAAGAAAAAAAAAAGCCACAATATATAAGCCCATATTTGAGCTTTCTAATAGTAAAAAAAAAAATAAAAAAAAATGTTAAAAAATATATAAAAAATAAAAAAGATGTAAAAGTTCAAATCACCCCCCTTTCCTTATAAGTAAAAAATAAATACCTAAATAACAATAAATATAGACATCATGGGTATCACCGTGACCGAAAACGCCCGTACTTTTAAAATATATAAAAAAAATTCCAATACGGCAATTGTGTGGCGGAAAAAAGTGTCCAAATGGCGATTTGCCGTTTTTTGTCGCTTTTTTTTCTAAAAAAAATTAAATAAAAAGTGATCAAAAAGTCATACACACCCCAGTTCGAAATTCGATTCGAATAGACTGCGAAATTCGACTATTCGACCGAATATCGAATCCCATTAAAGTCTATGGGAAAAAAATGCTCGCCACTTGGAAATCTCAATTCGACCACTTGGAGGTCACCAAGTCCACCCTGAAACCTCAGAAAAGGATGCCAACACTGCTGGAATGCAACTGGGACAGCAGGGGAAGCATGTCTGGGTGCATATAACGCGCCCAAGTCGCACTATTACGCCACTATCACAGCCTCTCAACAATACACTCCAAAGACAATATAACCTCTCTGTAAAGTGAGACCATACAAGGAAACCTTCTTTCCTCTACATTGCCATGGACCCCAAGCCAAACTAGACAAAAAAGAAGATAAAATTCTGCACCCCTTAAAATCACGTTGCCTATGACAACCACAGATGGCATAGGCAAGGGGGAAAGCAATCAAGCCATCACTATTTTTCCCTCTGTGCCATCCCTGCCTTGCCCAGGCACATGTCCCAAAACATCATCCACGCCCGAGTAACACGGTTACTGCAAAAGGCCATTTGACCACCAACACTTTGGTTTGAGGCTGGGGATGCTACATCTCCCTGACAGCACACTGGGTGAATGTTGTGGAGGCGGGGACGGGCAAACCTGCTACCCCCACCCAAGTTTTGGGCCTTGGTTCTGTCTGGATTTCCGCAACCCTTACAGACAGCTCGGCAAACCCCTCCTTCTCCTTCTAGATTCTCCTTTTAAATCTGTCCACCACTCAGTCAAGTCCACAAAGTCCAGTCTCGTCGATAGCCTGCAGAAACTTCAGGGACCTCACTCTGACCCTCCTTCCTCCCACCCTGCCCAATGTTATCAACCCAGTGTTCCCACCCATGCAAGAATCGCAGGAGCTATCTGAGGATTTTGTTTGTTCTGATGCCCAAACACTGGAGCAAGCTCCATCTCTAGCTGATGGTGGTGTGGAACGGGCACTAAAGTGTAAAATGATTAGGGACGATGATGAGACACAGTTGCCAGCAAGGGAGGCTGTTGGAGCAAAGTGAGGCAGTGTAAGAGGAGGTGGTTGAGTATGACAAGTCAGTGACCCGACCTGGCCCAGTGTCATGTCTAGCAGGTAAAGCAGTGGGGATGTTGAGGGATGCGTAGGACCGCAAAAGGCAGGAAGAGGCCGTGGGCTGGCCAGAGGCTCATGGAGAAGGCAGGCTAGAGCCCGCAGGGCCACATCTCTTCCCTATAACAGGCCCCCGCACAAAGCTCTCCCATCGAGGGCTCTTAGGTCCTTGTTGTGAAAATATTTTAATGAGTGCGCAAAGTTAGCTTGAGGTGAGCCCTCGAAAAAATTATGTGGAGGCCCAAGAGGTGAGCCCTCGAAAAAATTAAGTGGAGGCCAAAGAGGTGAGACCTCTTAATTGTATTAAGGCCCAAGAGGTGAGCCATAATAAAAATTGTTTGTAGGCCCAAGAGGTGAGACCTCTTAAAAATTGTTTGTAGGCCGAAGAGGTGAGGCATGAGAAAAATTGTTTGTAGGCCCAAGAGGTGAGACCTCTTAAAAATTGTTTGTAGGCCCAAGAGGTGAGACCTCTTAAAAATTATGTGGAGGCCCAAGAGGTGAGACCTCTTAAAAATTATGTGGAGGCCCAAGAGGTGAAACCTCTTAAAAATTATGTGGAGGCCCAAGAGGTGAGACCTCTTAAAAATTGTATTAAGGCCCAAGAGGTGAGGCATGAGAAAAATTGTTTGTAGGCACAAGAGGTGAGACCTCTTAAAAATTATGTGGAGGCCCAAGAGGTGAGACCTCTTAAAAATTATGTGGAGGCCAAAGAGGTGAGACCTCTTAAAAATTATGTGGAGGCCCAAGAGGTGAAACCTCTTAAAAATTATGTGGAGGCCCAAGAGGTGAGACCTCTTAAAAATTGTATTAAGGCCCAAGAGGTGAGGCATGAGAAAAATTGTTTGTAGGCACAAGAGGTGAGACCTCTTAAAAATTATGTGGAGGCCCAAGAGGTGAGACCTCTTAAAAATTATGTGGAGGCCAAAGAGGTGAGACCTCTTAAAAATTATGTGGAGGCCCAAGAGGTGAAACCTCTTAAAAATTATGTGGAGGCCCAAGAGGTGAGACCTCTTAAAAATTGTTTGTAGGCCCAAGAGGTGAGGCATGAGAAAAATTGTTTGTAGGCCCAAGAGGTGAGACCTCTTAAAAATTATGTGGAGGCCCAATAGGTGAGACCTCTTAAAAATTATGTGGAGGCCCAAGAGGTGAAACCTCTTAAAAATTATGTGGAGGCCCAAGAGGTGAGACCTCTTAAAAATTATGTGGAGGCCAAAGAGGTGAGACCTCTTAAAAATTATGTGGAGGCCCAAGAGGTGAAACCTCTTAAAAATGATGTGGAGGCCCAAGAGGTGAGACCTCTTAAAAATTGTTTGTAGGCCCAAGAGGTGAGGCATGAGAAAAATTGTTTGTAGGCCCAAGAGGTGAGACCTCTTAAAAATTATGTGGAGGCCCAAGAGGTGAGACCTCTTAAAAATTATGTGGAGGCCCAAGAGGTGAAACCTCTTAAAAATTATGTGGAGGCCCAAGAGGTGAGACCTCTTAAAAATTGTTTGTAGGCCCAAGAGGTGAGGCATGAGAAAAATTGTTTGTAGGCCCAAGAGGTGAGACCTCTTAAAAATTATGTGGAGGCCCAAGAGGTGAGACCTCTTAAAAATTATGTGGAGGCCCAAGAGGTGAGACCTCTTAAAAATTGTTTGTAGGCCCAAGAGGTGAGCCATAAATATATATATATTTTTTTTTTACGGAGCAATTCTAAGGCGGTAAAGGAGGAGGAGGTGGAGGAGGAAATGGCACTTCATACAGATGGCACTTCACTTTTGGCTGCTTTCCACTGTTGGAGAAGCAAAGTCCGGGTCAATCCACTTGCTGTTCATTTTGATTAGCGTCAGCCTGTCGGCACTGTCGGTTGACAGGCAGCTGCGCTTATCGGTTATAATGCCCCCGGCTGCGCTGAACACCCTTTCTGATAGCACGCTGGCGGCAGGGCAGGCAAGCACCTCCAAGGCGTACAGGGACAGTTCCAGCCACGTGTCCAACTTGGAGACCCAGTAAGTGTAGGACGCCGAGGGATCGGGGAGGACAGGGGTACGGTCTGCCAGGTACTCCCGCAACATCCGCCGATACTTGTCCCTCCTGCTGATAGCGGGCCCCGCAGTGATGGAAGTTGCACGAGGGGGTGCCATGAACATGTCCCACACCTTGGAGAGTGTTCCCCTGGTGGCTGTGGGCCTGATCGATGTTGTGGGACTCTGGGAGACCCTCTCCTCTCTGCCGCCAGCGATGGTGGGTGGGAAAATCTCCATCATGTTCTGCACGAGTTCCCTCTGGTATTCCAGCAATTGATTCGTCCTCTCCTCTACCGGAATAAAAGAGGAGACGTTATCTTTATACCGGGGGTCCAGGATTGCGAAGACCCAGTACAGTTTGTTCTCCACTATCCGGACAACACGTGTGTCCCGGGAAAAGCAGCCCAGCATGAAGTCAGCCATGTGTGCCAGACTCTGAATAGGCATGACGTCACTGCCCCCACCAGAAGGATCACTTGCCATTTCCTCCTCTTCCTCTTCCGCCTCCTCTCCGCCCCAATCCGCGCTGAACCAATGGGACGCACACAGCCTGACTGCTACCCTCGCCGCCAGCATCCTCCTCCTCTTCCACAGCCACCTCCACGTCGTCCTCCTCCTCATCCTCCTCCTCCTGCAACTGCCACCGTGAAGCAGACAAAAGTGTGGTCTGACTGTGTAGCTCCGTTGCGTCTCCTCCTACCCCCGTCTCCTCTGCGTGCAATGCATTCTCCCTTATTGCGATGAGCGATTCTTTAAGGACGCATAGGAGCGGGATGGTTACGCTCACTATAGCGTCCTCGCTGCTGACCTTCTTGGTGGACTCCTCAAAGATACGCAGTACATCGCATATGTCTGCCATCCATGGCCACTCGTGGTTGGCAAACTGAGGGAGCTGAGTTGGAGGCACGCGTGGATTCATAATCTGGTACTCCATCAATGCTCTCTGCTGCTCACACACCCTGGCCAACATGGAATAGGTGGAATTCCAGCGAGTCGGCAGGTCGCACAACAGCCGATGTTCAGGCAAATGGAGGCGTTGCTGGAGTTTTTTTAAGCTAACAGCAGCTACAGTTGACTTCCGAAAGTGAGCGCACAAGCGCCGCACTTTCACCAGTAGCTCTGCCAGGTTGGGGTAAGTCTTTAGAAATTTTTGGACTACCAGATTAAAAACGTGGGCCAGGCATGGTACGTGATTGAGTTCGGCAAGCTCCAGAGCCGCCACCAGGTTACGGCCGTTATCGCACACGACCATGCCTGGTCCTAGCTGCAGCGGCGACAGCCACATCTCCGTCTGCTGCAATATGGCGTCCCTCACCTCTGGGGCGCTGTGCTTCCTGTCGCCCAAGCTGATGAGCTTTAGCACCGCCTGCTGACGTCTCCCCGCGCCAGTGCTGCAACGCTTCCAGCTAGTGGCTGAGGGCGATGTTAAGGCAGAGGAGGAGGAGGAGGAGGAGGGGGGTTTATCAGAACCCATGCTGGCAATCTTGGGCGGGGGTGGTAGGTAGGCCGTCTCTGTTTGCGACCCCGTCCCCGCTTCCACTACATTCACCCAGTGTGCCGTCAAAGAGATGTAGCGTCCCTGGCCACAAGCGCTTGTCCACGAGTCGGTGGTCAAGTGGACCTTTGCGCTGACTGCGTACCTCAGGGCCCGCCTGATGTTACGCGACACGTGCTGGTGCAGGGCGGGGACGGCACTCCGGGAAAAGTAGTGGCGGCTGGGGACGGAATAGCGAGGTGCGGCAGCCGCCATCAGGTCGCGGAAGGCCTGCGTCTCCACAAGCCTAAACGGCAACATCTCCAAGGCCAGCAGTTTGGAGATGTGGCAGTTTAAGGCTTGGGCTTGGGGGTGACAAGAGGCGTACTTCCGCCTGCGGTCGAACGCCTGCGAGATGGACAGTTGATGGGACGAGGAGTGTGAAGGTGCAGGCGAAGATGTGGGGGAAGGGGAGACTGAAGGAGAAGGCCCCAAAGTAGCCGAGGCAGAGGCAGATGTGGAGGTGTCCTGGCTGGAGGTCTGGACCGCAGTGGCAGCACAAAATAAAGGGGAAGAGGCAGTGGCAGGAAGACCTTGCGCAGGTTGTATTGCATTTGCTCTCTCCCACTCAGCCCAGTGCTTGACTTCCAAGTGATGCCGCATGCCTGAGGTGGTCAGATTGCTCTTCTCAGAGCCCCTACTCAGTTTTGAGTGGCAGAGTGTGCAAACCGCGCTCAGTTTGTCATCCGCACAAACATTAAAAAATCTCCACACCACAGAAGTACGAGGCCTCGATGGGGGAGCTTCGCGCGACTGCCCGCTGCCGGGAACAGCTTTGGCCCTGCTGGCTGTGGCCTCACTTCTCTGTCTGGACTGTCCTCTGCCTGTGGACATCCCTCTGCCTGTGGACATCCCTCTGCCTCTGGACATCCCTCTGCCTCTGGACATCCCTCTGCCTCTGGACATCCCTCTGCCTCTGGACATCCCTCTGCCTCTTGCTGCCTTTTTCGGTGCTGCACAGACCACCACCTCTCCACTGCTTTCCCCGCTGGACATCACCCCTGGCCAAGTGAGGTCGGTCATTTCGTCATCCACCACCTCCTCTTCCACTTCCTCACTCTGCTCCTCCTCCTGCCCACTGGACATTCCAACAGCCTCCCTTGATGGCAACTGCGTCTCATTATCATCATCGCTCATGATAACAGATGCTGGTTCAGGGTCCACATCAGCAGGAGATGGCGAATACTCAAGTGGTTGGGCATCACTACAAACAAATTCCTCTGCTAGCTCCTGGGATTCTTCCAGCACATCTGAAAAAGGACCAGAAAAAAGCTCCTGGGAGGGGTCAAGGGTGGTTTGACTCTGTTGGCCAGGTGTGGAGGAAGGAGGGTCAGAGTGAGACTGTGTGGATGACTGGCTGGTGGACAACTGTGTGGAAGCGCTATCGGCTATCCATTGCACCACCTGTTCAACCTGCTCAGGCCTCAACAGCGGTGTAACCCGCCCCCTGCTTAACTGTCCCATAAAGGCAGGGATTCTGGATGAGTGGGATCCTGGCTGACCCTCACCAGCACGCATTGTATCCCCACTGGCTTCAACAAGGCCACCAACAGCATTTCCGCGCCCCCGTCCTCGTCCGATTCCGCTAGCCCCCCTCCGCATTTTATTTTTTTTTGGTTACAATATTTTGCCTTCACAGCCGTGTACTAACAGTTCAGACAGTGTGTATTAACACCACGTATATACAATTATTTTGCAAGAGAACGCACAGTACAGGTGCCAATGAAAAGGCTTTTTTTTTTTTTATATTTCTAGGTACACAGCCGTGTACTAACAGATCAGACGGTGTGTATGAACACTACGTATATACAATTATTTTGCAAGAGAACGCAAAGTACAGGTGCCAATGAAAAGGCTTTTTTTTTTTATATATTTCTAGGTACACAGCCGTGTACTAACAGATCAGACGGTGTGTATGAACACTACGTATATAAAATTATTTTGCAAGAGAACGCACAGTACAGGTGCCAATGAAAAGGCCTATTTTTTTATATTTCTAGGTACACAGCCGTGTACTAACAGATCAGACGGTGTGTATTAACACTACGTATATAAAATTATTTTGCAAGAGAACGCACAGTACAGGTGCCAATAAAAAGGCCTATTTTTTTATATTTCTAAGTACACAGCCGTGTACTAACAGTTCAGACGGTGTGTATTAACACCACGTATATAAAATTATTTTGCAAGAGAACGAACAGTACAGGTGCCAAAGAAAAGGCCTTTTTTTTTTTTATTTCTAGGTACACAGCCGTGTACTAACAGATCAGACGGTGTGTATTAACACCACGTATATACAATTATTTTGCAAGAGAACGCAAAGTACAGGTGCCAATGAAAAGGCTTTTTTTTTTTATATTTCTTGGTACACAGCCGTGTACTAACAGATCAGACGTTGTGTATGAACACTACCTATATAAAATTATTTTGCAAGAGAACGCACAGTACAGGTGCCAATGAAAAGGCCTATTTTTTTTATATTTCTAGGTACACAGCCGTGTACTAACAGATCAGACGGTGTGTATGAACACTACGTGTATAAAATTATTTTGCAAGAGAATGCACAGTACAGGTTCCAATGAAAAGGCCTATTTTTTTTATATTTCTAGGTACACAGCCGTGTACTAACAGATCAGACGGTGGGTATTAACACCACGTATATAAAATTATTTTGCAAGAGAACGCACAGTACAGGTGCCAAAGAAAAGGCCTTTTTTTTTTATTTCTAGGTACACAGCCGTATACTAACAGGTCAGACGGTGGGTATTTACACCTGGTATACAAAAAGGGTATTGCAGGCACACAGAACCCAGAACACTAGAGCCAAATAAACTGTATTTAAAAAAAAAATAAAAATTCACAGCCGTATACTGCCAGATCAGATTGTGCATATACACACTAGGTATATAACAGGGTTTTGTAGCCAAAAAGAACGCAGAACAGTAGTGCCAAATATAGTTTTGTATGTAGCAGAGCACCTAATACACCACTAATGCCTCTCTCTGTCCCTACTCCAGCAGCTATCCCTGAATACAGCAGCCGTTCTCTGCAGAGTGTATATTGTAGTAAAGCTATCACTGTACTGCACTATAGTAGCCCTGATAAGGGCTTTTAATCACGCTCCTGCCTGTCCAACAGCTAAAACCTATCTGTCCCTTCTCCAGCCTCTGTCCCTGACTAAGTTCACGCAGCATATGCGAACGAGCAGGAAGAGCTGAGTTTTTAATATTCGAGGTCACATGGTTTTTCCAGCCAATCCATGTAGACGCCGTTTTCGCGCTGCCAGCGTGCTCCGCGGGCCTGTCATACCCCCCCTGCATGTTGATTGGTGGAAAAAGAGCGCCAGGGAAGGTGGGAGGGGAAACGAATTCTAAGTGCGCCATCGCCGTTATACTCGAATTAAATCGAGTATGCCGAATAGCGTAGTATTCGATCGAATACCGGCTCGATCGAACACTACTCGCTCATCTCTATTAACAATGTAGACTGGCTAAACGGTGCAGTCTTCATTAGTTTAATTAGAGAAACCGTGATATGACCATGCCATGTGATCCTACCCTAACAGTAGAAAATTGTATATAATTAATTAAATAAAAACCTTAGGTTAGTTTCACATCTGCGGCTGTCCTTTTTGGCAAGCTGTTACGACATAGAACAGCCTGCCAGAGTTCTCCAGATCCAGCATTGCCAAATACTGCCACTTGCCTGCTGGACTCCACATCCTATAAGGATGCCTGGCAGAGATTTGGCTACTACCTGGCAAATATGCTGGAAGTCAGTCGGGCAAACACTGCTGCTGCACATAACGATTTTTGTCCAGTTGATTTCTCGAATTCTATGCTGGAACAACCTTCCCGGAGATGACAGACACAGAAGTGAAACTAGCCTTACTCACTAGTCAAATTTCTAACTTCCACCGCAAACTCCAGTGCAATGCTTGGTGGCCCCTGCTGGTCTTAAATGGCATCTGTCAGCAGATTTATGGCTATTAAACTGCTGACCTGCAACTTGTAAGCTTGACAGCTGAAGGCGTCTGCGTTGGTTCTTATGTTCATACGTGTCTGCATTGCTGAGAGAAATGAAGCTTTAATACATGCAAATGAGCTTTTAGGATCAATGGCAGCATTGCTGTTACTCCTAGAGGCTCCACTCTTTCTGCAAATGCCATGCCCTCTGCACTTTATTGGCTGGGCTAGGCAATGAAAATGCTGTCACACCTGGCCCTGTCAATCAAAACGGAGAGGACACTGCAGCTGCAGAGAGATCTGAGCCTCTAGCTGGAACACCAATTGTCACGACAGGAACACGGGGATAAGGTGCGCCCTGACTAATCCCCACCACTGTCCCTGCCTACTTGCCTCACCCTAGGCTAAAGGTCCTAGGGGGACAACTGGACGACAAATCCCTACTCTGTAAAAGTGAGGGATTGGGAATGGGAGCAACAGAAGACAAACACAGACATGAACAAACACAATACGAATAGTCAGCAAGCAAAGTCAAACCGGGAGCGTACGTCAGGAGCCGAGGGAAAAAGCAGAATCGAGGTCGAGGTCACAAGCAATAGGTCTGGATACACGGTAAGGTCACAAGTCAAATAACCACAGCACTGCAAAGAAAGGAACTTCACTCAATGCTTGTTACACCAATACTCTTGTTGCTGCTAGAGACTCATTTTCATATATTAAAAAATATTTTTTCTCAGAAATGCGGTCACATATGAACATGGGACCAACACAGATTCCTTCAGCTGCCAAGAGAACATGGAACAGGTCAGCCAGTTTCATAGGTACAAATCTGCTTACATTTGCCCTTTAATGATATTCCAGTCTTATTTCAAAACTTTGAGGAAGGATTTATTCTTCTTGGAAGGATATTAATGTTGTCCTTAATCATCTGGTAGACACATCCAAAGGAACTCCCTCTGTATCTGAAATGGGCCTCTGTTGTATTAGGTTTTCATTAGCATAGGCAGGTCTCACAGATATGTGGCGAATGCTATATCTCACAAGCAGAGATTTCTCCTTTTAATCAGAAGCCCATTGCTCACACCAGCGATTAGAGTCAGTTTTTTTCCCTCCCTCTTTGCTACCTTACTATATAAACACCTCCATTGGCATTTTGCTCTTATCAGACAATACCCACATTTTTTTAGAATTTGTCTTAAAAAGTCTGCCTATATCGGAAATAACTTGGTGTTTAAATGAAACGCTAAGTAGTTCTGCACATAAACTGTACATATAAGATAAATTAGAAGAAAACTTAGAATTAAGAAAAAAATCCCTCTCCCTCAGCTTAATTTGGAATGCCTATAAATTATTCATCAGAGGTCATTTAATTTCCCTTGGCTCCCACTTAAAAAAAAATAACAATAACCTAAACAGTGCAGTGTCTCGACTTCCAGGGGACTTAGAAATGTCCTAAATGTTTGCACAGCCAAACCATACTTCTCACAATTTCACAACCTTGTCAATAAGGCTTCTTAATTAATGATTTCTCAGATAAAGAAACAAAAATTACATTCTTATTCAAACTATTAAATCTGCCTTGGCCCAATCTGTATACAAAACTAAGCATATTGTGACCCACTTCAGCAAATTCTATCATCTATACATTAATTTGAGCGGTACCTACTCGTTAAAAAAGTGATGATTGGATTTGTGAAATTGACTGCTGGCTGAGGTCCCTAGAGTTACCTTCCACTGCAGAAGAACAATCTTCGACTTTGCTCCACTTATTTATCCAGCAAATTCCCTACAAACCTCTCCACTAAATAAAATTCTGGTACTGGAGGCTTTACCTGTAAGTTATTATTCTACCTTTAAATCCTCCTCCATCCTCCTTCCCAAATTTCTAGCAGTTTGCAATGACACACTAGATATGCACACTAGGTATGCACTGGCTACACATATGTTAACAGAACATTTCTATTATCCCAAAAAAAGGGAACTACCCCCCCCCCGTCCCTTCCCGGTGATGCCATTATCTCATTTCTCTACTAAACAATGATTTAAAACAAAATGCTAAAATGATAGCAGTAAGAAGAACAACCCCCAAAAAATGGATCCTGTCTTTTAAGCATCTGCCTTCACACAGTCAGTATTTGGTCAGTAATTGATCAGTATTGTTAAGGCCAAAAAAGACAGGAGTGGGTCGAGATGACATTTGATTGTAATATTTGCATGGCTTCTGTGTTTTGGACCCACTCCTGCTTTTGGCTTCCAAATCATGCAAATTCTGATGCAAAATACTGACCATGTGAGAGAGAATTACTGTATTTTTCGCTTTATAAGACGCACCTGATGATAAGACACACCCCAGATTTTAGAGTAGGAAAATAAGACCCCTCATATTAGACCCCCCATAAATTTCAGGACATCACAACAGACCCCCATATTAGCCCTCCATATCAGAACCCCATCAGCCCTCCATGTCACACCCTCATCAGACCTCAGATCAGCCCATCAGACCTCATATCAGCCCACTGTGCCCCATCAGACCTCACATCAGCCCACTGTGCCCCCATCAGACCTCAGATCAGCCCCCATATCACCCCACTGTGCCCCCATATCAGCCCACTATGCCCCCATCAGACCTCCCGATCAGCCCACTATGCCCCCATATCAGCCCACTGTGCCCCCAATATCAGCCCACTCTGCCCCATCAGACCTCAGATCAGCCCCCATATCAGCCCCCTCTATTCCCAGCAGACTTCAGATCAGCCCATCAGCCCCAATATTACCCGACTATGCCCCCATCAGACCTCAGATCAGCCCACCAAACCCCATAAGGATAAAATAAAAACCTATCTTACCTCTCCTGCGCTGCAGCTCCGCTCTGGGCCCGGCGCTCCTCTGTCTTCTAAGGCCGGCACTGCACTGTCACCTGACTGCGTGCAGGGTCAGGTCATAGTGCGCGCACTACGTCCTGACGCTGTATGCGGTCACGGTCAGGACAGTGCAGAGCCGGACCGGAGAAGACAGAGGAGTGCCGGACCCGGAGCGGAGCCGCGGCACAGGAGGGGTAAGAGAGTTTTTTATTTTATCCTTATGGGGCTGGGTGGGCTGATCTGAGGTCTGATGGGAGTCCCGGCACCTGATACATACAAGTGAGCGCTTCCATAATGGAAGCGCTCACTTGTATTCGCTTTATAAGACGCACGGCAATTTTACCCCTACTTTTTGGGGAAAAAAAGTGCATCTTATAAAGCGAAAAATACGGTAAATGACACTGTTTATTCACTCCAGTATGAGAATCAAGGCCTAATGGAATTACTTATCTAGGAAACCAGGTGGACATCACTATAATGGCTATTTTATAATATTTATTCATGCCAATATAATATTCAAGGCCCAATAAAATTATCTATGAAATCAGGTGGACACCACTAATGGTTATATTACACAGGTTATTCACCTCAATTAGAGAATCAAAGCCTAATGGAATTTCTTATCTATGAAACAAAGTGGGCACCCAAATAACAGTTAGATTACACAGGTTATTGACCTCAATTTGAGAATGCAGGCTATGAGGAATTTGGCTTATGATTACCTGCCAACCCCCCTTTGTGTCACAGCTATGTCACATATGGCCACCATGAGTACAATAACAAAACAGGATAGGAGATCAGCTCAGCAGGTGGGGGTCGCTGTTTCAAAACTTGTTAGTGAGGAACTTCGTACCTTCCTAGTCTGAATGGAGCCTGACCACTCTTCAGAAGGAAGCATGTTGAGAAATTATAACCCCTCAGAAAATTCACACGGATTTCTCCAGCCAGGCCAGCACCGCCATTTCATAAGGATTTATGAAATGACGCTGCGACCAAGCCAATGGCTGAGGACAGTTTCACAACCCTGAAGATGAGCGGGACGTAGCACGGTAACTTCTACGGTTCTAGGATCCACAGTTGGGGAGATATGTGTAACTCCTAGAAGCCCAGTAGGTTAGCTGCGTTTGGTTTTATAACATGCTTTGGCATGAGGTGGACCCACTGGCGCAGGTTCCGTCATGATTGGACCTACCAGTGGGATGTTATGGACCGTAACAGGTTTTGGAGATTTTCCTGGCCCATCAGGAGGGAGGGGGGTGTTTGACACCTCTGGGAGCAGATGGAGCGGGGACAACAAGGGTATAATAATGCTGACCCAAGCAGAGGCCAGTGTCTTTTTCTAAGGGAAGGCCTCTGTCTGCACAGTGTTAGAAAAGGCCCAGGAACCTATGACCTCACCGCCTTCCACGTGACTACAGCAAAGCATAACATCTCGGGTAACTGACTATTGTTCTGTTCAATTCTGTGGTACCATACCACTTGTATTTGCATATCTGACCGTTGTATCCATCTTCTGTGTATATAGTTATATCTAGTGAGCCCTTAAGGCAATTCAATATATAATTTAATCTTGTGCTGTTCTTGTATCTCGATCACGATTCCTTACGTCCGTGTTCTCGATAATATTGTTATACGCTACCTAGGGTTGGCTGCTCTCCCGATATAATCCGTTAACGGACCGGAATTATATCAAACGAGAGCTGGTGGCAGTACTACTGGGCTGAAAGATTCGGTTTTGCTGGTGATAGCGAAAAGGGTCTCTCAGCTGGTCAGGATTGTGAGTGAGCGTAGCGCCATGCAGGGATCGCGTGGACTACCCTCTCTCCCTTTCTATGCCTGCCTGTGCCCGCATGGACAGGAGGCATCTATGAAAAACCGTGCAGTACGTGACTTTACACACCCCGAGGGGGCGTGGAACGTCACGTGTTTGTAGGCAAAGACTGAACCGTATTGCGTGATCCCCACGTAAGCATGCGCATGCCAGGGCTGCGGGTGCGGTTCGTCACAAAAGACATATTAGAATTGGGTGAGTGGGCACCCAAATAACGCTTAGATTACATATCTTATTCACCCCAATTTGAGAATAAAGACGTAATAGAATTTCTTATCTATTAAAGAAGGAGGGCACCATTCAGTTAGCTGTAGCTCTTTGCCCTACACAGGGGATTAATGCAAACTGCACCTCCTAAGGATCCCTTCAGTTTACAGAGCCTGCATTGTGCTGCAGTCTTCCTATTCTCTCCCTATGCCCTCTGAAAACTCTCCCTACGATCTCCCTACACTATTCCTATCCCAGATTAAACTATTAAAATGTTATTAAAACACTTTCCCTAGCACTTGTCACATCTGTCCCTATGCTCAGTTTGCTGGAAAATGGTGGAGACTGGGCAGGATGAGCATTTTTATAGGGCTGTAACATCACAGGGGATGGCGACCTGCTGATTGGCTGGCTGCACAGCATTCTGGGTGATCCCTCATTTCTGGGCTTCTTACTTTCACTTTGTAACATGTGCAACAGCCATTTTAGAAAAAATCTGATTCCTTACCACGAAGCGTGAGGAAATTTGGATTCGTGCAAATCAAATTTTTCCTGAAATTCAGATCGAATTCCACTTTGTTAACTTTGATTCACTCAACACAACCTGTAAGATGAAAACCTTTATTCCCTCAAATTCATAAATGTGGAACTGGTCGGATTTGTAGCAGGACAGAAGGGATATATGAATACAGCTCACCTTATCCATCTTATATATTACGATTAGAGATGAGCAAAGTTTAGAAAAAAATTATTCGGCAGCTTTGCTGACGTTTGACAAGAAATTTGATTAGTTTTGAATTAATTCATCACAAATCACCATGTTAGAACCCCATTCAGCCTATTAATCAGTGGGACCATTTTTAAAGGCCACTTAGGCAGGAGTGTATCCATCTAACAACCGTTGAAAACGGTAATACACTAGTGCAATAATAACTCACCTCATCAACTGGTGACATCCGTGCATTTCTATTATTGTTATGCAACTGTTTTATATATGTAATATGTCTGGTTCACCAGCAAGTGGTGGTATATATCTGGCAGAGAGACAGATCTCTAGATAGAATGGAACGCATCATTCCATTTTCCACCTTTTTGGGCAGAAGCAGGCCAGTCCTGTTACCTACCAAAGGTAAAGGTTACAGTTCTAGTTTGTTCCAGTTTAGACTTGATAGTCGAGCTAAGAAGACATAAAAGATGCAGCAGCAGGGGGAAAATGTTCTCTGGCTATGGCAGGAGTCTCTACAAAAGGAAGTAGTTCATAGAGCCCCCTGACTCCTTGCTAATTTACTTACTGGTTGTCTGGAGGGGGACAACAGCCAAAAGCACCCCAATCCAGGGACCAGAACCAACCGAAAGTCCAGTAACCAAATCCAAGTCGAGTTAAGCACAGCAGAGAGAGAAAGCAGAGTTATCAAGTGTGCCTGCCAGTTTATGCCAAAGCCGGAATATTAGAAAGCCTGAATATTGTTTGGATGCAAGTTTACCCAAGTAAGGCTGTTGAACTTTATAAATGTCTGGACTTGATATTTATTCTCCATCTCCTGCCTCAACTATCCCCCTTTATTGCTTTGGAGCCTAACCCTGGGGATCAGCTGCATCCAGGTAAGAGCACCGTGACACATTTTGACTATTAAAGTCACACCATACCACTTGGCATTCCTAACAAAAACAAAACCAAATTCTCCAAACCTCCCCAAAAAACCTTGAATTGTCTGGAAACGCCATGACACAGATTTCAGACTAATATTTCATGTTATCACTCAGAGGTTTCAAACGCTACCCTTTGTATTATGAGAGATAAGTTGCACATTTATATTCTGTCTCGCAATATAAAAAAAAAAGATGCTATCCTATGTATTGTAAGACAGATTGTACAGGTATATTGCTATTTTCCCACATTAAAAATAAAAAAACAAAAAACCCTAAATTCTCCAACCCCCCCAAAAAAACTTGAACTGTCTGGTGATGCCCTGACAGATTTTGTACAAATATTTCATGTTATCACAAATGCTACCTTCTGTATTATAGGGTACATGTTGCAAATTAATGGTGCTATATTTCGAGAAAAAAATATAAATATGCAATGATGCATCCCAAAAATGCCTGAACTATTATTAATATTTATCCTGTTTCGTGAACGCTTTATGGTGAACACTTCATTTCACCTCCCCCAAAAATGTAATTAAACAGTTATCAAAAAGCTATGCACACCCTAAAATGATATCACTGAAAACTACTGTCACGCTCTGGTGTGGAGGGAATAGCCACACCGAGCGTACGAGGGAAGGGAACAGACCAAAACCAGGGAAACGGTCACCTCCTGCAGGGAACCCTGAAACTAGGCCCTGATTGACTACCAGTATGAACAAGCCTGGGTGGTAGAAGAGTTCATACACAGGAACCTAATAATAAATGCACCCTAGAAAACCCTGCAGCTAGTGACACAATAAAGAGTAAACCCATTCCTCCAAGAGTAAGGATGAACAGGAGACTCCAAAAGGAAAACCACAAAAGGGAAAAAGTCACTTATCTTTAAGCAGATATCGCAGCAACCGGATCTCAGCCGAGATCCACACCACACACTACTAGAAAGTATAAACCGCAAGGGATACTGGGAGAGAAAGGGGTAAATAGTAAATAAGATAATTACCACAGTGGCAACAGCTGAGGGGAAGGGGTGTGGTAAACAGCAACCAAACCAAGGGAAAAGCATGTCAAATTATGTCACTTTAGAAAGCCGCGCAGAATGTCTGATACAAGACGCAAGCCCACTCGTGACATTACCCCCCCTTTTATGGGTGACCTCCGGGCACCCAGGACCAACTTTATCAGGATGACACCTGTGAAAGGCTTTCACCAAACAACTGGCATTCACGTCAGATGCCAGTACCCATGACCTCTCCTCAGGACCATAACCCTTCCAATGAACAAGATATTGAAGAGTCCCACAGAGAACTCGAGAATCAATGATCTTGACAATCTGGAATTCCAAATTACCATCCACCAAGACAGGCGCGGGTGGCAAGGGAGATGGCTCCAGAGGTTCAACATATCTCTTCAACAAAGATCTGTGAAACACATTATGGATTTTCAGGGCCTGAGGAAGTTCAAGACGAAATGCTACAGGATTAATAATGGCCTTGATCTTATATGGGCCAATAAATCTTGGACCCAACTTCCAAGAAGGAACTTTCAACTTAATGTTCCTAGTAGACAGCCACACAGAATCACCCGCACTTAGGTCTGGACCATTCATACGTCTCCTGTCAGCCACACGTTTGTACTTGTTACCCATATTTATCAAGTTATTTTGAATTTTTCGCCATATAGAAGACAATAATGATGAAAAACATTATTCCTCCGGAATACCAGAAGTATCAGAACCAGAAAATGTGCCAAACTGCGGGTCAAAGCCATATGCACCAAAAAATAATGATTTACCAGTGGAGTCCTGTCTGCGATTATTTATGGCAAACTCAGCCAGAGACAAAAACGAGGACCACTCCACCTGGTTCTCAGAGACAAAACATCTCAAGTAAGTCTCCAGGAGGGCAAGACTCCGGCGCATCTCCCTGGGCCTCAAACACTTTAGCCTCAAGATCAGGGTAAAGAGCGGATATCACCACTCCTTCAGACAGTATAGGGCTCGGATCTTCAAAATCACCACCTCTGGGAAAACTACGTGACAAGGCATCCGCCTTCACATTCTTAACCCCAGGACGATGAAATTGAATCTGGTGAAGAACAAAGACCATCTGGCCTGCTTCGGATTAAGTCGTTTAGCTGACTCCAGGTAAGCCAGATTTTTGTGATCAGTGAATACCGTGATTGGGTGAATCGCCCCTTCCAACCAATGACGCCATTCCTCAAAAGCCAACTTAATGGCCAGTAACTCTCTGTTACCCACATCATAATTTCTCTCCGCCGCAGAGAGTTTTTTCGAAAAAAAAGCACATGGGCTCCATTTACCAGGTGACGGGCCCTGTGATAAAACAGCTCTTACCCCCACATTGGATGCGTCAACCTCCACAATGAAAGGTTGTGACACATCTGGCTGCACCAATATAGGGGCAGAAGAAAAGCACTCCTTCACAGTAGAGAAGGCTTGCAACGCTGCATCAGACCACACTGAGACATCCGTCCCTTTTTTAGTCATGTCAGTTAAGGGTTTAACTATTGTCGAATAGTTCTTAATAAATTTTCGATAATAGTTGATGAACCCCAAAAATCGCATAAGAGCCTTCAGATTTTCAGGTCGGCCCCAGTTCAGAACAGCACCGACTTTCTCTGGATCCATACGAAAACCTGAAGATGAAAGCAAGTATCCTAAGAATTGCAACTCTTGTACAGCAAAAACACATTTCTCTAATTTTGCATACAACTTGTTATCTCTTAAGATTTGCAACACCTGCCTCACGTGATCCTGATGTGTCACAATATCTGGAGAATAGATTAGTATGTCATCCAAATACACGACTACAAACCTCCCCACAAGATGATGAAAAATGTCATTAACAAAATGCTGGAAGACAGCAGGAGCATTGGTCAACCCAAAAGGCATGACCAGGTTCTCAAAGTGGCCCTCAGGAGTGTTAAAGGCCGTCTTCCATTCATCCCCTTCTTTGATCCTGACCAGATTATATGGCCCCCTTAAGTTCAACTTGGAGAACACCTTGGCATCCACAATCTGGTTAAACAAGTCAGGAATCAAAGTTAGGGGGTACGGATCTCAGCAATATATTCCTTCATGACCATTCTCTCAGGTCCAGAAAGGTTATACAGGCTAGATTTGGGCAATTTTGCTTCAGGGATAAGATTGATAGGACAATCGTATTCCCGGTGAGGGGGTAAATCCTGACATCCACCTTCAGAAAATACATCAGAGAAATCCGATATAAAAGAAGGAAGAGTCTTAGTGGTTAAAGCAGAAAAAGATGTATTAAGGCAATTGTCAACATAATAATTGCCCCAATCCACAATTTGTCTAGTATGCCAGTCAATGGACGGATTATGTTTGCTTAACCACGGTAAACCCAGAACCACAGGAGCAGGAAGACTTTCCAACACAAAACATGAAATAAGCTCCTGATGAAATTCACCCACTCTTAATTTGATATCATGCACCATCTAAGACAAACACTTCTGAGATAGAGGTGCAGAATCAATGGCAAACACAGAAATCCTCTTATCGAAAGAACTTGGCGACAATCCATGCATACGGACAAACTGAGCATCAATCAAGTTCACGCCTGCCCTGCTGTCAATAAACACCTCAATTTTCACAACCTTTGACTCTAGCTCCACCTCGGCAGTCAGGAGAAAACAGGTACTACAGGATGAAGACAAATGCACATTTTCAGTCTCCCTACCCACCCCACCAAGAGTGAGATGAGAATTCAACGCCCCCTTTTCTTTTCTCTCTTTTGGAGATTGAAAGCATGGACATACATTGATAAAGTGTCCTTTCTGACCACAGAAAAAACACACACCCTTTTTATTACCAAGATGTTTACGGGTGGAAACAGGAGTGGCTCCCCCTAATTGCATAGGTTCATCCCCTGACATCAACCTAGGGGAATATTCACCCAAAGTGTAATAGGAAGACAGTACACTATGTGAGTGTATGGAGTACGTCCTGAGAGCGGGGGCCCCTGGATCGCTCTCTCAGGCGCCTATCCATGCGCACAGCAAGAGACATAGCGGCCTTCAAAGACACAGGGGTTTCCTGAAAGGCCAAAGCGTCCTTCAGCCTTTCAGACAAACCTTGACAGAATTGGCTACGCAAAGCCGGATCGTTCCATTCAGTATTGGTTGCCCACCTCCGAATCTCAACCGGCCGCTCACCCTGACAAAGGTCACGTATCTGGGTCTCAGCCAGGGAAATACGATCCGGGTCATCATAGATAATCCCTAAAGCCTTGAAAAATTCATCTACTGACCGGAGAGACTGCGATCCGGTCGGCAGAGAAAAGGCCCATGACTGCGCATCCCCTTTAAGCAGCGAGATGACCACACCAACCTTCTGCTCCTCATTACCAGAAGAATGTGGACGCAGTCTGAAATACAATTTGCACACCTCCCTAAATAGAACAAAATTATCACGTCCCCCAGAAAATCTATCCGGGACGGGGACCTTAGGCTCCAAACAGGCCTGACACTCAGCACCCCCAGAACCACCAGCCTGCGGTCTCTGAATCTGGTTGCGGATGTCAGACACCTCCAAACTGAGTCCCTGCAGCCGTTCAGCCAGTGCAGCAATAGCATCCATGTCAGCACAAAAATGACATAAATTTTTGTTTATGGCGGTTTATAATGTCACGCTCTGGCGTGGAGGGAATAGCCACACCGAGCGTACGAGGGAAGGGAACAGACCCTTAAACTAGGCCCTGACTGACTACCAGTATGAACAAGCCTGGGTCGTAGAAGAGTTCATACACAGGAACCTAATAATAAATGCACCCTAGAAAACCCTGCAGCTAGTGACACAATAAAGAGTAAACCCGTTCCTCCAAGAGTAAGGACGAACAGGAGACTCCAAAAGGAAAACCACAAAAGGGAAAAAGTCACTTATCTTTAAGCAGATATCGCAGCAACCGGATCTCAGCCGAGATCCACACCACACACTACTAAGTAGGCAGAAAGTATAAACCACAAGGGATACTGGGAGAGGAAGGGGTAAATAGGAGAAAGATAATGAACACAGCGGCAACAGCTGAGGAGAAGGGGTGTGGTAAACAGCAACCAAACCAAGGGAAAAGAATGTCAAATTATGTCACTTTAGAAAGCCGCGCAGAACGTCTGATACCAGACGCAAGCCCAATTGTGACAACTACAGATCGTCCTGCAAAACATGAACACTCACATAGTTCCATAAGTATAAAAAAGTTATGGGGATTAAAATATGGGGATGAAAAGAAAGCTATTTTTTTTAAAGTTTTTACCTAAGTATTAAAGCACAAGAATGTGGTATTGCTGTAACAGTACTGATCGTACTTTCTGCATAGGAAAAACTTTTTTTACTAATTCCACCCATTTGAAATTTCTTTTCAGCTTCCCACTACATTGTATGCAATATTGTGTTGACCACTTCCTGGTTACTGTTGATCAATGTGTTTATAAGATGATTATATAATACTTATTATTATAGTCATTCAAACACACTGCACCTGCACTAAATTGTAAACATTGCAAGTGCAGATGGCAGATGTCATGTATTTGAGTGGAGAAGGAGGAGTGATGTCCAGAGTTATTTTTGCCTGGTCATATGACCCTCCATCATTGGCCATCTTATGTTTTGTGTGGACAGCACAGAAGGTTTGCCCAACAAGGGGATATGACTTATGAAATATATAACAAGCGGCACTGAAAATCAATAAAGGCTATATTAGTAAGTGTTATATGGTCATCTTACCTACACATTGGTCACAAGTAGCCGGAAAGTGGCCAACCCGTTTAAACAGTGTCATTATAAAGTGCAAAAACAAGCCCTCATATGGCTATGTGAACTGAAAAATAAAAAAATGTTATGGCTCGGGGGAAGTCAGGGAGTGAAAAATAAAAATGCAAAAAGATCTTGTTCAAAATCCCGTGCACAGTGACGCCGGCTGGCGTGATAACGTTATCTCAGGCCAAGCAAGACTTTGAGCCAGATCTTCAACAAGAGGTAAGTACTCAGGTAAGTATGATTTTTTTTTACATTTTATAATCTATTTATATCAGATGCGATCATGTATGAATGCGTCTGAGGGGTACAATGACGCTGTCAGGAAATTTCAAGTTAAAAAAATTCACAGCAGTCACAAATAGTACCTACAATGTAATGTTCTTGCGGGTGGGACTACATTTAAATATACTGTACTACTGTATAATAAATAGAGGTCTATGCAGTGTGAATATCCAGCCTATGATCCTTCATCAAGGGTGAAGATGTTGACCATGGGAAAACGTAGCAAATGTGCTCCAGTCATATGTGTCCCAGTTCAACTCAGGACATGCAGTTAAGCAGGTAGAGTGACTGATCAAACTGGTAGCTGTCAGGATTCGGGGGCGCTGCGGCCCTCCAGCGGATGTTGGGGGGGTGCGGGCGTTACCATGTCCTGACGCTATGCGACGCTCATCCCGAGTGCAAGCCAGAAAATCCTCTTGTAACACTTAGGTTACTTAAGGGTTAAAGGTTTGGCTAGTTTTGCTAGTTTTACTGGCAGGCGTCCCTGCCAGTAATTTTGGTCCATTCAGGGTGTGGCTGGGATCCATGCTGGACTGGACTCTAGTCACTATTTAGTTTCTCACTCACCATTTATCTGTGCCTGCTATAGAGCCTTGTGCCTAAGCTAGCTACTCTGTGTTTATCCGGTATTCCTGTGACTCTGTACCTTTTTCCCTGGTTTCTGTTACTGTTACCTACCTTTTGTGTTATCCTCTGTTTATTCCTTCTCACTCGTGAATGGGTGGTTGTAGGGCGGGAGACGCTCATGCCGGGGTCCTGGGTGGGGGGTTGACTCGCCGAGCCAGCATGTGATACAGGGGAATGGGCAGTGGTGTGACCCGCAGGCGGTGAACAGCCTTGGTTACACTGAGTCGGGTGTTTAGCACTCATATGTCTGCGCATGCTGGTAGTGGTTAGGCTGGTAGTGGTGGCTCCCCTGCTGATCATGGTGTGGCACAGGTTGCACACCACAGTCCGTCGGTCATCCTCACTTTCTTTAAAAAAACCTCCAGACTTGCGAACATCTAGGCCTCGGCACGGGAGCTTGACTCCGTGAAACAGTTGCTGATCTACCTGCTCTGGCCCTGCTTCTCCCTCTGGCTACCCCACTGCCTCTTCCAACCTGTTCTGGTGCTGCACTTGCCTCCCCCTCAGAATAACTGTCTTGAGTTGGATTACCAACCCAGCTCGGGTCAGACACCTCATCATCCACCAGCTCTTCCTCAGATTCCTCACTCTGCTCCCCCCTCGGACTTACTGCCCTGACAACAACGTCACTATCTGACAACCGTGTCTCATCATCATCATCATCATCATTATCATCCGACACCTCTTCATGTACTACGCGCACTAAGTCCACACTCTCATCACCCACAGACTGTGAAAGTTCTAAATTTTGGGCATCGGGACAGAGCAACTGCTCAGGTTGCTCTTGAGCAGTGGTTTGTGTTTCTGGGTAGGGTCCTGAAAAGAGTTCCTGTGAGTATGCCTAATCTGAATCCATACTTTCCGTGGGGGGGGGGGGGGGCAGGCTGGGGGGAAGGAGATTGAGCTAGAGGAGAAGGAGGTCTACTCCCTTGGCTAGCGTGGGTGGACTGCGTGGAAGACTGGGTGGTGGAAAAATTACTGGACGCATTGTCCGCTATACATGTCATCACCTGTTAGCACTGTTGTGGTTTCAATAGTGGTGTACCACGTGACCCAGTAAGTTGCGAGATGAAGCTAGGGATTGAAACTCTGCAGCATTCCACTGCTCCATCATCAGCATGTACAGTGTCACCCTGCCCAAGACCACGGCCTCTGCCCCCTACACTACTTGAACGCCCACGCCCTCGTCCTCGACCCTTAGCCCTTGGGTTCAACATTTTATATATTCACCAAACTGTCAAGTTAATATCTGAGGCCAAACCGTATTCAGTAGACAGTAGAATTACTATCTGAGGCAAAAAAAAGTAGTCTTTAGACTCCAGCTATTGCACAGTAAACCACAAAATTTTGCACTGGACTGTAGTTTATATAACTGAGAATAAAAACGTATTCTCTAGACTGCGACTAGTGTATCACACACCTCACAATTGTTCACTGGACTGTAGTTTTTATAATTGAGTGAAAAAATTATTCTCTAGACTACGGCTAGTGTATCACACACCTCACAATTGTTCACTGGACTGTAGATTATATAATTGAGTGAAAAAAAAATTATTCTCTAGACTGCGACTAGTGTATCCCACACCTCACAATTGTTCACTGGACTGTAGTTGATATAATTGAGTGAAAAAATTATTCTCTAGACTGCGGCTAGTGTATCACACTTCATAATTGTTCACTGGACTGTAGTTTATATAATTGAGTGAAAAAAAAAATATTCTCTAGACTGTGGCTAGTGTATCGCATACCTCACAATTTTTCACTGGACTGTAGATTATATAATTGAGTGAAAAAAATTATTCTCTTGACTGAGGCTAGTGTATCACACACCTCATAATTGTTCACTGGACTGTAGTTTATATAATTGAGTAAAACAAATTATTCTCTAGACTGCGGCTAGTGTATCACACTTCATAATTGTTCACTGGACTGTAGTTTATATAATTGAGTGAAAAAATTATTCTCTAGACTGTGGCTAGTGTATCACACACCTCACAATTGTTCACTGGACTGTAGTTGATAATTGAGTGAAAAAAAAAATATTCTCTAGACTGCGACTAGTGTATCACACACCTCACAATTGTTCACTGGACTGTAGGTGATATAATTGAGTGAAAAAAAATTATTCTCTAGACTACGGCTAGTGTATCGCACACCTCACAATTGTTCACAGGACTGTAGTTTATATAATTGAGTGAAAAAAATTATTCTCTAGACTGCGGCTAGCGTATCACACACCTCACAATTGTTCACTGAACTGTAGTTTATATAATTGAGTAAAAAAAAATGATTCTCTAGACTGCGGCTAGTGTATCGCACACCTCACAATTGTTCACTGGACTGTAGTTAATATAATTGAGTGAAAAAATTATTCTCTAGACTGCGACTAGTTTATCGCACACCTCACAATTATTCACTGGACTGTAGATTATATTATTGAGTGAAAAAAAAATATTCTCTAGACTGTGGCTAGTGTATCGCACACCTCACAATTGTTCACTGGACTGTAGTTTATATAATTGAGTGAAAAAAATTATTCTCTAGACTGCGGCTAGTGTATCACACACCTCACAATTGTTCACTGGACTGTAGTTTATATAATTGAGTGAAAAAAAATATTCTCTAGACTGTGGCTAGTGTATCGCATACCTCACAATTGTTCACTGGACTGTAGTTTTTATAATTGAGTGAAAAAAAATTATTCTCTAGACTGCGGCTAGTTGTATCGCACACCTCACAATAGTTCACTGGACTGTAGATTATACAATTGAGTGAAAAAAATTATTCTCTAGACTGTGGCTAGTGTATCACACACCTCATAATTTTTCACTGGACTGTAGTTTATATAATTGAGTGAAAAAATTATTCTCTAGACTGCGGCTAGTGTATCACACACCTCACAATTGTTCACTGGACTGTAGTTTATATAATTGAGTGAAAAAAATTATTCTCTAGACTGTGGCTAGCGTATCACACACCTCACAATTGTTCACTGAACTGTAGTTTATATAATTGAGTAAAAAAAATTATTCTCTAGACTGCGGCTAGTGTATCACACACCTCACAATTGTTCACTGGACTGTAGTTTATATAATTGAGTGAAAAAAATTATTCTCTAGACTGTGGCTAGCGTATCACACACCTCACAATTGTTCACTGAACTGTAGTTTATATAATTGAGTAAAAAAAAATTATTCTCTAGACTGCGACTAGTGTATCACACACCTCACAATTGTTCACTGGACTGTAGTTTTTATAATTGAGTGAAAAAATTATTCTCTAGACTACGGCTAGTGTATCACACACCTCACAATTGTTCACTGGACTGTAGATTATATAATTGAGTGAAAAAAAAATTATTCTCTAGACTGCGACTAGTGTATCCCACACCTCACAATTGTTCACTGGACTGTAGTTGATATAATTGAGTGAAAAAATTATTCTCTAGACTGCGGCTAGTGTATCACACTTCATAATGTTCACTGGGACTGTAGTTTATATATTGAGTGAAAAAAAAAATATTCTCTAGACTGTGGCTAGTGTATCGCATACCTCACAATTTTCACTGGACTGTAGATTATATAATTGAGTGAAAAAAATTATTCTCTTGACTGAGGCTAGTGTATCACACACCTCATAATTGTTCACTGGACTGGTAGTTTATATAATTGAGTAAAAAAAATTATTCCTCTAGACTGCGGCTAGTGTATCACACTTCATAATTGTTCACTGGACTGTATGTTTATATAATTGAGTGAAAAAATTATTCCTCTAGACTGTGCTAGTGTATCACACACCTCACAATGTTCACTGGACTGTAGTTGATAATTGAGTGAAAAAAAAA
>ONZH01023501.1:0-15530 GCA_900303285.1 Rhinella marina | reverse complement strand
CCAAGTGGTCGAATTGAGATTTCCAAGTGGCGAGCATTTTTTTCCCATAGACTTTAATGGGATTCGATATCCGGTCGAATAGTCGAATTTCGCAGTCTATTCGAATCGAATTTCGAACTTTCGAATATTTCACTACTCGCTCATCTCTAAATATTTTGAATGTATAGTAAATTGGAAGGGCACTCAATATTTGGAACCACGCTTATATTTTGAAATTTACACTCTATTTATTAGGTAAAAATATATAAAAAATATAAAACACCATATACATAAAAACATATATATGGTACGTAGAAATGCTAGATGTACAAATATACAGTATACAGTAAAATGCATACAGTCCTCGATGCATATGTGTACGCCAATTAATTTGACCACCTCTAGCAATATTGATTGGTTGGAATTACTTGCTATATAGCTGCTATATAACTCAGACCCCAGATGGTACTCCAATATCGGTTATTGTATACAATAGCTTCTTGTATATAAGGTACTATTATGAAAATACGTAATTTTAAACGTATGTTTCAATAAACAGTCGTACCATATCTTCTCAGTTTAGTCAAGGCACGAGTGTTAGCAATAATTCAAATATGACAATAAATGGCAACAATTGCACAGTGAATAGCAGTACATTTCTTTTTACTAGTAATCACCCATAATAGTCATTAATAAGCCACTTGTTCAGCAGTAATTTTGCTTCCAAGACAATTATTGATCATGTACATGTGCAATATCCCACATAGATATGTATCATTGTTCTAGTACGTAGATTAAAAGAAAGGATGGCACTTAGAAGTATAATGTCATAATCTACTTAGAAGAAATGTACTTTGGCAGTAAGCTCTGTTTCTACTTTACCACATCCAGTGGAGCGAGTCTGTATCCTTGCTGTCTGCGGTGTAGATCCTGTTTGTGCTCGTGGTGCACACACTGGCGTCCCATGTGACTCTCTCCAAGGTCCGTCCTCCCGGTCATGTGACCTGGGTCATGTGACTCTAGGTTCGCAGGTCCTTAAAGGTCCTTAAGGAAAATGAAATAATATAAAGCATACAAGTCGTGGATCTATCCTCCAGGTCATGTGATCTGTGTCATGTGACTCCAGGTTCACAGGTCCTTGAGGGTCCTTGAAGTATATGAAGTATACAAATCCTGGAGTTAAGTCTATGTTGTCTTGGACTTTATTCTGTTTTAATTATTCTGGCCAGCGTTATAATGTAATGTCCTTCTTAGTGTCTTTCCATGTGCTCAAATCGCCAACCTGACAGTCCAGACTCGTTTCGGATCTTACTGCTCCTTCCTCAGTGGGTCAGGGTGATCTGAGCATTAGTAGCTTTATATAGAGGAACTTATTGTTTTGGGAGGCGGATCAAATTTCGTGTTTAAATGCAATGGTTAACCCTTTGTACTCTTTTTGTATCATATAAACTGGTAACCATATTATTCCACTGTGAATCATTAGGTCTACACAGCAGAGGGTGATTACTAGATAAATTAATGAAAAATAAATAATGCATAGTAATTAATAGTAATAAAAATCAGAGTAAAAAAGATGATGATAAAAAAGAGATATGCATCAAGGTAAAGTAAGAACAATAATATAATATAAAGCGAGCTACTTTTCTTATGTCCGAGTGATTGTTTTACGTCATTCTGTTGTATTTGAGTAATATTACTGTATTTTACTTTTATATATTTCTCACAATTCTCTCTTTTTATAGGAAAGTCACCATTGTATGTATAGTATTCAGACATTGGCTAGAACGTGTATTTCATGTTTGTTGTTAAAATGCTATGTGATATGTAATACAGGAGGTATCATCCCAGGGGGAGAGGTTGCTATGCTAATATGTAGCCAAATGGCTGTCTCCTATCTCAAAGTCTGTCTCTAGATATATACTGGAGGGGCACTTCTAGTTGTGTGTAATGGGGAACTCCGCCGTTCAGGGAGAGGAGATTGCCATGCTGGGAAACAGCCTGATGGCTATCTTCTGTCCCCAATCGGCGTGCCCACTGGATAATAGGGACGGCAGATGTCAATTCACTATACACAATGATTGAACACCAAAAAGGAATGGAAGCACTACATAAACAATTAACTTCAGGGAAACACTTAGAATCAGGACAAATTAAATTCCTAATACAGGGAGTAGACTTTATTCTGAATCATAACTATTTTAACTATGAAACTAAATTCTATTGTCAATGTAGAGGGACTGCTATGGGCGCCAGATTTGCCCCCAGCTATGCAAACCTGTTCATGGCCCAATGGGAACAGGAATACATCCAGCCTAAACTAGGGGGCAGTCTGGTGCTCTGGCGTCGCTACATTGATACTACCGATACTACTGATATTGGAGTACCATATGAGGTCTGAGTTATATAGCAGCTATATAGCAAGTAATTCCAACCAAACAATATTGCTAGAGGTGGTCAAATTAATTGGTGTGCACATACGCATTGAGGACTGTACCCATTTTACTGTATATTGTATATTTGTACATCTAGCATTTCTATGTATATGTTTTTATGTATATGGTGTTTTATATTTTTTATATATTTTTACCTAATAAATAGAGTGTGAATTTCAAAATATAAGTGTGGTTCCAAATATTGAGTGCCTTTCCAATTTACTATACATTTAATTTATTTTCTTGGTTGGGTGAACCAAATAGGAAGTGAGCACCTATCCAGTGGGTATTGTGCAATAGTGAGCCTATAAGTACTATAGTCTTATAAAATATTTTGAACATACAATGGTCCTTCTTTGTCCATTGTACATAAAAACCATATTCAATATGTAATACTTCACAGTGCTACAGACATTAATGAATTTCGAAGATCTAGATATTCAGCATAGAGCTTTTACTAGTAAAATTTCTGCATTACTGAAGTGATGCACTATTTGGCTGTCCATTAGCTATCTACAGTGAAGTGCATTAAGGGACCATTCACAATGAAGATTTGGCCTCTAGATTTTTGGATTGGACACCCTGCCAAAATTCTGGTGGGCAGCTGAATGATATGGGAAATTCAGCTTTGCTTTCCTGATAAAAAGTATAAGATTTGTAATCCTTTCTGACGTCAGCTGATATTAGACAAGTTAATTTGCATATAGTTTCCCAGAAACCAAGAGAAGTATTGCCTAGCCTACTATAGTTATCATGCATACTAACTTGTCTTCATAATAGAAATACTGTAGTACCCAGCCAGAGGTTCCCCCAATGCCTCTCAGCTAGAAAAGCTTTTCTTTGACAGAGGGTTTTTGCCATGGAAGAGCTCTTTGCAGATGTGAGGCTAGTTAGCTATTATTATTATAGTTTTGTAAGCCTTTTTAAAAGGCTGAGCAAAGATTGGATGGTTATGCTGTCGCAGTAGGTGTGAAACACTCAACTTTTATAATTCTTTTGGAAAGAAAGCTAAATTGCACAGGTCTTTCTTATGCAGAACTCTCTCATGATTTGTCAAATATAAATCAGAAAAAAATGTGGGTTCGTTAGAAGTTGAGGTTTTTTTTTAATGACAATGTGAGATGAATTCCAAATTTATAGAATTTGCTCCTTATTAGTAAGTATATTTATTCATCCCTTCTTGTGCTTTATAGACCTATTTACCCTCTTTTTTTATCCACTATGTTTTTGGCAGTAGCCTTGAACTGTTTAATCAGTGCTTTTTTAACAGTACAATTTTCCCCCGGTGGTAGACTCAAACTTTTCAATCTGTGCTTTTTCATAATATTATTGTTTATATATTGCCATTTTTGTGATTCATAGATAAATTTCTCCCATTTTAACTACTAAGTTTTTGGTGGTAGCCTTTAACTGTTCAATTAGTGCTGTTTCATAATAAGATCTTCTCCTCATGATAGCCTCAAACTTTTCAGTCAGTGCATTTTCATAATACAATTTTTTTTATCTACTGCCTTGCTTGGGTGCCCACAATCCTTCTTGATCTCAGCATATTTGATTCACCCAAAACATTATTATATTTGTTTTATGTATACTTTTCTCTCACAATTTCTTAAGCCATAAATGCTATTAATACCTCATGCAAAGGCCATGTCCATATACCAGCCGGCAAAAAAACTGATAAAGACATGAAAAGTACCTGTGCTAAGATTGCTCAAGTAAATTGATCCGCAAAAAAAAAAAAAAAAATATGTTTGAATGGTCCCAAAAAAAAAAAAAAAATTGGTGTGCAATCTGTGAAAAAGAAAGAATTGACGCGAAGAAAAATGTGACTGTGTGAATGAGCCCTAAAAGTTTATTAGTAAGAAATGTTTCCTTGAAGTAAAACAAATTCTAGCCCTCTGGATTTGCAATAAATTTCCATTTAACTTAATAAATTCAAATAAAAATAAAGCATCACACTTCAAAGATTAATCTTGTTTTTATTGTTGTACCAAACATTCCTATTACTCTGACTTCCAGCAGTTTTAATTACAATCTAATTGTATTTTTAGCAGTTGACATTTCATTCATTCCCCTTGCATGTCATGAACATTTGAAGAGCACTACCCATTATTTTAGTTAATATCTTTAATCCAGTTCACAGTCTGTGCCAATGAGAAATAATTTCCATAGAAAACTCAATCATAAGTGTTCACACCGAATCCATTTAAAGAAAGGTTAACATACTCTCAGATCATATAAACCTTCTAGTGATTACTTACACTTGCTAATAGCATAGACCAAAGAATTACAAATTATGTTAAATACGGTATTATCTCTGCAAGGGAATCATGTTATCATTTAATATCCTCTTTTTATTCTGAAGTTAAAAAGGTAAGTAATATTCCCAGGTCAAACATTGATGGTGTATCATTAGGGAGCACCCAGGATTTTTGTTCGGGGGGGATCCAAAAAGGAAAAAATGTGGCGCTCATAGCGCACCAATCAATAATGGTCCCGCCCTCCTACATACAATAGGCCACTCTCAACAAACACTGTACAGCTGAAATTATATTGTTGAGGATGAAGGTAAGAGTCTCACCCTTATCCTCCATAGATGCACTGTACTCAATACTCAGGGCCCTGACATAAAGCTCCTGTACTCACACTCACACTGCCACCTACGTAGCTCCGTGGCAGAAGCTATTGCAGTTTCACTTCATCCCCCCTAGTCCTGAAGGCACCAAAAGAGGAGTAGAGGAGAAGCAGCACAATATTTATGGAGTGTAAATCCAGGTGGAGGCCTGGATGTACACATCATACGGAGAGGGGAGAGCGTGTCCTGGCTGCACTGCCTGCTTCACATTATTCAATAAACAACAGCAGGCTACAGCCAGGAAGCTCCTCCGCTCTCCTCCCTCCCCAGATCCTGCTCAAAGCCTGTGGTTTCTGACCACCATTTGCCACTTGCCCATGGCCTGCTGCCCCCCTTGGTAGTCCTCACCCAGCTCTGAATTCTCCTTCTGCAAATGGCAGGGGGAGGAGCCAGAGCATCTACTCTCCTACACAGCACCACATACCTCTTACATCTAGTTATGTCACCTTTGATGTAGATGTTCTTTTTCCTCAACTTCTTCATTCAGACCAGACCACCATGATGATTTTTCAGCCATCTCCCATCTCTGTAGACATTGACAAACAGACATGAGTTTCCCACTTTTCCATCATCCTCACATCTTCTGAACACCCGTTCCTGCCACCCCCAATACTGTGCCCACTGTGCTCCCCAATACTATACTGCAGAAGCAGTCCCCCTGAAAATACTAGTACCACACATATAGTGCCCCCTTCAACAATTATTTGCACACAGTGCTCTAAAAAAATAAGTGTGCCCAGTAAATAGTATCCCGGACACGATTAGTATATACATAATGTCCCCAAAAATAATTGTGCTAAGTTGATACTGTGCCAGGGTGCCCCCCAAAGTAACTACTCTCCAAAATACCACCAATAGAAATCATTCTCTGCCAGATCACACTTCATAGTAATAATACCCCCATAGTGTTCATAGTAGTAATCATGTTCCCCATAATCCCCAGGTAGTAGTAAAGCCCACCATAATGCCCCCAGTAGTAATAATTCTCCTTATAATATGACAGTACAAGAAATACACCTGCTTAGTGCCCGCAGTTAAGCTAATGTCCCCACAATGTATGCCAGTATGAAATACTCCTATATAGTGCCCCAGTAAATGCCCCCATATTGCTCTTCTCCCCTTTCCCCATAGTGTCCCAAAATGTGCCAGTATAAAATAGCCCATATTAGTCCCCCTAGCACATGACTCAATTATGCTCCTCTCCCCCTTCCCCATAATGCCCCACATAATATGCCATTAAAAAAATCCCCCTTCTTAGTGCCACCAGATGCCCCCATAATGTGCCAGTAAAAGATCCTACTTCTTTGTGCCACCAGAACCCCCCATAGTTCTCCTCTCCCCCATAGTGCCACCCATAATGTGCCAGTAAATAATGCCCCTATAATGTCACCAGATGCCCCATATTTCTCCTCTCCTCTATAATGTACCAGTAAAAAATGCCCCTTCTTAGTGTGACCAGATGACCCCATACTGCTCCTCTCCCCCATAATGCCCCCATAATGTGTCAGTAAATATTGTTCCTATAGTGACAGATGCCATAGTACCTTATATAGTGTGCCAGTAAAAAATGCCCCTTTAGAGCCACCAGATGCTCCCATAGTGCTGCACTCTCCCATATAATACCTCTATAGTGCCACCAGATTCCCCATAGTGCCGCTTTCCCCTATAGTGTGTCCTATAATGTGGCAGTAAAAAATGTCCCCTTAGTGCCACCAGATGCCATAGTGCCTCCTATAAAAATGTGCCAGTAAGAAATGCCCCAATAGTGCCCCCCCATATTGTGCCGGTAAGAAATGCCTCCAGATGCATCACAGTGCCCCCCAAAATGGGCCAGTGAGAGATGCCCCCCAGATGCCCCACCTAAAATGGGCCATAAAGAAATGTCCCAGATGCCCCCCACAAATGGGCCAGTAGGAAATGCCATTTATAATGAGCCATCTATATATATATATATATATAAAAAATAAAAAACACTAATACTTACCTCCATCAGCAGTGATGAGATGAAGGCCTCTTCTGGCCTGTGTGCTGCCCGGCTCAGGCGATGCAATGATAATGACGTCATTACGTCGCCTGAGCCAACTTTTGATATCCCATCAGAAGAACGGGGAAGGGAGATCCCTCTCCCCTGCCCCTCTGCAGCACAGGCATCTGTATCGCTGTCCTGAGGACGGGGATACAGATGAATATGGGGATGAGCGCTTCCACAATAATCTCCTACTGCCCCAACACAGCCTCCTCCACTTAGATCCAGGGCCGTACCCCCTGTGGCGATCGTCAGTGCGGCAGTGTGTGTTTAAAAAAAATGAATGGCTTCTGGGGGGTCCACATGGTTAGGGGTATGCCATCAATGTCAGACAGATGAGAGTATAACCTCTGGTATCCACCCCTATCTCCAGAACAGGTCTCCTGAATTAGAGCCAAAAAGTTAAGTGGAAAAAACTTCCCAAGCGCTGTCAACAAGGACAAACTGGGAACATAAGTGGCCCTAGAAAAAAAAAATAACTAAAAGTGGCTCTATGTTGTAGGGAGGGTCCAAATTGACAGAAGGTGGGGCAACATAAGTGGATGGGGTCAGCAATAACATAGAGCAAAATACAGTCCCAGCAGAGCCATATACCACAGAGAAGGACAATATATTGAACCAAGAGCTGGTCAATAGTTTTCATTTTCTGCCCTCTTCCTCCAGTTCTCTCTGATTAAGATATGGATCTGGCTTTGGAGGTAAGACGTGGGCGCAGCAGTTGAATTCAGGAGGGCATGTGCGCTCAGCAGCCAGGTACATGAGCACCTGATTCTCACAGCATTAATTACCACTGAGAGCTCATTATGTACCTGGTCAGCAGCAGAGAGGAGGGCTCGGGTGGCCCTTTGGGCATTGACTCATCAGGAAATTTCCCTGTAAGGTCTATGGCCAATCCACCCCTGGCTATCAACCTCCATTCACTACAATGGGAGTTTCAAAAATAGCAGAGTGCTTTCAAATGGCTATTTTAAAACTCTCATAGCAGTAAATAGAGAGCACACTGGGCATTAGTAGTGTACTCTGCTTCACTTTGGGATCCCCATCCTGGAGATAGGGATTTGTCCCAGATATTGATAGCATGTTTTAACTTTTAAGGCTTATATACCTGAAACTGGCATTCAAAGTCATTTTTATTGCATGGAGCCAGCTTGTCTTTATCTTTAACCAACTACACGTACAGTATATTCTTTTTTGTGTATTTACTTCCCACTAGACCAAGCTTAAAAAAGTATACGATTCCTGTTTTTTTTTTTTTGTTTTTTTTTGTACCTAATCTGAGGGAGTTCCAAGAGAACCCTGTCAGTCATAAAATCAAGTGACCACACTACGAGTCTACAACCTCGTTATTGGGGCAATATAATTTTCATTACACTTCTACCAGCTACAATGAAGGGGGGCATATCCACAGTGAAAAACAAACCATCTGGTACCAGAGTAGAATAGGAACCATGCAGTGGAAAAAGTGGCTTTAGTGGAGTGCATGTTTAAAACTGGGTCCTGAATGGTAAATGCCATTTTTAAAGATAGCCGTTTCTAAGGTACAATACAATTCTATACAGGGCAAATGCAAAAGGGGTGGGGAGTTAAAAGGAGCTCTCCACAGTGCTATATCTGTCATTCCCATCTGGACATTTGTGGCATTTCTACATGATATGTCATAAATGTCTGATAGCTGTGAGTCTGACCTCTGGGACCCACTCCTATCTTAAGATTTAAGCCTCATCTTGTGGCCACTATCTATGGAGAGGCAGACAAACATAAGTAGCTATTTCCATTCCACTTTTTAATAGGAGTTCTGAAAATAGTCAGAACTCCCATAGAAATTAATGAAGAGAGACACGTATGCACTATCACCTCTTTATTAACCTTGAATATGAGAAATGCCCCGTTCTTGAGATAGTTCCAGGTTCAAACTACTGGGAACTAAACACACATGTCAGATAGTATTTCCACTTTAAAGATTGGTATATCCACAGCATAAACAACTGCATGTAATTTGTTGCATGTAGTAGACTGTTCTGAAGACTGCAACTTGGAAGTCTTTTAAACAAAATCAATTTACCGTATAATAAGAGGGTTGGGGGATAAAAAATGCCTATATTTAGCTAGTGGTAGTTCACTTCTAAATAAAATTAAACAAAAAAAAATGAATGAAGGTAGACCTTACACCGAAATATGTGACCTATGTGAAGTCAGCATATGACAGATATAGGTCTATTCCCTTAGCATACATTAGCACAAAAATATGTACCATATTTTTCACCTCATAAGACACACTCCCCCCCCCAAGTGAGGGAAAAATGGCAGTACGTCTTATGGGACGAATACTAATACTGGATGACCGTGGAGTGGTGAATGTACTCACTGTTTCCTGGTCCTTTGCCGTCAGTTGTGCTTTGGCTACGCACAGCGTAAGGGTGTTTTGTGACCTCACACTGTATGCATCGGGTCATGGCACAGCCAACGGTAGGAAGAAGAGCGCTGGAGGTGAGTAGTGGCGGCGTCCAGAGCAGGAAAGGTAAATTAATTTTTTATTTTATTTGCTCTGATGCTGAGGGCTGATCTGCGGCTGGTGGCTCATCTGAGGTTTGGGGCTGATCTGAGGCATGGGGGGATGATCTGAGACATGGGGGCTGATCTGACTCATAGGGGTCTGATCTGTGGCATGGGACTGATCTGAAGTATGGGGGTCTGATCTGAGGTCTGAATGGGGGGTTCTATTTTTATTGGGGCTCTTATCTCAGGTCTTATTGAAAGTTATTCACATTGGGGTCTGAGCTGAGGTCTGATTGTGGGTTTGCTCTGAGCTAGAGATGAGTGAATCTATTCGCCGCTTCGTAGATTCAATACGAATCTTGGAAATTTTTGGCTGCAAAGCGAATCCAAATTTTTTTAGATTGGCTCCGTTAGATTCGAAAATATTCTTAAGGCTTTCTATGCATTCGCTATGTACTTGTCCGATAAATTGTATACAAATTCTACGTATAAGTTACTCTATATGCTGTTGCATAAAAATTCAATTCATTAGCAAACTTTTTCTATTAGTTCGTTATTCATTCAGCAAAAGTCAGGGAAGAAAGCGGTCACCTGACCTAGTGGGCAAGGCTTGCTCTGATTGGCTCAGGCTCGATAAGCCAGTGACGTATCAGTTGTGCTGCGACTGCTGAAACGAGCAGAAACACTGTGTGTGTAGTTCTGAGACTGAGACCTGTTTTGTTAATATTGGTGTGTAATTTTTCTGGAAATCCATATTACACACATCAGGGATACTGCAGGGCAAGTGCAGGGCAAGTGCAGGGCCAGTGCAGGGCCAGTGCAGGGCTAGTAATTAATCAGGCAGGGAGAGAGACAGGGAGAGAGATAGGGAGAGAGACAGAGAGAGAGACAGGGAGAGAGACAAAGACCAGCTGCAGGGCCACAGTCAAGTGAAAAATGTCTGGAATGGATAAGCAAAAGGGGTCCAGTTCCAGCCAGACCTCGAGCTCTAAAAAAAAGGAGAAGGTGGCACAGGGCAGCAGTGCTAAAGGACCTGAAGCTGGAGCTTATACTTGCAGAATTCGCAATACCTGGCCAGTCTTCCACCAGGCTAACCCACCAAAGTGCAAAATTGTAGTGGAGCAGAAAGTAGATGAGGTAATGGAGTGGATGGCACACCCATCTCAGTCACAGCCAGATGATCTGCTGTCATCTGCTGATACAGTATCCATATGTAGCCAGGGGTCAGACTCAGAGCGTTCCTCCTGCTCCACCATTCCGCTCCAGCAAAGCCTGTCATTTTCGTAAGCAATTTGTACGCTCATGAAGTTGTGTACCTTTTAAAACTAAACGCTCGTTATTAGTGTGCGAACGTACGCAAAACACCACATAATAACGTATGATTTGTACGCAGATTCACCGAATAGATACATAGAATATACAAATCTTATTAAAAGTTCAACAAATATTCGGCGAAGGGAATTTTGGATGATTCGCTCATCTCTACTCTGAGGTCTTATTTGGGTCTTATTAATTCTTCACCAAAAATTTTAAATGTTATATATTTTTGTTTGAACCCTGAAATGTGGCAAAAGGTTGAAAAGTTCCAGGGGGCCGAATACTTTTGCAAGGCACTGTAATTCTGTTAAAAAATGCAGCTGTATAAAATTTAACAAAAATATTAGACATATTGGGTATCGCCGCATCCATAACAACCTGCTCTATAAAAAATATCACATAATTTGCCCCCTCAGGTGAATGTTGTAAAAAATTTTTTAAAAAAACTATGCCAAAAAAGCTATTTTTTCACCTTGACTCACAAAAAGTGTAATACCAAGCGATCAAAAATTCTTACGTACTCCAAAATGGTACCATTGAAAACGTCACCTCTTCTTGCAAAAAATGAGCCCCCGCATAAAACAATAACTCAAAAAAGTTAAAATCAATGGCTCCCGCAAACCAATCCATAAAAATATGTGCTGCAAAATCTATATGGCGCTCCTTCTCTTCTGAGTCCTGCCATGTGTCCCCACAGCAGTTTACCACCACATATAGGGTGTTTTTGTATTCAGGAGAAAATGGGGAACAAAGTATAGGATGCTTTTCTCCTGTTACCCCTTGTGAAAATGAAAAACTTGGGGCTAAAGCAACATTTTATTGGAAGAAATGAAACTTTTAATTTTCACAGCCAAGTGTTTTCAAATTCCATAAAACGCTTAGGGGGGTCAAAGTGGTCAGTACCCCCCTTAATATGTTCTTTGAAGGGTGTAGTTTCCAAAATGGGGTCACTTGTTGATGGTCTCTCAATTACAAAATGGTGCCTAAAATCCATTCTAGCAAAATCTGCCTCCAAAATTCGTATGGCGCTCCTTTTCTTCTGACCACTGCCACAAACCCATAGAGATGTTTATCACCACATCTGGGGTATTTTTGTAAACTGCAGAATCAGAGCAATGTATATTGTGGTTTAGTTTGCTGTTATCCCTTGCTGTGTTGCAAGAAAAAAATTATTAACATGAATAATCTACCAAAAATGTGAAATTTTGAAATTTCACCTCCATTTTCCTTTAATTCTTGTGGAACACCTCAAGGGTTAACAAAGTTTGTAACATCAGTTTTATATAATTTGAGGGGTGTAGTTTCTAAGATGGGGTCATTTATGGGTGGTTTTCATTACGTAAGACTCACAAAATTACTTTATAACTGAATTGGTGCTTAAAAAAATGGTTTGAGAAATTTTGTTGAAAATTTGAAAAATGGCTTCTAAACTTCTAAGCCTTCTAACGTTCTAAAAAAGTAAAATAACATTTATAAAATTATGCCAACATAAAGTAGACATATGGTGAATGTAAAATAATAACTATTTTTGGAGCTATTACTATGTATTTTGAAAGTAGAGAAATTGAAATTTGCTAATTTTTTTACATTTTTGGTAAATTTGGTCTTTTTTTTATAAAATATATATATATATATATATATATATATTGCCACAAATTTACTACTGTCTTGAAGCACAATATGTTACGAGAAAACAATCTCAGAACGGCCTGGATAAGTAAAAGCATTCCAAAGTTATTACCACATAAAGTGACACATGTCAGATTTGCAAAAAATGGCCTGGGCAGGAAGGTGAAAACTGGCCCAGGGTTGAAGGGGTTAATGGGGTTTTGTCCAGGATTAAAAACAATGGCACTCATCAATATACTGAGTATGATTCTTAACTAATATTTGACTTTGCTTTTTTTAATGTTTAACAACCTTTTTAATGTTATATATCACATTTATGTATGCAAAAATAAAATAAAATACGTCAATTGTAGTGATACAATTTGCAGTAAGACATTAAGTAAGTCTCAAGGGAAAGAACCACTCTAAATTTTTCCAAGAGTAGTAGGGACAGTTTAAAGGTATAATTTGATTTAGAAAAAATACGCTTTGTCATTTGATAAATTCATCAATTCTGGATTATAAATTCATCCTTCCTCATTAACTTACATAATTAAATTGTATATAACATTTGATCTTGACTTGCTAATATAATCTTCTCTAATATATCTATTGTATCACTTTCAGCATCTTGACATCACACATCATTAGTCACTGACACACGTAATTTTATAGCGCACCATTTATACCAAATATTTCTTATTGATTAAAATTAGTTAAAGCCATTGTTGTTATATCTGGTGTCAATCATTCTATGGACAGGGTCGTCACATTTATTAAAGCTTATAGTTAGTTAGTTTTTTTTTCTGCTCCATCTATTTTTTGTTTTACTTTTCGTAATTGATGATTGTTACTTTCTCAACTTTTTTAACCTCTGAAAGTCTGAAGCCATCTCACCATTACATTTTATTCTACAGTATTTCCATTAAATTAGTTATCTGTCTTTTGAAGTATGGCATTTTGTTAGATTTGAATTATCTTTAACCCTTTCAGTGCCGGAGGTTTTTTTGGTAGTGCGTTTTCGTTTTGCACTCCCTGCCTTCAAACAGCCATAACTGTTTTATTTTTCTGTTCACATAGCTGTATGAAAACATGTTTTTTGCGGGACAAGTTGTACTTTCGACACCATTTAATATTGCATAGTAGTGGGAAGCAGGAAAAAAATTCCAAATAGGGTGAAATTGCAAAAAAAAACTCTATTCCGCTACAGTTCTACGGGGTTTTTTATTTACGGCGTTCAATGTGCATTAAAACTGACCAGTTACTTTGATTCTACTGGTCAGTATGAATCCGGCGATACCTAATATGTATAGTTTTTTTTAAAGTTGGACTTTTTTTTTTGTTGTTGTCATATCTTGACCCTTATAACTATTTGGTATTTATGTGTACGGAGCTGTATTGGGGCTCATTTTTTGCGGGGCTATCTAAACTTTTTATTGATACCATTCTGGGGTGTGTATGACTTTTTGATCACTTTTTATTTAATTTTTTTTAGAAAAAAAGCTACAAAAAACAGCGAATCGCCATTTTGACGCTTTTTTACGCCACACAATTCGCCGTATTGGAAGTTTTTTTTAATATTTTAAAAGTATGGGCGTTTTGGTCACGGTGATACCCATGATGTCTATATTTATTGTTATTTAGGTATTTATTTTTTAAATATACGGAAAGGGGGGTGATTTAAACTTTTATATTTTTTTATATATTTTTAAACATTTTTTTAATTTTCTGTGATTATTTTTAGAGATGAGCGAGTAGTGTTCGATCGAGCTGGTATTCGATCGAATACTACGATATTCGGCGTGCTCGATTTCTTTCGAGTATAACGGCGATGGCGCACTTAGAATTCGTTTCCCCTCCCACCTTCCCTGGCGCTCTTTTTCCACCAATCACCATGCAGGGGGGGTATGACAGGCACGCTGAGCACGCTGGCATCGCGAAAACGGCGTCTACATGCATTGGCTGGAAAAACCATGTGACCTCGAATATTAAAAACTCAGCTCTTCCTGCTCGTTCGCATATGCTGCGTGAACTTAGTCAGGGACAGAGGCTGGAGAAGGGAGAGACAGGTTTTAGCAGTTGGACAGGCAGGAGCGTGATTAAAAGCCCTTATCAGGGCTACTATAGTGCAGTACAGTGATAGCTTTACTACAAGATACACTTTACATAGAACGGCTGCCGTATTCAGGGATAGCTGCTGGAGTAGGGACAGAGAGAGGCATTAGTGGTGTATTAGGTGCTCTGCTACATACCAAACTATATTTGGCACTACTGCTGTGTACCTTGAAATATACAATATATAGGCCTTTCAATTGGCAACTGTACTGTGCGTTCTCTTGCAAAGTAATTTCTCATACCTGGTGTTCATACACACCGTCTGATCACTTAGTACACGGCTGTGTACCTTGAAATATACAATATATAGGCCTTACAATTGCCAACTGTACTGTGCGTTCTCTTGCAAAGTAATTTCTCATACCTGGTGTTCATACACACCGTCTGATCACTTAGTACACGGCTGTGTACCTTGAAATATACAATATATAGGCCTTACAATTGCCAACTGTACTGTGCGTTCTCTTGCAAATAATTTCTCCATACCTGGTGTTCATACACACCGTCTGATCACTTAGTACACGGCTGTGTACCTTGAAATATACAAGTATATAGGCCTTAAATGCAACTGTACTGTGCGTTCTCTATGCAAAGTAATTTCTCATACTGGTGTTCATACACACCGTCTGATCACTTAGTACACGGCTGTGTACCTTGAAATATACAATTATAGGCCTTTCAATTGGCAACTGTACTGTGCGTTCTCTTGAAAAATAATTTCTCAAACCTGGTGTTCATACACACCGTCTGATCACTTAGTACACGGCTGTGTACCTTGAAATATACAATATATAGGCCTTATAATGCCAACTGTACTGTGCGTTCTCTTGCAAAGTAATTTCTCAAACCTTGGTGTTCATACACACCGTCTGATCACTTAGTACACGGCTGTGTACCTTGAAATATACAATATATAGGCCTT
>ONZH01023500.1:0-216105 GCA_900303285.1 Rhinella marina | reverse complement strand
GGAAAACCATGGGGAAGGGACAGGGAAAAAGGAGGGGGGGGGGAAGGGAGGGAGAAGAAAATGGGTTAAAGGGAGGGAGGTGAGACAAGGTAGGGGAGGGGGGGGGGGAAATCTCACCCTTGCTGTCTAATGAGGTAAGGACAAGGTCCATCTGTAACAGAAAGGATAATACGTTAATGGTCTACATCTATAATTATCAATCAAGAAGAAGTAGCAGATAAATATACACAATAGAGTTACAAATTACAAAATAAATCAACTTCTCTGTTTAAGGGCTCATTCAGACGGCCGTATGATGTCCGCAAAAATACAGATCCATTTTTTGCGGATGTCCGCAAAAAAACGGATAGCATTCCGTTTTTTTGCGGACCCATAGACTTCAATGGGCTATGTCCTGATTTTCACGGACAAGTATAGGACATGTTTCAGTGTTTTTGCGGAGCTGTGGAAGGGAAAAAAGGGCCCCATAGAAGTGAATGTGGCAGCATCTAATCCGCAAAAAAACGGATCCGTATTTTTGCGGATAGCATACGGTCGTCTGAATGAGCCCTAATCCTCTTGGGGATAATGTGTCCAGACGGTGAATCCAAAAGGATTCACGTTGTTTCAACATTAACGTTCGGTTACCACCCCTTCTTGGGATCTGAACTTGTTCAAGAACCTGGAAACAGAAAGTGGAAATGGGATGGTTGTATTCCTTAAAATGTGCTGGGACTGGTAGAAGTAATGAGTTAGTCCTGATAGTGGATTTATGTTTCGAAATTCTATCCCTAATGTGTTGTGTGGTCTCGCCTACGTAAACCAGGCCGCAGGGACATTTGATAAGGTATATTACATGTGACGAATCGCAGGTGAAATACCCTTTGATGGAGTATGTTTTGCCAGAATGTGCATGTGTAACAGTGTCTCCTTTGATCACGCTCGAGCACTGGGCACAATGTAAGCACGGAAAAGTACCAAATTTGGGTGTATTAAGAAATCTCTGTCTAGGAATCTTATTGAGTGGTCCAAGGTCAGCCCGGACCAAATGGTCTCTGATGTTTTTTGTACGTTTGTAGCAGGTTAACGGAGGAGCCTGAAATTCCTGCACTGTTGGATAAGCTTGTGCAAGTATAGGCCATTGTTTCCTAATGACTTGTTGGATCTTGGGTACAAGTGGGTGGTATGTAAGGATACAGGTTATCCGTTTGGGTGTTGAATTACCTGTCTCATGCGAACTTTTGAATTCTCTTTGTAGGGAATTTTTAGGGTACCCTCTTTGTCTGAATTTAGTATGCATCTCCTCTGTTCTTTTGGTACGTGTAGTAGGATCAGTGACTATTCTCTCTACTCGTGTCATCTGGGAACGAGGTAGTGACAGTTTAGTGGCTCTAGGGTGGTTGCTGGTGTAATGTAAAAGACTGTTTCTGTCGGTTGGTTTACTGTATAAATCAAAAGTAATACGACCTGTTGCATCTTTGAGTATTAGTGTGTTGAGAAAACTGATGGACATCATATCTGTTTGGATAGTGAATGATAATTCAGGATATATGTTATTTAGATATTGGTGGAAATGAAGGGCACTGGATACAGGCCCTTTCCAGAGACAGAATATGTCGTCTATAAAACGAAATCAGACTTGTGCATGTTCTTGGAATGCCGGATTTGGGTATACAAATTCCTCCTCGAAGCAAATCATATATGCATTAGCATATGGGGGGGGCTACATTGGCCCCCATCGCCGTCCCCCGATTCTGTACATAATATTCATCACCAAAAAGAAAAAAATTCTCATGTAAGACCATAGAAAGTAAGTTTAAGCTAAATTCTTGTTGTTGTGATGTAAGTGAAGAATTACTGACAGATGGGGCCTTTCAGTCCCCAATGTGTTACATTACTATTGGGCCACTCATTTAAGGGTGCTACCATTCTGGGCTTCTCAACTGGCGTTCACCAAATGGGTGGAGATTGAAAAGTTATGGCTTGCTCCTATGCATCCGAATACCCTGTTGTGGCAACAAACCCCAGTGTCATCCCACCCCACACTACTAGGCCCAATGGCCTTTACTAAACATATATGGGACACATGTCACAAGCGCTTTAATCTAGCTTCCCAGCATTCCTCGATGATCTCTTTTCTTTATTACCCTGCTATCCCTGCTAGTCTAACTGCTCCCATGGTTCGGGTCTGGTCGTCGTTGGTTCTCTTTCACATAGTAGACGCTGTGGACGCTTTTACCTCAGCAGAGGGAGATCCCCCTCATCACAAATATATGGATAAATGGTCTGCTGATATTGGTTCCCGTCTCTCTCACTCAGCCTGGCAGATCATTTGGAACAGAACATCACAATTCTCCATTTGTACTACTTACAAAGAAACACAATTTAAACTGCTCATGCACTGGTATCACACCCCAGCCCTCCTACACTCCTTGAACCCAGCCATTCCATCTGCCTTCTGGCGTTGTCAAAGAGAAGATGGCACCCTATATCATATATTCTGAACATGCCCCCTGATCATCCCATTTTTGGAGGAGGTTAGAGAAGTGGTCCAGTCTCTCTTTGCAACGTCGGTGGCCCTAGATCCAAAGACTTACCTGCTCAACCTCCCACCCCCGAGATTAAACAAGCACTTCTCCAGGCTGTTCCTGCTCCTCTGCACGGCGGCCAAGTCGTTGATTGCCAAATCTTGGAAGCAAACGAATCCTCCCTCTAAATCTATGTTGCTAGCTAGAATTTGAGACATTAGGTCCCTAGATTACCTCACAGCGTCTCTTAATAATACATTAGATAAATTTAACAAGATTTGGCTTTCATAGGATGCACATCCTTCATACTCTTACCCTATCCCTCCTTTTTTCTTCTTACCTCCCTTGCTCCTTCTCCTTTCCCTCCCAAGTCCTCTTCCCTATGTTTGTTCTTGTGCTGTCTTGTGTATATACTGATGTCTCTGCTGTTAGGCTACTTTCACACTAGCGTTTTAAAATTCCGGTATTGAGTTCCGTCATAGGGGCTCAATACCGGAATAAAACGCTTCAGTTTTGTCCCCATTAATTGTCAATGGGGACAAAACTGAACTGAAGACAACGGAATGCTCCTGAAAGCATTCCGTTCCGTCTTCAGACCGGAGAACAAACCGCAGCATGCTGCAGTTTGCTCTCCGGTCCAGGCATCCGCACCAAGACGGATCCGGAATGACCCCCAATGCAAGTCAATGGGGGTGGATCCGTCTGGTGTGACCACAATGGTAACCGGATCCGCCCTCCATTGACTTTCAATGGAGTTCATGACGGATCCGGCTACACATACACACATACAGACATAGACATACACATAAACATACACAGACATATACACATACAAATACAAATACACATACATACTAACATGCACCCCGGCAGGTCTTCAGAGCGTTGGAGGGACAGGACGGCGCGCATAGGTGACGATTCCACCAGGCGCCCAGCAGAGGGCGCTGTGGGGAATCGTCACCTGTGCGAGCCGTCCTGTCCCTCCGACGCTCTGAAGACCTGCCGGGAACATGTAAGTATGTATGTGTATTTGTCTGTGTATATGTGTGTGTATGTTTATGTGTATGTATGTACTGTGTGACATGTGTGGGGCCGGAGCGCGGTTCCGGCTCCACACATGTCACTGTGGCAGGCCTGATTCGGCAGCACCCTTCACCCAGGGGCGGGCTGGGCCGGGGGGCAGGAGGGCAGATGCCCCCCGGGCCGGTGTATGTCAGGGCCGCCGCGGCTCCTGAACTCAATTGTATCTGCATCCACTGGATGCAGATACAATTGTGCCAGTAGCGGCCAGTGCAGGCGGAGCAGGGAACCTCTGGTTCCCTGCTCCGCTACTCCCAGTGGCCAGCGCACTGATTTGACGTAGGCGGCACGATGACGTCATCGCGCCGCCTGCGACATTCCTCAGGAGCAGACCCGCCAGAAGAGGCCGGGTCTGCATCGTGGGACAGCGCCTGGACAGGTGAGTACCTAATACTGCCCCCTGCCTCCCTATTACTGACCCCCCATACTGGCCCTGACTTACCCTAACCCTAATACTGGCCCCTGCCCACCTAGTACTGACCACCAATACAGGCCCTGCCTTACCCCTGACCCTAATACTGGCCCCTGACCTCTAATACTGACCTGCATTAACTCATAACCCTAATATAGGCCCCTGACCCCTAATACTGGCCCTGCCTGACCCCTAATCCTAGTACTGGCCCCTGACCTCTAATACTGGCCCCTGACCTCTAATACTGGCCGCTGACCACTTATTTTGGCCCCTGACCCCTACCCTAGTACTGACCTCTAACCTTGGACCCCTAACCCTGATACTAGCCCCTTACCCCCTAGTACTGACCCCTAATACTGGCCTTGCCTGACCCCCTAATACTGGCCCTGTCGCACCCCTAAGGCTACTTTCACACTTGCGTCAGCAGGATCCGTTTGTGAGATTCGTCCAGGCTCTCACAAACGGATCCGCCATGATAATACAACCGTCTGCATCCGTTCTGAACGGATCCGTTTGTATTATCTTTTACATAGCCAAGACGGATCCGTTCTGAACTCCATTGAAAGTCAATGGGGGACGGATCCATTTACTATTGTGCATGAGTAAACGGATCCGTTCCCATTGACTTACATTGTAGTCATGACGGATCCGTCTCCATTCCGCTCAGTCAAGCGGGCACCAAAACGCTGCCAGAGCGGAATGGAGACGGAACGGAGGCAAACTGATGCATTTTGAACGGATCCTTATCCATTCAGAATGCATTAAGGAAAAACTGATCAGTTCAGAACCGTTTGTGAGAGCCTGGGACGGATATCACAAACGGATCCTGCTGACGCAAGTGTGAAAGTAGCCTAGCCCTAGTACTGGCCGTGGCCCCTACCTTAGTACTGGCCCCTGACCTCTAATACTGGCCCCTGACCCCTACCCTAGTACTGACCTCTAACCCTGGACCCCTAACCCTAATATTGACACCTAATCCTGTCCCTAACCCTAATATTGACTGCTAACCCTAATACTTTCTCTAACTCTAATACTACGCCATACAGACCCCTAACCCTACTACTGACCCCTAACCCTGAGGCTACATTCACATGACCATATGTGTTTTGAGGCCCACAAATTGCGGATCCACAAAACACGGATACTGGCCGTGTGCATTCCACATTTTGTGGAACACACGTGTCCAGCCCTATGATAGAAATACCTGTTCTTGTCTGCGATTGCAGTCAAGAATAAAACATACTCTATCTTTTTTTGCGGGGCTTGGGATTTGCGGCCCCTTTGAAGTGAATGGAAATATGGTTGTTTGAATGTACCCTAACACTGCCTCTAACCCCAGTACTGGCCCCTAACTGATACTGACCCTAATTCTAATACTGGCCCTAAGGGTGCATTCAGACGACAGTATTCAGACGACCGTATTTCTAAGTCTGAATCCGTTCCACAATTTTGCCGAACGGGTGCGGACCCATTCATTTCAATGGGGCCGCAAAAGATGCGGACACCACACCATGTACTGTCCGCATACGTAGTTCCGTTCCCCCAAAAAAATATAGTGCATATGTCCTATTCTTGTCCGCAAGAATAGGCATTTCTATATAGGGCTGGCACTGTGCGTTCCGCAAAATGTGGAACGCACAAGGCCAGTACTTGTGTTTTGCAGATCCACAATTTGGGGACTGCAAAACACTTTCGGTCATCTGAATGTAGCTTTATGCTTATACTACGCCTATCCCCAATACTGACCCCTAACCCCAATACTGACCCCTAACCCCAATTCTGGCCCTTAACTCTAACACAGTGACCATAATATATGACTGTCCACATATATCTGTACACACTGCATCTTTTACACCTGACATATACACACAGAGTACTGATATGTCAGGTACAAGGTATAATAGATGCAGTGGGTAAACGTATATAGTATATACAGCAGTGTATGTGAGATACAAGGTGTAATTTATACATCACACCTCACATATCAGTACACTGTTGTATATATTATATATCTATACACACTGCATCTAATATACGTCATACTTCACATATCAGTATACTGCTGTATATACTATATACCTGTACACACTGCATTTATTATACCTCATACCTCACATATCAGTACACTGCTGTATATACTATATATCTGTACATACTACATCTATTATACCACATACCTCACATGTCAGTACACTGCTGTATATACTATATATGGTTGTGTAGTAGCTCACTGGATAGGTCTATGGGTTTTTGGAGGTGCTCCTAACCAATAAGACTGTACCCCTAGTCTTAATTTTGAAGAAAGCAGTTGAAGTAAAGTTGGTGGGCACACTCCTAGTCTGGATTCTTATTGTAATGAAATTGAAATATAGTGCATTCATTTATAGTGCATTCATTTAAAATAACATGTGTTTATTAGAAGTACCATATATAAAAATCAATGTATAACAGGATCCTGTTTTAAAATAACATAAATAACATAAATAAAAACGATAGGAAATTTTGGAAAAAAGAAAGAATATATGAGAAAAAATATATATAATGGAGATCCAAAAATGTTCAAATAGTCTTAAGGGGATGGTTTGTACCAATTTGGCAGTATATTTCAACTGTTTATAGTTGTCTCCATGTAATGATGCCAATATTTATGCAGCGTTGATGCGCTTATTAGCGCTGTCTTTAAGGTGGTATATAATATTGAAGTGATTTATTATTGCTCCAAAGGTTAGTAATATATTTGAGCTGGTGTTATATTAAATACTGGCAATGTCTTTGTATTGACAACATTCAAATACTTCAATTTTGATAACACTTGGATACTTCAACGGTCATACCTCACATATCAGTACACTGCTGTATATACTATATATCTGTACACACTACATCTATTATACCACATACCTCACATATCAGTACACTGCTGTATATACTATATATCTGTACACACTGCATCTAATATACGTCATACCTCACATATCAGTACACTGCTGTATATACTATATATCTGTATATACTGCATGTATTATATCTCATACCTCACATATCAGTACACTGCTGTATATACTATATATCTGTACACACTACATCTATTATACCACATACCTCACATATCAGTACACTGCTGTATATACTATATATCTGTACACACTGCATCTAATATACGTCATACCTCACATATCAGTACACTGCTGTATATGCTATATATCTGTATATACTGCATGTATTATAAAAGTATAATAGATGCAGTGTGTACAGATATATATACAGCAGTGTACTGATATGTGAGGTATGAAGTATAATAGATGTAGTGTACAGATATATAGTATATACCGCAGTGTACTGATATGTGAGGTACGACGTATAATAGATGCAGTGTGTACAGATATATATTATATACACTGCTGTATATACTCTATATACCCACTGCATCTAGCTTGTCATGTGACCATTAGCAACTTGTAGCCAGTGACGTCTCACCCACTGCAATCTAGCTTTTACCGAGTATTATAATACAGTGTGTGTACGCTGTATTCAGAGGGCACACTGAAGGGGCACTATACACAAATGGGCACATATAAGAGGCACAATACATAAAGGGGGCACACTGAAGGGGCACTATACACAAAGGGGCACATAAAAGAGGCACGTTTTATAAGGGGCACCAAGCATGTGGCACTGTGTGTGGCACTATAAAGAGAGGGCACAGGGCATATGACACTATATACAGAGGGCACAGAGCATGTGGCACTATACACAGAGGGCACAGAGCATGTGGCACTATACACAGAGGGCACAGAGCATGTGGCACTATAAACAGAGGACACAGAGCATGTGGCACTATATACAGAGGGTAAAGGGCATATGGCACTGTATACAGAGGGCACAGAGTATGTGGCACTATATATAGAGGGCACAGGACATATGACACTGTATACAGAGGGCACAGAGTATGTGACACTATATACAGAGGGCACAGAGCATGTGGCACTATATACAGAGGGCATATGGCACTGTATACAGAGGGCACAGAGTATGTGGCACTAATGCTGCTGTTATATTTAGGGCACAGAATGTGGCACTAAGATGAGTTTGTGTCAGTATGCAGGGTGCCAATGTGTTGGTAAAGCGTGAAGCTGAAGAGATCATCTTGGCAAAATTTGCAAAGCTGCATTGTGGACGGGAGAAGTCGTCATGGTGGTCTGAACCAGATGGAGAAGAACTCAGGAGAAGACGTCATCTGTAAGTCACTAAATGGAAATAATTATTCTGCTACTGACTGTGTATGATGGGAGCTGTAGTCACCTGGATGATCTACAGCTGATGATGGGTGGTAGCAGGCTGTTTTGCGCAACAACTCCCAGCATCCCTTTACACTTGTTCAGGCCATACTGGGAGCTGTAGTTTCATATGGCGAGGGCTGACCTGACTACTCAGATGGTATCTGTACTAAACATTTAAAATCTGGTGCTGTATTTATGTAGAGAACTTGGTTCTGGTGCTGTATTTATGTAGAGAACTTGGTTCTGGTGATGTATTTATGTATTGAACTTGGTTCTGGTTATGTATTTATGTAGAGAACTTGGTTCTGGTGATGTATTTATGAAGAGAATTTGGTTCTGGTGCTGTATTTATGTAGAGAACTTGGTTCTGATGATGTATTTATGTAGACAACTTGGTTTTGGTGCTGTATTTATGTAGAGAACTTGGTTCTGATGCTGTATTTATGTAGAGAACTTGGTTTTGGTGCTGTATTTATGTAGAGAACTTGGTTCTGATGATGTATTTATGTAGAGAACTTGGTTCTGGTGCTGTATTTATGTAGAGAACCTGGTTCTGGTGCTGTATTTATGTACAGAGCTTGGTTCTGGTGATGTATTTATGTAGAGAACCTGGTTCTGGGTGATTGTATTTATGTAGAGAACTTGGTTCTGATGCTGTATTTATGTAGAGAACTTGGTTCTGATGCTGTATTTATGTAGAGAACTTGATTCTGGTGCTGTATTTATGTAGAGAACTTGGTTCTCGTGATGTATTTATGTAGAGAACTTGGTTCTGATGCTGTATTTATGTAGAGAACTTGGTTCTGGTGCTGTATTTATGTAGAGAACTTGGTTCTGGTGATGTATTTATGTAGAGAACTTGATTCTGGTGCTGTATTTATGTAGAGAACTTGGTTCTGGTGCTGTATTTATGTAGAGAACTTGGTTCTGGTGCTGTATTTATGTAGAGAACTTGGTTCTGGTGCTGTATTTATGTAGAGAACTTGGTTCTGGTGCTGTATTTATGTAGAGAACTTGGTTCTGGTGCTGTATTTATGTACAGAACTTGGTTCCGGTGCTGTATTTATGTATTGAACTAGGTTCTGGTGCTGTATTTGACTTATGGGTTTGGTTCTGGTGCTGTATTTATGTAGTAAACTTGGTTCTGGTTCTGTATTTGACTTATAGGTTTAGTTATGGTGCTATATTTCTTGTTGATTTTGTTGCTGTATTTGACTTATGGGCCTGGTTCTGGTGTTGTATTCATGCAGTGAACTTGGTTCTGGTTCTGTGTTTGACTTCTAGGTTTGGTTCTGGTTCTGTGTGTATGTAGTGATCTTGGTTCTTGCTCTGTATTTGTGTTAAACAGACATCTGATGCTACACATCTAATACTATCCATTCACATTTGCGTTTGGGTCACAGATTCTGTTAAAAAGACCGGTCAGAAAAGTTCTGCATGCAAAACTTTTTTGTTCGGCAAAGGAGCAGCATCCTGAGCAGACCCGATTATAGTCAATGGAGTCTCTTCAGCTCAGGGGTTGGTAAATCTGGTCCCTCTAATGATCAGGCTGTTGCTACGGACTCAGCCATGTTCTGTATCTGGGATCCAACATGAAAACACAACCAGCTGCCGCCTTTTAACCATTTAAAGCTCATTTACCTATGCCGGCTTTATGGTAGGCGGAGTTAAACAGGTTAAGGGTGGGCCGCTACACATGGGCCAGTGCTGTGTGCTTGCCCCCCTAAAATTTGCCAGCCAGCCCCTGCCGGATCAGGCCTGCCGCTAGTGTGAAAGTAGCCTTAGCCATTAAATAGTATCAAACCTGCAAGACTCTTAAGTTTTTTATCTCTAAATGAGAGCAATAAACCATTGTGTTTAAGAATTATGCCTCCTGCTGTGTTTTTTTCCCTCTCATTCCCATCACTCAGTCTTATCTCTAGTGACATGTCACACAAATGTCTTTAGAGGGAGGATGGAGAAGGATGCTGCCAGCTGGAAAGTTATTTATTACTTTACTCTAAACAGCGGTGAAGCCTCATTTTACTAATAGATTTAAAAATGCTCAGAAACTGCTGACTCTTTTCTGTGTTTTTCTGCGGTGTTTCTTTTCTTTCTTTGTGGTTGGATAAGAATAACTCTGACTGAGGTAAGAATTACTTGTATTTGTTTTTGTGCTGTCTTTCATTTCTTTCTCTGTGGTTGGATCAGAATTACTTTGACTGAAGTAAGAATTACTTGCATTTGTTTTTGTGTTGTGTTTCATTTCTTTTTCTGTAGTTGGATCAGAATTTCTTGGACTGAAGTAAGAATTACTTTTCTGTGTTTTTCTTCTGCATTTCTTTTCTTTCTTTGTGGTTGGATTAGAATAACTCTGACTGAGGTAAGAATTACTTTTATTTGTTTTTGTGCTGTCTTTCATTTCTTTCTCTGTGGTTGGATCAGAATAACTCTGATTGAAGTAAGAATTACTTGTATTTGTTTTTGATTTGTGTTTAATTTCTTTCTCTGTAGTTGGATCAGAATTACTTTGACTGAAGTAAGAATTACTTTTATTTGTTTTCGCGTTGTGTTTCATTTCATTCTCCATGGTTGGATCAGGATTACTCTGACTGCCCACAGAAGAATTACTTTTCTTTGTTTTTCTGCTATATTTCTTCTTTTCTTTCTTTGTGGTTAGATCAGAATAACTCTGGCTGCACATAGAACTGCTAGCACCTTGAACAAGTGAATTGACTTGAGTAGTTGTGTCCACCTTGCTCTTGGAGGCTTTATTACTATGTGTTTTGGGAACACTTGTACCCTGCATTTTTTGATCAGCATTTTTAACACTAGGAACTGTGTTGCTCATCGAAGCATTATTCCCCTGAATAGGTTGTTTGACATCTTTAGCTTTGGGACACGTGTTGCTCTCACTCCTTGTTGAAGCACCATCATCCTGTTGATTTATATTATTTGTACATACCAAAGATGTCTTCATTGTGCATGGTGTGGGATTGCGGGGAAGTAAACCAGAATTGATACTTAATAAAGGAGAAATGTTGACAGAGAGCGGAATACCCGTCTTCTGGTATAAGCTTCCTGTTGACGTACAATAGAGATGTCCTGTTGCTGGGCATTGCAGATATCTTCCATTTGGGTTTTGTGGGTCTGATGGTGTATGCACAAAGAGGTACGATTTATTCAAAATTGGAATTTTTGGAGCTGTTGGGTGATGCATGATGATGATGTACGCGCTGGAATGGGTAGCTTAACATATACACCACTCTTAAAAGTCTGGTAGGGACTGAAGAACAACCTGCACATGAAACAAGATTAGAGATATTTGTCATATTCTCATCTCATAGTTTACTCAAAAACATCACCAAGATATAACGACATTGCCAAACTCCACAGATATACAGAATATGTACATTACTTAAACCATACATGTTTCAGTGTTCCAAATCTTATAGTTTTAGGGATGGGGGGGTCATAATTAATACCATTTGAGCAAAAAGAAATTAGCAAGTACCACTTGTTAAAAAAGTGGATGGAGAGGTGTGTCTAGTTATGACATATTTATCAACTGTGGCTTTTTAAATTCACAAAAAAAGGTGTAGTCTTAGGTAGGGGGCTGGTGTAAAAAAGCTGAAGTAGCATCTCTAAATGAAAGTGTCAGGTTTAAAGATGAGACAAATGTATTAACCATTTCCCTACCTCCGTATGATTATATAAGGAATAACTCTCAGAGGACTGGGCGATTTTCCGTTTTCATTTTTTTCTCCCTGCCTTCCCAGAGCCATAACTTTTATTTTTTTTATTCTTCCATTCACATAGCCATGTCAGGGCTTGTTTTTTTGCGGGACAAATTGTACTTTAGATTGGCACCATTTTACAATGTAGTGGGAAGCTGGAAAAATCCAAATGGGGTAGTAATTCACAATTTTATGAGTTTTGTTTTTACAGCATTCCCTATGTAGTAAAATTGGCCTGTTACCTTCATTCTCTGAGAGAGTACAATTATAACAATACCATATCTGTATCATATTTCTTGTGTTTTAATACTGAAAAAAATAAAAACTAAAAGTCATGAGCGCACAGGACTAAGGACACCCTAACTTTCTGTGGTTTGTAAGGAAGTTATAAATCCATAAACAAAGACTAGTCACTAAAGCAAGATTCCCAAGCTTCTCAACTAACTTCTGGGGTATGACAGTATTAAAAGCAGACGTAAGATCAATAAATAACATCCTGGCATATGTATTTGTTCTTTTTCTACATGAGACAGGACAGAATAAAGTAATTGCGTCCTCCTTTGTTCTATTGCTCTTACAAGAAAACTAGTAACTATCCAATCTAACCAGAATACTGGCCTTGATATGGGACAGGACAAGTCTCTCAAAAGATTTCATAATAAATGGCATCAAGGCCACTGGTCTATAGTCATTCAAGCACCCGACGCCCTGTTTCTTGGGCACCGGAAGGATAGTAGTAGCCTTTAAACATTCAGGGACTATGGCCAGCTAGAGTCCTCTGGATAGATCATCAGCATCTGATCGTCGGGGGTCCGACACCTGGGACCCCTGCCGATCAGCTGTTTGAGATCAGCTGCACTAGCGCCGCGGCCTTCTCTGTGTTTACTGCAGGCCCAGTGACGTCACGACTACTATCACTGGCCTGGGCGGGGTTAAGCTCCATTTATGTCAACAGAGCTTAGCCCCGCCCAGGCCAGTGAAACTAAGCGTGACGTCACTGGGCCTGCGGTAAACACAGAGAAGGCCGCGGCGCTACTGCAGCGCCGCTGCCTTCTCAAACAGCTGATCGGCAGGGGTCCCGGGTGTCGGACCCCCGCCAATCAGATGCTGATGATCTATCCAGAGGATAGATCATCAGTTTTAAACAACTGCAGAACCCCTTTAAATTAAATAGATAAAATATACCCGTGCGAAGCCGGGTCCTTCTGCTAGTTTGTCTATATAGTTCAAAGGGAAATCTGTATGTATATAATCTGTATATTTATAGGCAGGGTGAATCTGTATTTATTGGCATAATTCTGTATATTAAGGTAGAGGAGGGCTCTGTATATATGTGCAAATCCATTCTTACCTTTCTGTTTCTCTGTTTACTCAGTTGCACAGTAATTATTCTGTCCGCAGTCAATATTTCTCACTTCTGCAGATTTCTCTCCATTGCTGTGTTGTTCTCTGAACGTTTCCTGCTCTGGATATAACCAGAATACAATCCTGTACTTACTCCAATTCCTCTGGTTGTGCTTAGTTTCGATTCCCTTTCTGTGACTTCATGTTTTCTCCACCCCCTAGTGGTGAGTTAATAATCTATCACAGTCAAATTCTCACAGTTTATGCTTATACTTTATGGGCTGGAGAAGTTGTGAATACACTGCACCCATCCCCCCCACCCCATTTGAAAAAAACAAAATCCAGCACTATACAAGCCTGGTATTCAGAGCCAGTGTATTTTTATAAAGCAATATTTAATTTATTAAAGAAAGGGAAAGTTGTGCTGCCTACAGACTACAAGAAATGGAAATTTCAGGTTAATAAATTCTCATTTTTCTGGAGGTCCTACAGAAGCACAGTTACAAATGGGACCTACAAAACAGAGTTCAAATGGGTGGGACAGAACACTACAAATATTCTAAGGTACATAGAGTGAGAATGTCAAGCCTATAATTCCTCAAGAGTGAAGACGTTGACCATGTGGCAGTGTTGCAGATTTGTTCCAGTGGCATGTGCAGTTCAGTCTAGATAGTGATGGCTAACCTCCAGCACTCCAGCTATGGTGAAACTATAACTCCCAGCATGCTCCATTCATTTCTATGGAGTTTTGAGAACAGCCAAGCAAGTGTACATCTTGGGAGTCATAGTTTTACTACAGCTGGAGTGCTGGAAGGTAGCCATCACAGGTCTAGGAGATGGCAGTTGAGCAGGTAGCGTGAGACTGGCACCACTTCTTAATAGATCCCCTGAACTAGCAAACTAGTGCCATTATTTGCTCTCTGGCCCTTATTGCCAAAAACAGGGCCTCAAATTTTCTGAAGATATCTGTCCTTTGGATATATGTTAAGACAGTCCTTCTGATATCAGGAGAGTGCCATGTTCTTGACCTTGTGAAATAAGGCTACTTGTATGACTAATCCTATAGTTTAGCAATACGCCTTGCAAAGGTGATGACTAGGGATGAGCGAACTTGTGTTTTCAAGTTCGGCGTACAAGGTTCGGGTTATCTAAGTATTCAGTTATGGATTCCACTATCATGGACCAAATTATACGCTGAACTTGAAACACAAGTTCGCTCAACACTAGTGATGACAACCATCAATACACACTGCACACCAAGATCTTTTTAAGTTTATCTAGGCGGGTGAGAGACCGAGGCTCGCTAGTTCCTTACTTCATACCCATATGGAGCCTGTGGATACCCGACCTCCGTAAATACTACGCAGCCACCCTGGTCCAGCGGGTCATGGACTGGTGCCATCACTCTCCTTTTAAAAAAATGGGTTACCATTGAACATCTGTTCTCAGTCCCCCCTAGCTCTTTTACCATCGACAATGTTCCAGACCCTTATTGCACTTTCTACCCACCTTACAATAGGCCCTACCCTACTTCAATTTCACAAACACGCTAGCCTGGCTACGATCTCGCCAGCTCCATCCCCACTGTTCCCAGTCCTGGGACACCCGGATTTCCCAGCTAGCTGTTCCCATGGCCATTTTATGACCTGGCGCCTAGGGGGTAAGTGTCGAGCGCCGTACGTTAGCACATCAGGATGATGGTTTTCATATTCTGAACTTTTGAATCTCTCAGATCTATGTGTGTTGAGGCATTGGAGAGTTAGGTAATTGTCTCATTTCCTTTCCACTATCCCCACGACCCCGGGATTTGACAAATTTCTCACTCCTTTTGAAAAGGTGTGTATTGCCTCGGGTGTATACCGGCATTCTCTGTCTGAATTCCATAAGGCATTGGTGTTGCCCCAGTCGGATTTCCGCCTTCCCTACATTGACCGATGGGCTTCTGATCTAGAGATGGACAACCCCTCCAACCAGTGGCCAAAACTATACTGCTTCACACACAAATCCTCGATAGCTAGCAAATTCCAGGAAGTAGGTTACAAAGTACTGTCTGGATGGTATTATGTACTGACTCGTCTACATAAAATGTTCCCTTCAGCCTCGCCGTTGTGTTGGCGATGTGAGTCAGCACAAGGCTCTCTGATCCATATTTTCTGTCATTGTAGCAAGCTCAGACAGTTCTGGGAGTCTGTTCACAGGACCATTGCTTAAATTTTTCCGTTTTCCATACCAAATACCCCTGGTTTCTTTTTGCTATTCCTCTCGGATTTGCCAACTCGTCTTCTTGCAAAATTTGGTAAGTGCTGCCCAGGCCTGCATTTCAGCCAGGTGGAAGTCCCTCTCCCCACCTTCTACAGACATTTGGGTTCACAAGGTGGAAGACATCCGGAGAATGGAGGAGCTGAAACAACCACAAGGCCTTCATTATTTCTTGGACCCCGTGGTTTGTGTTCCAGGGCTTTCCGGAATATTAGGCTTTATTGGCCTAATGGAGAATTAGAGATTGTGTTTTTTTTTTCCTTACCAGTATTATTCTTTCCTTCTGTCTCCCCCACTTTTCCCCCTGTCCCCCCTCTCTTGTCCAGATGTTGTCCGTCTCCCCCTTGCCCTATGTTGGCTTTCTGTTGCCATTATTTTTCCATAGTCTATTTGCCTTTCGGGATGTATGTGGTAGTATCTCACGCTATGTTGGATAAGATGCATCATCTTGTTTTCATTTGCCTTTCTGGTATCTATATTGCTATATGAAGACAGGTCATGCTTTGCTGGACAAGATATAATGTACTGTCTATGTTATTCAAGTGGCCTCTCAGCATTTCTATCTGTCTCCAACCATCATTATTGAGAGGTCTGATTATTATTATTTTATTTGCTTTTTTCTATTTTCCTTAAATAAAGAATTAAAAAAAAAAGAGAACCCGCTTTGGAAATGGGATGCAAATGTGTGCAAATATAGTGGGAACCCTTACAAAATTGTGTTAATTAGCAGTTCTACATTTCACAGTATGACGTGTATATACATATGGGATCATTGTAAATGTCTGCACAGTTGAAATGGGAATAAAATACTGTAACCCGGACAACCATCAATACGATCTTGAAAATGATGAACCTCAGAGAAGAATCCTCCAATGTTTTAAACCAGGGATGCTCAACATGCGGCCCTCCAGCTGTTGTAAAACTACAACTCCCACCATGCCCTTCTGTAAGCTGATAGCTGTAGGCTGTCCGGGAATGATGGGAGGTGTAGTTTTGCAACAGCTGGAGGGCCGCAGGTTGAGCATGCCTGTTTTAAACTGATGTTTAGTGAGTGCAGCTAACACTATAGACAACCCAAAGAAGGTGTGACCAAGATTAGATTACACATTAGAATCACATACCAAACAAAAATGATCAAAAAATGGTTAACCCCCTATATTGAGAAAGAACGACTCAAATATATATGAAACCTACAAAGGACAACCATGAGTCCATATAGCTCAAAAATATATTTTATTACATATAAACAATAAATAATTAGTTAAAAAGGTCAATAGCGACAAAGAGTCCAAAGAAGTCCAAAAGGTATAGCTCCCCTCACACCACCACACCCCTCAATGGTACAGCAATTAAGTAGTATTACTAGCCCATATAGACTGATATACAATTAACCATAACATGCTGATGCAAAAGTCATCAAATATATAACAGAATAGGCAACAGTATTTCCAAGTGGATAAATAGATAAATTCAAAATATGTCACATACCGGAGGAGAGTGGAGTGTAGGAGAGCCACACGCCCCAACTCACGTTTCGGCCCACGCCTTCCTCTGGGGTGTACCAAAGAAGGTGCAGGCAATGAAATGCTGGACTGAGATTGTTTACGGTTCTGCTAGAAAACCCTGACAAGATGGTGATTAGAAACATTGCTTTGCAACTGTGCCCTGATGGTGGTGAATTACACCATGAAGTTTTTTTACTACATTATACGAAATGTTATAGGCCTTTAGGCAGCTAGCATAGCTTAGTGAAAATCCTTGGTATAACAGGTTGTGCTTGACAGCTCCCACACTGCGAGATACAACTTATTTGGTTGAAGAAGACATTCCTTGTGGAAGAGAAAATCTGGGATGCTTTTTAGATTTCAGTAACTGTCTTTCAAGAGTGACCACAAAAGCAGGAGCCAGACCATGCAAGGCCATCATGGTAAAAAGGCTATGACTTCTGTCTACTCCTCCTGACTCTTCTTGAGCACTCTCTACACTAATGGAGGCTATGTGGATATACTGTATATACACCAGCTTCCCTTCCCAGCTGATCGATAGACCGCCTGACACTAGAACATGGTGAGAGCAATACAGAGAGCAAAATTGGATGTCTTAGTATTACCTCTCTATTGCCATAGCATCCAGAGTTGGTTTTTCCCACTTCTTCACTAACTAAGAGAAGACTGTAGAGTTGAGGCTCCACTTATGATTAAGGGCGCTGTGTTGTCCGAAACGCGTAAACTGGCATTTTAGGAGTCTTTGATACCACACCTGTCTGTATTGAGTCTTCAAGGATCTTTTAACCTTTGCTGGACTTTCCATTTTGCTCAATTTTAGTGGCCTTTTACCCAGTCTGTCCACGCAAGGTGCATATACCTGCCACAGGTGAACTGCATTACTTTCTGTTGGACTTTACTATGTTAAAGGGAACCTGTCACCTCCTTTTCTGAAAATGAGCTGTTAACAGTACCTTAAAGTAGAGCCGAGTGTGATCCTAATGATGTTGTTGAAACTGAGAACTGCCGGATGAAAACGCTGAAAACTGAACTTTTAATCTTGCTGCACGGGCTTTCCGGTGTGGGCTTGAAGTCAAGGGGGCAGCGGCCTCCTTGCTTCAAGTCAAGAAAGCCACTCCCCACTTGCGCTTGACTGACAGCCCGGGTGCCGGGGATCGCAGAAATCTCGCGCATGCGCGTTGCGCGACTGAGTACTGCGCGATCCCGGCACCCGGCTCTTCATGTTGCCGGCGCTTCAGTACTCAGTGCAAGCGCGCTCGCATAGTAAGGCGGCGCATGCGCACTGAAGCGCCGGGCAACATGAAGAGCCGGGTGCCGGGATCGCGCAGTACTCAGTCGCGCAACGCGCATGCGCGAGATTTCTGCGATCCCCGGCACCCGGGCTGTCAGTCAAGCGCAAGTGGGGAGTGGCTTTCTTGACTTGAAGCAGGGAGGCCGCTGCCCCCTTGACTTCAAGCCCACACCGGAAAGCCCGTGCAGCAAGATTAAAAGTTCAGTTTTCAGCGTTTTCATCCGGCAGTTCTCAGTTTCAACAACATCATTAGGATCACACTCGGCTCTACTTTAAGGTACTGTTAACAGCTCATTTTCAGAAAAGGAGGTGACAGGTTCCCTTTAAATGTGTGACAAAAATGTGATGCAAACCCAGACTTACACTGCGCTGTCAGGGGACAGATTACTTTAAGACTTCAGAAAGTTATTCCTGACAGAGAAGCATCTTTCACTTAAAATTGTCAAATGATGGTTAGCAGAAATGGACAACTTTTATCTCGTTTGTACGGACAGATTTTGGGTAACTCCCTTAACCCTTTCAACCGCGAAGGGTTGATAATGCCACCCTTCCAGCACCGTGGCTTCCTTCTTGGCTGATTTGGGTCGCTGTGATCAGAACTGGTTTGGTCCCATGGCTGCTGCACCCAATCACTGGACACTGCTGTAGCCAGTCACTGGCCTCAGAAGCCATGGGCTTATAGGAAATGTGCCACCAAAAATGTTTTCTGCCAGTTAAAAACCAGATAGTAACACATATCCTTTATTTCTAATCTCTTTATTTTCTGATTGCAGATTTTTTTATTGTATTTTCTTATCATAATCATGGGGGCTGTCATCTTGCCTGACATTTTTTTAACAGCATTTAAACAACATTAAGAAAACTGCTTCACGGCAGCCCCATGGTCCAAAGACAATAGTTGGGACAGGATCTCATTGACTTCCATTGGAGAGTTCTCTAGGCGTGCTCTGTGATCTGTGCAGAAGTCATTACAAGGAAAGAATAGATTAGATTTGACAATAACCTATGTGTATTGTGAATGGTGGATCCTGATTATCTGTCATTCTAATCCTGTCTGTAATGATATCACCTCTGTGTATAGATAAGTAGATAACTGCAGTAAAGTGATCTGTATGGACCAATCATTAGGCTCAGTAGCAAGTGTGAGAACTGTAGGTTTTTATGGTTATCGTTTAACCCCTTCAAGCAAAAGCCAATTTGGACAAAATGCCAATTTGAGTTGATCTGTTTTAACTTTATGTCTAAAAAATTCAAAATTCGCAGAAAATCTGGAAACATTAGCAATTTTCTAAATTTTAATTTCTCTGATTTTAAGACAAATAGTGATTCCTCGCAAAATAGTTATTCCTTTACATTCACCATATGTCTACTCAATGTTGGCAACATTTTGTAAATTTTATTTTATTTTTTTAGGATGTTAGAATTTTGGAAGCAATTTTTTACATTTTTAAGAAAATGTTTAAAGCTGTGTTTTTAAGGACTAATTCAGTTCTGAAGGGGCTTACATAATAGAAACCACCCAAAAATGACTGCATTTTACAAACTACACCCCTCAAACTATTCAAAACTGATGTTATAACCCTTACTAACCCTTTAGGTGTTCCACAAGAATTAAAGCAAAATGAATGTGAAATTTAAAAATTTAAAGGGGTTATCCAATTTCTGAAACAGCAGCCCCATGTGCCGGGCCCCTCACAGGTAATATACTTACCCCCGTCCCCTCCTGGTCCCCGCACCACCGCTGCTGCTTCTCCCTGCACACGGATGAAAACATCTGGTGTGGGGGGGGGAGAGAGCAAATGGCAGACGGGGACTAGCCTCCCCAACTTCGCGGGTGACGCTAGGGAGGCTCGTCCCCGTCTGCCATTGGCTTCTCTTCCCCCCCCCCCAACACCGGTGGTGCGGGGACCAGGAGCGGCACAGGGAGCAGGGTAAGTATGTTCCCTGTGAGGGGCACGGTACATGTGGGGGCTTTTTCAGAAATTGGACACTACTTTAATTTTTTTTGTGTGCAAATTTTCCATTGAAATCAATTTTCCTGTAGCACGGCAACGGTTAACAGGAAAACAAACCTCAATAGTTATTACCCCAATTCTGCAGTTTATATAAACACTCCATATGTGGTCATTTATCTCCTTACAGGCACACGGCAGGGCTCGGAACGAAAGGAGTGCAATACTGGTTTGGGAGGGCAGATTTTACTGGAATGGTTTCAGGTGCCATGTCACATTTGAAGTGACCCTGAGGTAACCCTAGAAAGAAAACCCCAAAAAGTGACCCCATTTTGGAATTGATCAAGGGGTGAAGTGAATGCGTTGACCCAACAAGCGTTTCATAGAATTTAGAAACACTTCGCTGTGAAAATGAAAAATGAAATTTAAGTTCCAATAAAATGTCGCTTTAGCCTCAAACTTCATTTTCACAAGGTGCCTATTTTTTATGCATTTTTTCCTGAATACGGCAACAACCCATATGTCTTCGTAAACTGCTGTTTGGGGGCATTGCAGAGTTCAGAAGGGAAGGAGCGGCATCTAGATTTTCTAACATGGAATTTGCGGAAATTTTTTTTTTAGAGGCCATAACTTTTTGATTTTTTTTGTTGTTGACTGAGCTGTGTGAGAATTTGTTTGTTACAGGACAAGCTGTAGTTATTTTCTTTTGTACCAGTTTGGAGTACAAATGGCTTTTTGATTGTTTTTTTATACCATTTTTAGGAGGTGAGGTGGGCAAAAATTAAAACTTTCGCAGTGTTTTTTATTTGTATTTTTCATGGGGTTCCTCATGCGGTATATATGGTATGATAGTTTTATTCTGTGGGTTGATATGGTTATGGTGGTACCAAATTTATATAGTTTATTTATGTTTTGCTACTTTTTTAGCATAAAATCACTTTTGTATTAAAAGTACCGTAAATGATATTTTGCATTGCCATACACTAACATTCAAAAAGTTTTTTATTCTTTCACTAATGTAGCTGTTTAAGGGCTTGTTTTTATGAGCCAGGCTGTAGTTTTTATTGGTATCATTTTAGGGTACATATGTATTTTTGATAACTTTTTTCCCATTTTTGGGAGCTGAGGTGGGCAAAAATTGCAATTCTGTCAGTGTTTTGTTTTTAATTTTATGGGGTTCCTCATGCGGTATATATTATAATTTTATTCTGTGGTTTATTATGGTTAAAGCGATACCAAATATATAAGGTTTATTTAAGTTTTGCTACTTTTTCAATATAAAATCACTTTTGTATTAAAAATACCATATTTTTCACCTTATGACGCACTTTTTTCCCCTCAAAAGTGGGGGAAAAAAGGCTGTGGGTCACACACTAGGGCAAATACTAGTGAGTGCTTCCATTATGGAAGCACTTACTAATATGGATTAGGTACGGGGAGCAGAGCGTGAAGCGCTGTGAGCGCTTCCTGTACTCACCCTTCCTGGTTTTCTTCTCTGAGGCTCTCGCAGGCGCTGTTAAGGAACTGCCTAATGGGGCAATGGAATATATTAAGATGTACTGCCTAAAGCCTCTTATTAGATGAAAGGATCTGAGGAGGATTGGAGGTTGACAGGTTAAGGGGAATAGAACCATGATAGCCATATACTATGTTCCTACGTACACGGAACATTGTTCCTGGTCAATACAATTATTTACGTATCTAATTTCCCTTATACATGTTTCTGCAGGTACCCGCAGTTGTTTGTCTGATTCATTAGGTTGGTCCTCTGGATTTCATGGTCGTTGGGGTGGGAAGGGATGGGCGATTACATATTGGAGAGCATTGTGTAAAATGATATTGCACATATTCTGTACATACCTGAAGACACTATGCAAGCACTTGTTTTGCAATATATGTTTTTTTGTACAATTAATTTTCTAATAAAAACTATACCTTAATTTAAAAAAGTTAAACATAAAAACGTGATTTAAACAATGGGTCATTTTCTGATGACACATTTCCTATAAAGGGGACAAAGAAACTTCTTGCCCAACAGGGACATAAAGGGAGCCATGGCGCTGAACCAGCAATACTGTGGAGAGATGAATGTCGAACAAGGATGAAGTTGGTTTCTTATTTAGCCAGTTTCTTAGGCTTGTCTCACATTTGCGGTAAGCAGATCTGGTAGGCTGTTTTTCATCCAGCCACTTCTCTGCATTTTTGTCGGGTAGCGGACGAATCTCCGCCGGTCCCCATTATAGTGAATAGGGCCCGAACGGAATCGGGTATTCACAGATCTGGCAGACTGCTCCCTGCTGGAACAGCCTGCCGGATCTGCTTACTGCAAATGTGAAACAGGCCTTATTCACATCATTAGTTTTTTTTTTAATGAATTTTGAGCAGACCTTATTGGCAGTAATAAAAAACAAAAACAAAACAAAACAAAAACCTTGCAGTGAGCTATCCTAAAGGTGAATCAGTGGCAATAAAATACAAATGACAGGCACAATGGGCACATAAAAGTGTGATTTAAAGGGTTAAATGAAATCAGGCCCCTAATTTTACACTGCCAACAAACAGAAGGTGGAGCCCCACATCATATGCAGTTTAGTTTGGACTGGCCCAAACAGGTTCTGGGCACAAGAACTACCATCAAAGTGGGCAGATTTCACTGATTTGAATAAGTAACTGGTGTTTTTAATGGGTTCAATGAATCTGGGCCACTTATCTCGCACTGCCAACATACAGAGGGTGATGCTCTGTGTCAGATACAGTGGAGTTCAGCCTGGCCAGAACAGGATCTTGGCACAAAAACTGGCAAAAAAGTGGGCAAGAAAACACTTTTCAATGATTTGAATAAGTAACTGGTGTTTTTAGAAGATTAAATAAATTCAGGCCCATGATCTCACTCTGCCAACATACAGAGGGTTACTTATTCAAAGCAGTAAAAAGTGTCTATCTGTCCACTTTGATGCCAGTTCCTGTTGGCGAAGTTGAACTAAACTGTATCTAATGAGGGGAACCTCCCTCTGTATGTTGGCAGTGTGAGATCAGTGGCCCAAATTCATTTAACCCTTTAAAAACAGTGGTTACATAAAGAGTCAGTTTGCCCACTTTGATGCCAGTTCTTGTGCCAAAAACCTGTTGGGGCCAGTAGTGGCGTAGCTAGAAATGCCTGGGCCCCATAGCAAATTTTTAAACCCCCCCTTCACAATCCCCCCTCCAATGCAACCCCCACTCTTGTGGCAGTCGCAAGAAATCCTGCTCCCGAAGCCAGATGCAGCTGCTTTTCCTGCTGCCCTGATGCCAGTCTTAGGCCTAGTTCACGCAATTAAAACATGCTTGAAAAAGATCAGCACGGAATCCTTTTTTTTTTCCAGCTCGAAAAACTTCTTTTTTCTTTTAACCCTTTCAGTACCGGAGGTTTTTTCGGTTTTGCGTTTTCATTTTTCTTCCCTATCTTCTGTGAGCCTTAACTTTTTTTATATTTTTGTTCACATAGCTGTATGAGGGCTAATTTTTTGCGGGACAAATTGTACTTTCCAATGCCGCCATTAATTATGGCATAAAATGTTGTGGGAAGCGGTAAAAAAATTCCAAATAGGGGGGAATTGGAAAAAAAACGCAATTCCTCCACTTGTTTTACGGGATTTTGTTCCTACGGCGTTCCGTTTGCAGCAAAACTGACCCATGCCCTTCGTTATCTGGGTCAGTACGATTACAACAATACCCCATATGTGTAGGTTTGTTATGTTTAAATAGTGTAAAAATAAATTTAAACTTTGAAAAAAAATATATATTTTTTTTACTTCGTCATATTCCGACCCCCCATAACTTTTTTTTGTTACATCCACTAAGCTGTTTAGGGGCTCATTTTTTGCGGGACAATCCATAGTTTTTATTGATACCATTTTGGAATGTGCGTGACTTTTTGATCACATTTTATTACATTTTTTTGGGTAAGAGAAGTAGTGAAAAAATGGCAAATCGGCCATTTTGACCCTTTTTTCCGTCACGCAGTTCACCGTATTGGAAATTTTTTTTATATTTTAAAAGTAAGGGCGTTTTCGCTTGCGGTGATACCCATGATGTTTATATTTATTGTTATTTAGGTATTTATTTTTTAACTACACGGAAAGGGGGGTGATTTAAACTTTTATATTTTTTATTTTTATATATTTTTTTTTACTTTTTTTTTTAATTTGGTATTATTTTAAGGGTTATATATATATATATATATATATATATATATATATATATATAATGTTTTTTAAATTTTTCATTTTGAGCAATGAGGGATTTAAGTCCCTTTTGCTCATTTCTTATCCAGGCCTGCCATCTGGTGGCCAAAATAAGAATTGCAGATTGAAAGCTGTAAACCCCATCAGAGAGGTTTACAGCTTTCAGATCGTGTGCAGATACCCCGATTGACCACACGGGGCATCTACACAACACCCGGAAGCAATCTCATGTGATCACGGCATCTAATGCTTTAAATTATTTGAAACAGCAGAGACTTGCCGGCCATGACGCCCACCGCACGTGCGAGCGGGCGTCATGCTCCCACATCGCTCCAGCGCCGATGTTCCCTTCAATACAAAACTAAGTTTTCAGCTTGAGGTTTTTGAAGATCTGTGCTAAAAATGAACTGAAAATGCACGAAAACTGCATGGAATGACATGGAGCTTTTTATTCTGCTTCGCATTCATTTAAATGGGAGATTCAGTGCTGATTCTGCCCCAAGATAGGGTGCACTGCTTCTTTTTTCCACACTTCTTTTTTATATGTATAAGAAAGAAAAAAAAAAAGCAAGTGCTGCTTCCCATTGAAGTGAATGGAAGGCTGTTGAGACTTTTGTGGAGCTGATTTTGCACAGGAACGCTCCATAATCAGCGCCAAAAAACTATTTACATCAGATTTTTGCCCCAGGTTCAGCATATACACATGATTTATACATTCCACACTTGCCTCAGACAGGCGTCATACAATAGCATTTGTCACCATAGGCTTCCATTGTAAAAACAAATAATAAATAAAAATACAGATCCATTTAACATACATGTGTTTTTACTGGACTATGCAGGATGGAAAAGGGTAGTATACTAGGCATTTGCATCCATTTTCACCATATGTACAGTATATGTTAGGGAGGGTTTACATCACGCTTTATGCCTCCGTTTGACGTATACGTTACAAAAAAGGAAAACAAAAACGCAGCACACCACGTTTTTTTTATCCTGCACAGTCCAGTAAAAAAACATACTTTTTTTTACAACGGTAAAAAAAAGTATACTTTATTTTTTTACAATGTAACTGTATGGTGAATGGATGGCACTGTATGGCATCAATATGAGGCATACGTTTAACGAATACGTTTTTTGGTATACGTTAAAAGAATGCGAAAAACGTGATATGAACCTAGACGTAGATGTGATCTTCCAGCCGCCATACTGTAAACATTGGGGTGGATTGGGGGTCATATGACTAGCCTCATAACAGTGTGTCCCCAAGCAGCACATGGGAGTTCAGGGGACAGTGACATCAGATGGGTCGGGGGCCTAGAGGACAGGACATCAGATGGGTAGGGGGCCTAGAGGACAGGACATCAGATGGGTAGGGGGCCTAGAGGACAGGACATCAGATGGGTTGGAGACCTAGAGGACAGGGCATCAGATGGGTAGGGGGCCTAGAAAACAGGGCATCAGATGGTTAGGGAGCCCACAGGACTGGGGGAGGGGGGCAAAGGACAGCAGATGAATGCAGCTGGGGGGACAGAGAACATGAGATGCAGCACAGCTAATGCTAGCAGAGCCTGGAATGTATGGGCTCCAGAGAGAGACAGGCACAGGCTCTCCTTTCTGTAGGCTCTGTCACTGTTCAGTCTCCCCTCTTCCTCCTGTTATTGCCGACTACAGAGCATTCACTATAGCAGAAGCTGGGCTACACCAATAGTACAGAAGGGGGAGGGGAGACAGGATCTCCCTGTATTACACTGTATTGAGCCCTGACTGCACTATTAAAGGGGTTCTTCAGGAATAAGGAAAATAAAAATGCATAAATATTACTTTAGAATAAATATATTTTCAAATATCTTTCATTAGTTATAATGGCTCATTTTGTCTGGGGAGCAATCATTAGGAGAAATAAAATGGCTGCCGTCCTATTAGTACACACAAAACCTGTCCTAATCACACAGAAGGATAAGGCCCCATTCACACGTCCGTATTTGTGCACATCCTGGAAAACGGTCAGTTTTTTGCGGATCCATTGTTCCGCAAAAAACTCAGTTTTTCCAGGACATCCCGTCCGTTTTTCAGTAAAAAACGGAAAGGATGTATCCATATGTCATCCGTTTTTTGCGGATCCGCAAAACACTGAAGGCTGAATAACATCTGTACCTTTTCTTTTTTTTTCTCCCCTCCTGGAACGGAATCCGCAAATACGGATGACATGTGGATGCCTTTCTGCATGTCTTCCGCATTTTTTGTGGATCCATAGACTTTCATTGTGCTACGGACCACAATTCGGGAGAAAAGTGGGACAGGAGGATTTCTTTTTCGGGACCCATTGAAATGAATGGATCCGCATCCTATCCGCATAATTGTCCGCAATTGCGGAAACGGATGCGGAAAGGATGCGGACACATTATACGGACGTGTGAATAAGGCCTAAGTAACTACAGAACACTGAGCTAAAGAGCTCCCTCATCCTCCTCTGTGCTTGTCAGGGGTTATGATCCTGAATACAGATGACAAGATCTTCAGCTGAATCTCTGTAGGAATTGAGGAGACATGAAGTCCTGAGAGGACGGGCAGAACAGACTGTGGTAATGTGGGGCTGTGGTAATGGAGCCTGCATACAAGTGCTGCTGCTCATTAGCCACACCTCACCCTCCTCTCATGTCTCCTCATCATCTCCATTCCCGCAGGCACGGGATTTCAGCGCTAGACAGAATGGTCTAGCGCTGTCTATCATGTATTAAGGGGGTGTGATTAAATTTAGCAGGGTGTGCCACGGACCCAGGAGGGCGGTAAAAAAGCAGTGCTCAGAAGGAAAAGCACGCCTCCCGATGCTCCGAAGGTTAATTTGCATATTTTTAAAAGTTAACTTTACTCAACAACCCCTGCTATGACGTCTGCTATAAAGGTATGTCTTTAACCCTTCGCGACCAGCGCCGTACATGTACGGCGCTGGGGCGATGCGGGCACATGGCGCCCGCTCGCGGGTGCGGCGGGCGTCATGGCCGGCAAGTCTCTGCTGTTTCTAACAGCAGAGACTTGCCGCTACCTACTGTGTCGGCGGCGTCTTCCGGGGTGACTAGATGCCGTGATCACACGTGATCACGGCATCTAGTTGCGTCTAAGCCCGGAAGCGTTCGCTTCCGGGTGGTGTACAGACACCCCGTGTGGCCAATCGGGGTGTCTGTACACCATATGAAACTGTAATCCTCGCTGGTGAGGATTACAGTTTTCAAACTGCAATTCTTATTCTGGCCACTAGATGGCAGGCCAGGATAAGAAATGAGCAATTCATGGCTTTCTGAGTCCTATAAAACCCAGAATTGCTCATAAAGAAGAAAAAAAAAAGCCACAATATATAAGCCCATATTTGAGCTTTCTAATAGTAAAAAAAAAAATTAAAAAAAAATGTTAAAAATATATAAAAATAAAAAAGATGTAAAAGTTCAAATCACCCCCTTTCCGTATAAGTAAAAAATAAATACCTAAATAACAATAAATATAGACATCATGGGTATCACCGTGACCGAAAACGGCCATACTTTTAAAATATAAAAAAAAAATTCCAATACGGCGAATTGTGTGGCGGAAAAAAGCGTCCAAATGGCGATTTGCCGTTTTTTGTCGCTTTTTTTTTCTAAAAAAAATTAAATAAAAAGTGATCAAAAAGTCATACACACCCCAGAATGGTATCAATAACAACTTCAGATCGTCCCGCAAAAATTGAGCCCCTATACAGCTCTGTACACATAAATACCAAAAAGTTATAGGGGTCAAGATTTGACAAGGAAAAAAAAAAAAAAAAAAAAAAAAGGGCAACTTTCTAATTATTTTATCATTATGAAAACGCAGGAAAAACTATACATATTAGGTATTGCCGGATTCGTACTGACCAGTAGAATGAAAATAACGGATCAGTTTTAATGCACATCGAACGCTGTAAATAAGAAACCCGTAGAACTGTAGCGGAATAGCGTTTTCTTTGCAATTTCACCCGGTTTGGAATTTTTTTCCCGCTTCCCACTACACCGTATGCAATATTAAATGGTGGCGTTGGAAAGTACAACTTGTCCCGCAAAAAACAAGCCCTCATACAGCTATGTGAACAGAAAAATAAAAGAGTTATGGCTGTTTGAAGGCAGGGAGCGCAAAACGAAAATGCAGAACCGAAAAAAGCGCGAAGGGGTTAATTGTGTGCACTGCAGCTATTTACCTATGTATTTTAATACATAGGTTTGAAACTAGTGACAGAGGCTCTTTAAGCAGCTAGGATCTTCTATTAATGGTCTGTGCTGATAATCCATTACAGGACATGAGCAGCGGAGACCAGACCACACAGCACGGAAAAACCCACTGCCCCACAAAGTGCGGCGGCCATGTTTGTGAAGCCTGAGAACCAGAAACAATGCGGCTCCTTCGTTCACTCTCTGCTATTGGTCAGTCATATCCTGTCTGAGCATGCGCGGCGGAGCTAGTACAGCAGGACAGTTTGAAGAAAGAAGCGGATGTATCTCCAAGGTAACGGTGCTAGTCTGCACGAGGACCGACGTCAGAAGCCGCTTATGAAGTGTCAGCCTTGTCTTCTTCGGTGGAGCCTGCTGCTGCTGTAAGTCACCCGCATTGTCTCCATATTCATGTGCAGGAAGGGATCCGCATTTACAGACTGTATTTTGCCCCGGGAAAAAATACAGTTCCATCAGGACCTCCCATCAGGGGGAGAAAACCCAGATAGAAGTGCAATATCCGCCTCCAAGTATCTGACCTGTTGCCCATACCCTTCAACTGTCTGGGCACAGCTGCCATATACTGCACAATATATAGTATATAGAATCAGTACACCAGTGTATATATATTACCAGTATACAGTCACTGCTGTCCTGATTCTGTATACTGTACTGTAAGGTTATAGCAGTGTATATATGTTATATACAGACTAGTACCATGTACTGTATAGTATATAGAATCAGTGCACCAGTGTATATACATTACCAGTATACAGTCACTGCTGTCCTGATTCTATATACTGTACTGTAAGGTTATAGCAGTGTATATATGTTATATACAGTCTAGTATCATGTACTGTATAGTATATAGAATCAGTGCACCAGTGTATATACATTACCAGTATACAGTCACTGCTGTCCTGATTCTATATACTGTACTGTAAGGTTATAGCAGTGTATATATGTTATATGCAGACTAGTACCATGTACTGTATAGTATATAGAATCAGTGCACCAGTGTATATACATTACCAGTATACAGTGACTGCTGTCCTGATTCTATATACTGTACTGTAAGGTTATAGCAGTGTATATATGTTATATACAGTCTAGTATCATGTACTGTATAGTATATAGAATCAGTGCACCAGTGTATATACATTACCAGTATACAGTCACTGCTGTCCTGATTCTATATACTGTACTGTAAGGTTATAACAGTGTATATATGTTATATACAGACTAGTACCATGTACTGTATAGTATATAGGATCAGTGCACCAGTGTATATACAGTGCCTTGCGAAAGTATTCGGCCCCCTGGAACTTTTCATCCTTTTGCCACATTTCAGGCTTTAAACAAAAAGATATAACATTTTAAATTTTTGGTGAAGAATCAACAACAAGTGGGTCACAATTGTGAAGTGGAATGAAATTTATTGGATCATTTAAACTTTTTTTGTAATAATAAAACTGAAAAGTGGGGCGTGCAAAATTATTCGGCCCATTTACTTTCAGTTTAGAAAACTCACTCCAGAAGTTCATTGAGAATCTCTGAATGATCCAATGTTGTCCTAAATGACTGATGAAGATAAATAGAATCCACCTGTGTGTAATCAAGTCTCCGTATAAATGCACCTGCTCTGTGATAGTCTCAGGGTTCTGCATCATGAAGACCAAAGAACATACCAGGCAGGTCCGTGATACTATTGTGGAGAAGTTTAAAGCCGGATTTGGATACCAAAAGATTTCCCAAGCTTTAAACATCCCAAGGAGCACTGTGCAAGCGATCATATTGAAATGGAAGGAGTATCAGACCACTGCAAATCTACCCAGACCCGGCCGTCCCTCTAAACTTTCATCTCAAACAAGGAGAAGACTGATCAGAGATGGAGTCAAGAGGCCCATGATCACTCTGGATGAACTGCAGAGATCTACAGCTGAGGTGGGAGAGTCTGTCCATAGGACAACAATCAGTCCAACACTTCACAAATCTGGCCTTTATGGAAGAGTGGCAAGAAGAAAGCCATTTCTCAAAGATATCCATAAAAAGTCTCGTTTACAGTTTGCCACAAGCCACCTGGGAGACACACCAAACATGTGGAAGAAGGTGCTCTGGTCAGATGTATGACAAAGTATTAATGCAAGGGGGCCGAATAATTTTGCATGCCCCACTTTTCAGTTTTATTATTACAAAAAAAGTTTAAATGATCCAATAAATTTCGTTCCACTTCACAATTGTGACCCACTTGTTGTTGATTCTTCACCAAAAATTTAAAATGTTATATCTTTTTGTTTGAAGCCTGAAATGTGGCAAAAGGTTGAAACGTTCCAGAGGGCCGAATACTTTCGCAAGGCACTGTATATTACTAGTATACAGTCACTGCTGTCCTGATTCTATGTACTGTAAGGTTATAGCAGTGTATATATGTTATATACAGACTAGTACCATGTACTGTATAGTATATAGAATCTCCAGTTTTTATGTACACTAGCAGAAAATTAAGAAAGACCTGGCAAACATAATGGTTGATTGATTAAGCTGAGACTGACAAAACTGCAAGAGGTGCTCGGTCAGTGATCACACAACCAAGGTGGTGCCCCCTTTATTTTGGCTTCTGCAGCAGGATATAAGGTATGTTGAGGCTGGGTCACATTAATACTGGGTGGCATCTTCCCTTACTGCAACACAGACCTCTCCCTGGCCTGGTAATGGTCGTACAGATGCTGGATATCCTCCTGTGGTTTGTCATTCCAAGCTCTTTCAACTGGGACCCGTAGTTCAGCCAAGGTGGTTGTTGCTTCTGTACAGTCATGGCCAAAAGTTTTGAGAATGATACAAATATTAATTTTTACAAAGTCTACTGCTTCAGTTTTTCTAATGGCAATTTGCATATACTCCAGAATGTTATAAAGAGTGATCAGCTTAACAGCAATTACTTGCAAAGTCAATATTTGCCTAGAAAATGAACTTTATCCCCCAAAACACATTTCAACATCATTGCAGCCCTGCCTTAAAAGGACCAGCTAACATCGTTTCAGCGATTGCTCCATTAACACAGGTGTGGGTGTTGATGAGGACAGGGCTAGAGATCAATCTGTCATGATTAAGTAAGAATGACACCACTGGACACTTTAAAAGGAGGCTGGTGCTTGGCATCATTGTTTCTCTTCTGTTAACCATGGTTATCTCTAAAGAAACACGTGCAGTCATCATTGCACTGCACAAAAATGGCCTAACAGGGAAGAGTATCGCAGCTAGAAAGATTGCACCTCAGTCAACAATCTATCGCATCATCAAGAACTTCAAGGAGAGAGGTTCCATTGTTGCCAAAAAGGCTCCAGGGCGCCCAAGAAAGACCAGCAAGCGCCAGGACCGTCTCTTAAAAGTGTTTCAGCTGCGGGATCGGGCTACCAGCAGTGCAGAGCTTGCTCAGGAATGGCAGCAGGCAGGTGTGAGTGCATCTGCACGCACTGTGAGGCGGAGACTCTTGGAGCAAGGCCTGGTCTCAAGGAGGGCAGCAAAGAAGCCACTTCTCTCCAGAAAAAACATCAGGGACAGACTGATATTCTGCAAAAGGTACAGGGAGTGGACTGCTGAGGACTGGGGTAAAGTCATTTTCTCTGATGAATCCCCTTTTCAATTGTTTGGGACATCTGGAAAACAGCTTATTCGGAGAAGACGAGGTGAGCGCTACCACCAGTCTTGTCTCATGCCAACTGTAAAGCATCCTGAAACCATTCATGTGTGGGGTTGCTTCTCAGCCAAGGGAATCTGCTCTCTCACAGTCTTGCCTAAAAACACAGCCATGAATAAAGAATGGTACTAGAATGTCCTCCGAGAGCAACTTCTCCCAACCGTCCAAGAGCAGTTTGGCGATCAACAATGCCTTTTCCAGCATGATGGAGCACCTTGCCATAAAGCAAAGGTGATAACTAAATGGCTCAGGGAACAAAACATAGAGATTTTGGGTCCATGGCCTGAAAACTCCCCAGATCTTAATCCCATTGAGAACTTGTGGTCAATCATCAAGAGACGGGTGGATAAACAAAAACCTACAAATTCTGACAAAATGCAAGCATTGATTGTGCAAGAATGGACAGCTATCAGTCAGGATTTGGTCCAGAAGTTGATTGAGAGCATGCCAGGGAGAATTGCAGAGGTCCTGGAGAAGAAGGGTCAACACTGCAAATATTGACTTGCTGCATTAACTCATTCTGTCAATATAAGCTTTTGTTACTCATAATATGATTGCAATTATATTTCTGTATGTGATAAAAACATCCGACAAACACACATAAAAACCAGAGGGCAGCAGATCATGTGAAAATATAATATTTGTGTCATTCTCAAAACTTTTGGCCATGACTGTACATGGAGATCCATCACCTCATCCAGTCCTAGATGTTCTCCATGCGGGAGAGATCTGGAGAACGAGCTGTCCAGGGGAGCTGCTGGATACTCTGAAGAGTAGTGTAGCACAAGCTGAGTCAAAAAAGGAACTGTTCCACCTAACGAAAGCTGGTCTATATTCCCTTCACAAATACCAGATGTAAATGGGCATGGTAGCTAAAGGCGCTCCCCACCATGACACCTGAAGTTGATTTGCTTGATGGCAGTACCTAGGTGCTATCCAGTCCCCATGTGAAATGTGATGCGGCCATCGTTGACAAATCATAGTGTTGAGTGATGAAAGCAGGTTCTGTCCTGGTAATGATCGCCACATAAGAGTTCAGTATTAACTGCTATGTGATTTGTTATAAGTAGGGATGAGCGAACTTCTGTTTTCAAATTCGGCCTACAAGGTTCAGGTTATCTAAGAATTCCATTACGGATTCCGTTACCACGAACCATAACTTATTGTCTGTGGTAGCAAAATCCATAACAGAATTCTTAGATAACCCGAACCTTGTACGCCAAACTTGAAAACAGAAGTTTGCTCAACACTAGTCATAAGACTCATGATGTAATTATAAGACTTATGATCTAATTGTTTACTGTACACAGGGAATGGCGCGACCGGTGATCCCTCCACTCAGCATTCTTCCTACCGCCCCTGAAACCTTCTCTGTGCTGGAGCAGCGAATGCGTGTAGCTGAGGAGCAAGCAGAATCCCTGATCAGTGACCTGCAGGCGCTGGGTCTTACCAGACATCAGTGAGATTTACTTTATAACATTGTTACTGGGCTTTGGTGTATGTATGTTTATCCCAAAGTTTTGATTCGATTTCGATACCATAAAAAAGTATTGCAATACTCAATACCATTCAATAAAAATGCCAAAAAAGCAGTGTGCATTCCGCATTTTGTGAAACATCTGGCCCATGATAGAACAGTCCTATCCTATTTTTTGGGGGGACAAGGTGACTTAAAAATGGCGAATCGCGTGGTTTTTATTTATTTTTTTGCTGTTACGGCATTCCCCACATAGGAGATATTTGTTAATATTTTAATAGTTTGGACTTGGCAGTATGTAATATGTTTATTTATTTATGTAAAATTGGGAAAGGGGGATTTAAACTTAATATTTTGGTGTTTTTTTTTTTTTTTTTTTACTTTTTATTTACTATTAGCCCCCTTAGGGGGCTAGAACCCTTGTCCTGTTCACCCTACTAGATCTCTATTAGGGTGCATAGGACTTAACACTCTCCCTGCTGCCCTGGGCTTTGTGCACCCAGTAGCAGGGAGCTTACCATGGCAGTCAGGGCTTCAGTAGCGTCCTGGCTGCCATGGTAACCGTTCGGAGCACCACGATTTCATTGATGGGGCTCAGATCGGAACTGCTACCAATGAAGAGGAGGGGACCCTATGGCCACTGCCACCAATTACTTTAATACTGGGGGGGGTTGCCGCGGATCGCAGCGCCCTATCATAGAGGTCGGGTGCCAGCTATGTGATTCTGCCGCCGGCACCCGCCTCCTGTATTTGAATGAATGGGTGAGTTATCTTCATTGGTGGTGCAGTGGCCACTGGCCCATCTCTCTTGTCATTGGCGGCAGTAGCAGCACAGGGGGGAGGGACAGACTGCTTCCTTCTCCCCTGTGCTGCTGAGGGAACATAGCATGCTCTGAGAGCAGCTCGCTCCATGTTCTCTGATACTAGGCTGTGCAGTAGCGCAGCCTAGTATCGGTAAAAGACAAATCCCGGTATCGGTACTGGTACAAAAGTATCGATTGGGTATCGATAATTCGATACCCAGTGCAACCCTACATGTATGCATGACACCTATGGAAGTACAGTACTCTAATGCATTAATTAAAAATTAACAGGAATAGGTTCTAAAGCACATATTGTAACGGAAAGCTGGTACGCATACTGCTGTGCATGTGTTTTGCGGATCCACGGTTTGCGGTCGACAAAACGGCATGGCCATCACACAGCCTAATAGTATTTAACTCTTTGACTAGAGACCTGCTTTAGTTTATGGTGGATCTTCTATGGCACTCTAATTTTTCTGTGTTGGTTTCCATTAGGTTCACAAAATTTAAAGCGTCAAAGTCTGCTGAACAGATTCGTCCAATCAGCCCAGTGAGGGCCCGCCCAGCGTTTACGGGAGATGGTGATACATTATGGAAGAACTGTGAAAATCTTGTCACCCGCATGTGTCATATGGAAAGCATGCTGCACACTTTGAAACTTAATGTTTTCCGACTGCACACAGATCGGGAATTGAGCACAAAACACTCAGGTAAGTGACAACCAGACTCAAAACACTCCAACTCAAGATAACATTTTCCATTTTTCATTTTCCCAATTTTTTTTTAACTAATATTATATCCTTAGATGAACTTGAGCATCGTTCGCTTCAGATGCAAGAAGAGCATGACCAAGAAATGAAAGAAGCACAGCTAGAAGTGATGAGACTGCGGCAAAGGTTAAACTGTGCCATTGAGGAGAGGGAAAGAGAACAAGAAGCCAAGGAGCGTCTGAGTGCTGCCCTTGAGATTGCCACAACCACTAAGGTCCCTAATGAAATAAGAAGAACGTTGTGGGTGTATCATATCTAATGATGCTTGCCTGTTTCCACCCTATGTAACCTATTAACCACCTAATTGTTTTTCCTGAGTCCAGCTCAGGCAGTGGGAAAAGTAGTTAACTGGAGGGGGAGGGCTGCTTTAGATGCTGCTATCTCCTGAATGGTAGCAGCTAGAAACATGCAACTGGTCTTGTTTGAAAGCTGAAATCCCATACAAAATGACAGCTAAAGTCCAAGCAACAGAGGAGAAATCACTGTTAGAAATCGAGTCGGGAATAATCACCGCTAGACCTGTTTTTACTTTCACTTTCAGCTGCATTCACTATATGCCGATCTCTGTCTACTGTGATTCTGGTATTGTCTGAAAGCTTGGAATGTCAGCTATCAAACCAGATCAGGAGATAGCAGCATCTAAAGCAGCCTTCCCTCCCCAAGTTAGCTACCTTTCCCACAGCTAGAGCTGGACTGGGGCTTAAAAGGTGGTTAAAGAGGCTTTCCAGGATTTAAAGGGAATCTGTTAGCTTTGAAATACCCACCAAACTATATTAAGCGGTGTGCAGTATAAATGAGTCATATTTTATCATTTTTATCTTCATTCTCACTTTCATTCCGGCACTGTGCTCCCACAAACCAGCAGCAAAATGCATTGAGAAGTCTCCTACGGTATTTGATTTCTTTTCTGTAGTTCCCAATAATTATTGATTTGGCTCTCTTTAGCCTATTCCAATGTTGGTCATATGAGCACACCCACTCTGTAAACCCCCTACTTCCACCACGCCGCATTGTTGCAGATGTATTTTCCAGCCCTCTGAGACTCTGGGAACAACTTCAGTGCTCCTTATTTATTTGAATTGGTAATCTGTGGGTGTTCCCACGATCCACTGCCACTACCTGCTGTAGTACAGAATCCCCTCACAGGGCCGGAGCATGAGCAGTAAGCGCCTCTCTTCATTGGAGCTCCTGGTCATTTGAGCACTGCAGGAAATCCATTGCCTGCTGTATTACAGAATCCCCTCACAAGGCTGGTGCATGCGCAGTGAGCATCATCCTTCTGAGTGAAGGAGAATGCTTACTGCTCATCTGCCGGCTCTGTGAGTGAACTCTGTGTTTGACCTGGCAGTGGATCAGAGGAACGCCCATTCTAATTCACAGTACAGAGGACACGCCCACAGTCTCAGGGGGCCGGAGAAAACAATCGCAACTCCGTAAACATGACATCAGTGGAAGTACAGGGTTTACAGAGTGGATGGGGGTCATGTGACCAACGTGGAAATGGGCTAAACAGTGCTAAAACAATAATTTTTGTAAATTACAGAATGTCTTATCACAATTGTTGATTAAGAGTAACTTTTTAAATCCTGGACAACCCCTTTAGGTTCTAGTTAATAAATCAGTTCATAATTATCGTTAAATGTTTTTATTCAAGGCTGAAAATTTCTATATAGCAAAGATTGTATTACTACGTATATATGTTCCTAGCCATAGAAACCTTCTGATATGTGAGCTCAGAAGACATGGCTTCATCTTTCTGATTGCTGTGGAGGAAATCCAAAGGAGCTGAACAAAGCGGTCACACTGACTGGATTTTTTCAAGGAATCGAATGCAGAAATCCTAGACAAAACTCTGATTTCTGCTGTGGATGTGCCAGAGGATCTGCAATGGGATTAGCCTCATTATAAATCAATGGCACTATTCCACAGCTTTTCCACTCAGAATCTGCTGCAATAATTAACATGCTGTAGAAATGAAAATCTTCAGTGTGTACTCCATGCTGCTTTTTTTCTATTTTCACATCCTTAAAAGAAGGCGTGAACATGGCCTCACGGTGCTCTCCTTCTCTCCCCAGTAATATCCCCCACGTGTCCCTCATAGTGATTGTTCAATAAATTTTTATGGAGAGTTTTTTCTTATAATAGCAACATACAAACATATACAGTATGAGAAACAAAAAATACACAGTCCTTGGGGTTTCATAGAGTAATGCTGTGCAACCAAGTGCAGAGCAACATAGCAATGTACACAGTTAAAGAGGCTATGAGCAGTACATAACAGCGATACATATATAACAGCAATAAGTATAAAGGCTGAGATCAAAGAATACAGTCCGGGAGAGGGGAGGCAAAACGACTGGACAGCCAAGGAAGCCATTGGTTATGGGTCCTAATCCTGGACTGCGTATTATAGGCAAATGTTAGCTCACAATGCATATGAAAGTTGACAGACTGCACAGTTTCTGAGATTGATGGGTGTATAGCATGTAACGGGCTGCGGATAAAATGTGAGAAATAGTCCAACGTACAGCATTAGGGATGTTTGCTAGTCCTATGCCTAAAATAAAAAGCTCTGGGGTAGGAACGATGTTAAAGTCTACAGCTTCCCTAATTAGGTCAGCTACTTCCACCCAGAACTTCCTCACAGCCGGACATTTCCACCACATGTGCAAGGGAGTTCCTATATTCCCACATTGTCTCCAACATGTAGGGGAGTAGTTAAGGGTGATATGGGCCGGTCTGTTGGGGGTGAGATAACAACGTAGTTGCGTCTTCCTGGCCTGCTCCATATGATTGATACATTTAGAGCCTTTAAATGACCAAAAAAGCGCCTGGCTCCATTGAGACATAGTGAAGGACTGCCCCAATTCCTGTTCCCAATTAAGCATGAAGGTTTGTTTATTGTCCGATATTGGGTTCACCAAAACGCCATATATGGTAGATAACTTGGGTTTCAGAGTGTTACCGGCTGAGAGGAAGGTCATGTGTGCATCCCCTCCAAGGTGTTTGGGTTGTGAGGGATCTGAGTTTAAGAGATGCCTGATCTGCAAGAATTGGTAGAACAGAGTGTTTGAGAGTGAGAATTTATTATGTAATGTAGCGAAGTCACCCAAGGATGCATTTTCATATAGGCTGCCCACCTCCTGAATCCCCTTCTCTATCCAAAGCGACAAGGATATTGTGGGAATGTGATATTCCAGGGCTCTTAATGGCAGGTGTGTAACAGGGATATGAAAATGCATCTTAGAGTCCACTAGTTTAGACCAGATGAACATGGTGGCCTGCATTGTGGACAAGGGGGCCGAATATGAGAAATGTTGTATAGTGCGAGCAGCCAATAGCGCTTTCAAGGAATGACCCCTGGTAAAAGATTCCTCAGTTTGCAGCCATTTATGGTGAATGGGGGGGGACCACCACTCCAATGCCTGGTCGGCAAGATTCGCTAGGTAGTAGTTGTAGATGTCAGGGACACTGAGGCCACCCAGCCTTGACGGGGTGTCCCTCATAGTGATCACCCCCGCTTTGATTATTGTCCCCTAAAGTGCCCCTTCAGTGGGCACTGAAAAAAAAAAAAGCCAAAAACTAATACTCACCTGTGTCCTGTTTGCCAGCATTCACAATGTAGGCTGCCCCTTCTGGTCTACAGCCTGGGATGGTGGGATGCAGGTGGCCAGACACACAGATGTCACTGTGCTGCGTTGTGGCAAAGATGGGCATGATCAGGGGTGTAGCTAACGGCTCATGGGCCCTGGTGCAAGAGTTCAGCTTGGGCCCCCCTTCCCTCAGTGCTTTGTGTGTCTTCTTATGCAGCACAAGGGTCTTTGGGCCCCCTCAGGCTCCTGGGCCCGGTAGCGACTGCTACCTCTGCACCCCCTATAGCTACGCCCCTGGGCATGATGACGTCATCACGTCTACGTGCGCAAGGATTTACTACCTCATAGGCCTCAGACATACTTGGCCTGAAGCCTGGGGCCTATGAGGGTGATCGGTGGGTCAAAGTCTTGTTGCCATTTGCAAATTCTAAGTCACATTGGAGACCATTTTGGTTGCCACCTGGAGCACTGCATTTCCCTATTAATTCACCATCAATTATAGTCTATCCAAGCCCACCATACTGATACCTAGTTATAAATTTTGACTATTGTGGTATAATTTAGGAGGACAAGGAGAATACTTTTATTAATAAATCCTCACAGAGCGTACTGATCAGGTAATATTGTTGGTATTGAACTTGTTTGCTGTAAATGTGGTTATTTCCGGTTATCACATTATTACACGTAATTCCTACCATTCTAATGATAACCTTTTACTAGTGTGTTATCTGTCATATTAAATATTTGTTCTGCTACATGCTAAATAAAAACAGTATATTACATTTTTTTTCTTTGTAGACTGACGTGGCTATCGCAGCTGAGGAGCTTAAAGCTACAAAAGCTTGTATGAGTGAAAGGCTAGCAAAGGTATAGATGCCTACCCTATTTACCCCACCACCACCACGACCTTCTCCCCAGTACTCACTCAGTAGAGGTCCCTTATCATGTATACAGTCATCTGTATGGATGGGTGTGCCTGATACTGCAGCTAAGCCTTAGGCTTCTTTCACACTAGCGTTTTTGCTGGATCCGGCAGGGTTCAGCAATAACGCTTCCATTACTGATAATACAACCGTGTGCATCCGTTATGAACGGATCCGGTCGTATTATCTTTAACATTGCTGGGACCGATCCGTCATGAACTCCATTGAAAGTCAATGGAGGACGGATCCTTTTACTACTGTGTCACACCGAACGGATCCATCCCCATTGACTTGCATTGGGGTCATGCCGGATCCGTCTTGTTCCGGATCCCCAGGACGGAGAGCAAACCGCAGCATGTTGCGGCTTGCTCTCCGGTCTGGAGACGGAACGGAATGCATTTAGGAGCATTCCGTTCTCTTCAGTTCAGTTTTGTCCCCATTGACAATGAATGGGGACAAATCTGAAGCGTTTTATTCCGGTATTGAGCCCCTATGATGGAACTCAATACCGGAAAAAGTAAACGCTAGTGTGAAACTAGCCTTAAAGGGATTGTCTCACTTCAGCAAGAGGCATTTATCATGTAGAGAAAGTTAACACAAGACACTTACTAATGTATTGTGATTGTCCATATTGTCTCCTTTCCTGGCTGGATTCATTTTTCCATCACATTATACACTGCTTGTTTCCATGGTTACGACCACCCTGCAATCCATCAGTGGTGGCTGTACTTGCACACTATAGGAAAAAGCATCAGCCTCTCTGGTGGCCAGGACCATGGGAGCACACACAGGCTAGTGATTTTTTTATAGTGTGCAAGCGCAGCCACCGCTGCTGGATTGCAGGGCGGTCGTAACTATGGAAACGAGCTGTGTAATGTGGTGGTAAAATGAATCCACCCAGCAAAGGGAGTAATATGAACAATCACAATACATTAGTAAGTGCCTTGTATTAACTTTCTCTACATAATAAATGCTATTTGCTGAAGTGAGACAACCCCTTTAACCACTGGAACAGGACTGAGCTGCAGTACCAGGCACGGCCACACTCGTATGTACAGTGCTGTCTGATAGCAACACCACAGAAGAAATGCTAGCACAGGCTTCCAGTATCCGCAGTTTCAGGTGCTGCACATCTCGTATCTTCACAGCATAGACAATTGCCTTCAGATGACCCCAAAGATAAGTCTAAGGGGGTCAGAACGGAAGACCTTGGGGGCCATTCAACTGGCCCATGACAACCAATCCAATTTCCAGGAAACTGTTCATCTAGGAATGCTTCGGACCTGACACCCATAATGTGGTGGTGCACCATCTTGCTGGAAAAACTCAGGGAACGTGCCAGCTTCAGCGCATAAAGAGGGAAACACATCATCATGTAGCAGTTGAATGGCCCCCAAGGTCTCCCGATCTGACCCCCTTAGACTTTTATCTTTGGGGTCATCTGAAGGCAATTGTCTATGCTGTGAAGATATGAGATGTGCAGCACCTGAAACTACGGATACTGGAAGCCTGTGCTAGCATTTCTTCTGCGGTGTTGCTATCAGTGTGTGAAGAGTGGGAGAAGAGGGTTGCACTGACAATCCAACACAATGGGCCGCACTTTGAACACATTTTAAAAGTGGTCAGAAACTTGTAAATAACTCATGAAAGAATAAAGTTACATTAAAACCAAGCACACCATTGTTTTTCTTGTGAAATTCTCAATAAGTTTGATGTGTCACATGACCCTCTTCCCATTGAAAAAACTAAAGTTGGATCCAAAATGGCCGCCATGGTCACCACCCATCTTGAAAAGTTTTCCCCCTCCCATATACTAATGTGCCACAAACAGGAAGTTAATATCACCAACCATTCCCATTTTATTTAGGTGTATCCATATAAATGGCCCACCCTGTATATATCAGTTATGTCAACAACATATGTCTCTCTTTCCCAGCTGCAAGACAAGTTATCACAGGAATCTGCTCTGCGGGCGATGCTTGAGGAGGAGCAGGCGGCACTGCTTCATACAGTGCAAGAAATGAAGAATGTTGTAGAAGAGGAGCGGACACAGGTGGACATCAGATGTATTCCGCCATAAGACATGTAGCATCTATGGTACTGATGTGCTATATGTATGAATTGCAGGTTCAGGAGCTGCAGCAGTATTGCCAGAATATAAACAGAGAAAGCAAAGAAATGAAAGACAAACTAGAGAATGCAGAATCGCGGTGTCTGGAAGCTGAAAAGGACAACCAGCAGTTGCGGAGTGAAATAGGTATTTATATGGGAACCTGCTATCTTCCATATTTTATGTTAAAAAGAACCTGTAGTATATCAGTTGGCCTCATACCCATTTTTCCCCAGATGGTATGCAAACATTTTTGTCTTTGTTTTAATACATTTACAATAAAAAAATGAAGCAACTTTGTAAACCTTGGTTAAAAATCTCCTTTGTGTATGCAGCTCTAATGCAGCCCTGTGTGTCTCCATGGTTACAGACTACAAACAGACCCTGTGTAGTCTCAACTCCAGCTCTGCGTCCCGATAAAACGATTCTTTATTGGTCACTTTTTAAAAAGATCCATAAAATGTGAATTCAAATGCTACGCATTTCAGATGGACGCACGTGTCCTTCATTATGGCATAACGGACGACATGTATTCAGCTAAAATGCGTAGCGTGTGAAATCACACTTTATGGATCTTTTTAAGGAGTGACCAATAAAGAATCGTTTTATTGATATGCAGCGCTGGAGTTCTCTTAACAATATTGGATTGTTTCCGGAGCGCCTTCTCCGTGCACCGTCACATTTTCCCAGGATTTGGACCTTGCAAAGTGGTTTAGTCGTGAGCTGTATGACCTTCCCTAATCTTTGTACATTTGCATGGTAGTCTGATTCTGCATCTTTTCACATTATCCCTGCTTCTTCCTAACGTGCAGAATGTTTTGGCAACAAGTAGGGGCTAGGTTAGTTAAAAGGGTTGTCAGTGTTAAATAAAAATTCAGGCATCCCCTGTTAATGTGCTAAAATAAAAAAAAAAAAGCAATACTCACCCCTTTTCTTTCCAGCTGCTTCCAGTGATGCATTCCAGTCCTCCCCACCGCTGGTTTCATCTTCCTGGCTGCAGTTGTGATGTGCCATACATACAGGTCAATGATTGGCATACAGCCAATCATTGACCTCAGCGGTATATGGGACTCTTAAGGCCAATGATTGGCTGCAGTGGTCGCGTTCTGTGCACACAGGTCACCACTGCAGCCAATCATTCGCCTCAACAGTCTCATATACTGCTGAGCCAGAAAAAGAGATAGCAGTGCTGGAAGCAGCAGGGGAGAAGGGGGGTATCACTTCTTATTTTATTTTATCACATGTACAGGCACTGCCTGCCTGTGTGACTGTGTTCCTGAGGCTGCTAGTGAAGCCTTTTCAGCACAGAGGGACGCTGGAGTGAGCAGCCACGGACTGGCTGCACAAAACCCATGTGACCAATGGATGTGATGTCAGAGGCCGAGGAAGAGCAGCATCACCGAGTTTATTGGGGAGTCAGACCACTACCAATCAGATATAGATAACCTGTCCTGAGGATAGGTAATCAATATTTAAAGAAGAACTCCCGCAAACATTTTTATTCTCTGACCTGTTAGAAAGGTGCATGATATAATCTGTAGTGAATATAAGTTTCTCATCAGAGACTGTATTTATGAGTTATCCCCTCTCTTCTTATTGTAGCTGGGTCATGTGACCAACTCTCTGACCTCCAACAGACCCAGGACAGGAAGCCAGTTACTGCTCTATTCATTCCTATGAGACTGAGAGTGAGGCTCCCATAAGAATGCATAGAGAAATAGACTTCCTGTCCTCGCATAAGATGCTGTGTTATCTGGTGAGTCTGATTGCTGGTCACATGACACACATGTATATGTAGACAATATGGCAGCGGTTTGTTTACCAGGAAATAGTACCTTTTTCCCCCATCATGCTACTGCCACGAGTTTAATATATGTCCATAGTACTGGACAAGCCTCAGAAAATGTCCTATTCGCCTAATCAGGGAGATATAACTCACAAATACAGACACTGGTAAGAAAATGACATTCACTACAGGACATGGAATAAACATTTTTCCGGAAGTTCTTCTTTAACTTCTGGAAAACCCCTTTAAACGGAACCTGTCACCATGAAAATCCAATGTAGGCTATACGCAGCATGTTATAGAGCAGGTCAAGTGAAACTTGTGATTTATACATTTATATTCCTGCTCATTCTGGGTTTTGAAGTCCAGGAGGCGGTCCTATCAGTGATTGACAGCCTTCCTTCTATGACTGTATACAGAGATAGCTGTCAGTCACTGATAGGACCTCCTCCCTGACTTCAAAGCCCAGAATGAGCAGGAATATAAATGTATAAATCACAAGTTATACGAAATCCTTTCCCATAAAACGATATATGAGTCTGCTCATTTCTTCCTGCTCTATATGTTGCCTGTAGCTCAGACACCATGTTTAATGTGACAGATTCTCTTTAAATATTTTTCAATTGTAGTTTCTACAGTTCTTGTTATGTGCCAAAAACCTAAAAAAGTTTTTCTTAACATCTTGTGATTTATTTCCAGAGGAAAAGGACTTGCTTGTAAACCAGCTGCATGAGGAAGTCAAGGTAAGGATATTAGGTGAATAGGAAATTTTCTGAGGCTTGTCCAGTACTAAGGACATATATTAAACTCGTGGCAGTAGCATGATGGGGGGAAAAAGGTACTATTTCCTGGTAAACAAACCGCTGCCATATTGTCATACATTAACTGATCATGTGATTACTTTGCACTATGCCAGTATTAGCAAGACAATTGGCTAACGAAGGCCGGTTGTTTCTGTGCCTCAAGGGTGTTAAAGGGGGGGCATACTCTGCCTTGGCCGGGGTATTTAAATACAGGATTAGGGCAGAAAACAAAATTGTAGTCCCAGGTAAAGGAAACATTCTCCAATATGGTTCCCTGGGGATTTTTGGGGCTTGAGGGATTTATCCCACAAAAAGTATCACCTTTCCACATGGGGCTCCCAGTGATCCCAAGAAAGAGGGGTCCCCTTTCTGAATGGAGTGTACAGATTGGTCACAGCTCCATTCACGTCTATGTTTGGTTCCAATATTTATTTTGCTCACGGGGATATTTTTTTTGTTTGACTTCTTTTTTCTTCAAAAAACTGTCAAAATGTCAATTTCTTAATGATTTAACATACTGACAATGACAGCTTCTCAGCCATGTATGGTGATCCTAATTCAGTGGTGGCAGTCAATATGGATATACTTGATGCTGTCTCTTTTGCATCGTTCGTGATGCTCTAATTTCTGATGTATTAATATGTGGTCAGTAGTATGTGTTTTGTAGAAATTCACAGCACCCCCACCCCCATATACACTATTAATGCTGCTTTTGCAAAAAAAAAAAAAAAAAGTGTTTCTTCTACTTCAGGATTTTCAGTCCTCCATGTAATGCCCGTTGTCTTATTTTGATTGCTCTTCACTGTTAGATTATTAAGCAGAAGTCTGAAGAAGAACAGGCTGAACTTGCACGGGTACGAGCGGACTCGGTTGCTCTGCGGGAAGCTGCAGAAAAAGTTCAGGTAACATATCTGGAATAACATGGAAGGCCATGGAGTATTTAGGTCTAATGTTACTGGATATGGAATTTCTTTGTGCCTTTGTATGTGAAAGTTGTCCTTGTATTGGATTCATTTTATATTTGGAACATCCGTTCTTTTATTTTAATGTAGTATTTAAGGCTTAAAGGGATTCTGTCACCAGGGTTTTGTCTTCAGAGCTGTTTCAATATGCACTTTTGTCTCCTTGATTACGTTTTAAATATGCCAGTCTTATTGCCATCTATGCTTTAGTTTATCTGAAAAAAAAAAAAAAGTCAGACAACCCCTCTTTATGTTACACAAGGTCTACCTGCTGTAACTCCTGACTTTCACCTGTCAATGCCATTCAGATCTAAGGGCAATTCTGAGAAAAAATCTACAAGGTGCCAATTCAAAGTTATGATAATTTCAGCGATCCACCGATGGGGTCTAAAACGCCAGTCTTAATAAATGTGCCCCAAAGTACTCATATAGTGGCTGAACTGCTGTTTTTTTCTCACATCCCCAATAGATAACATTTATTTAAATAAATTAATACACTACAGTGGTCCCTCAAGATACAATATTAATTGGTTCCAGGACGACCGTTGTATGTTGAAATCATTGTAAGTTGAGTAATTGGTTCCAAAGCCCCAAAATGTCATCCAAGATAAGAGAAAATGAAGATTTAAGAAAAATAAGCAGATAACTAAGACAGATAAACAAGTCCTTACATATAACAGTCAGGAATAGCTGATAACTAGCAACTAATACAGCCATTTTACCAGAGAAGTGACCTTGATTGGTTGGATTCTGAGACATTGTATGTTGAAAATATTGCTACCAGATAAAGCGCAAAATGCCACAGTGATAGAATATTCCAAAGCTCAGGCTATGCTTGTTTAATAAATTAGAGACTCTTGGCAAATACATTTTGTACAAAATTATCTGAGCCCATTCACCACAATCGTCAAGGTGGTCTCTGCAGAATGGGAACCTAACCCTTCGTCCTACCTGTTACGTGCCAGTCTTGGCTTCCATATAATCAGGGGGTGTTTTGTTCCACATGCATGTAATGTCCACTTGCCTTTTGCCATTTCTGGTACTACAAAGGCCTCCCCTAGTTCAGGAGTGCAGACACTAACATGCATGCCGAATCACTCGGCTTTATAGTTGCACTGATTAAAAACAACCTGTGGGGAAGATGGGCTGGTCAGGAGTGCATGACCAAATGGAGTAGCCACACCTCCAGTCCAAACTTACAAAGAAAAAAAGAAATTTCAGTCAGCACATCCCAGAGTGCAGGTGCTGGTTGCTATGGCTAAATACATGTCAAAGGAAAATACATAAATTGCAGCCGCACACCGCTACCAGATAAAGCACAAAATCACTGTGGCATTTTGTGCTTTATCTGGTAGCAGTGTGCGGCTGCAATTTATGTATTTTCCTTTGACATGTATTTAGCCATAGCAACCAGCACCTGCACTCTGGGATGTGCAGACTGAAATTTCTTTTTTTGTTTGTTGAAAATATTGTATCTTGAGGGACCACTGTATATGTACCCCAAAATTTTGTCATTAAACTGTACAACTCCTACTGCAATACACTGTACCTCATAAGGACTGCTCTATGGAAAAGATAAAAAGTCATGGCTTGAGAGCCCAAAATAGCTGCATTTATAGTGGGTTAAATGGGTTTCCAGTATTTTAATATGGAAGGCCTATCCTCCAGTATGATTTATAATCTCACTTTTAGTAATATGCCATATTGAGTGCTTATATTAGGTTGCATTTGTTTTGCACTCTAAAATAGATTACAGCATATCAATAGTGGATATCTGAGAAATAACTCTCTTGTTACCTCTCATAGATACTGACTATTCGCTCTGTATTCTACAGTGTTTAAATCAGCAGTTGGAGAATCAATGCTCAGAACTTACTGACACTGTGCAGAGACTGACCGACCAAAACCTACAGCTCGTGGCACGACACCAGCAGGAACTCAAGGTACCCCCAAACACTGGATTACTTATTACTTATTTCTTTGCTGTTGTTGGTACCACTGTGCCAGAGGTGTCTATAATTCTGTTTTTCCTATTTCCAGGTAGCACAGGACACTATGGCCAAAAAACTGCAAGAACAAGAAGCCCTGATGACCGTTGTCCAGACGAGCCTGGGTGGGGAAGTGCAGAAAATGCTAAGTGAGCGAATACAGCTGCAGAGAGACCTGTAAGTTACTCCCCTCTACATTATTAACATTGAGAGTAATGAGTAAAATGAATGACCATAGAAACCAGTAAGATTCACTGCAAACATTAATTTGCAAAATGATGTTTGGAAAATTATTTTTTCTCATTAACACACCTCTTTGTAATTGCACTATTACATCTTGCTGACATGGTGCTAAAGAGTTAAGGTCACTTAGGCACTCTTTCAAATGACTTTTTCACCCTGTGGCTACAGTATGATTAGTAACGTTTTTGTGTTTTTGCCTGATCCGTCATGAATCAGCCAAAACGCTTCCGTTCTGATAATACAACCATCTGCATCTGTTATGAACGGATCCGGTTGTATTATCTTTAAAATACCCAAGACGGATCCGTCATGAACTCTATTGAAAGTCAATGGGAGACAAGTCAGTTTTCTATTGTGCCAGAGTTAAATGGATACATTCCCATTGACTTGCATTGTGGGTCATGCTGGATTCATTTTGCTCTGCATCCCATGACGGAAAGAAAACCACAGCGTGTTGCGGTTTGCTCTCCTGTATGGGAACGGAACTGAATGCATTTTGGAGCGTTCTGTTCAGTTCCATTTTGTCCCCATTGACAATAAATGGGGACAAAACAGAAGCGTTTTTCTCCGGTATTGAGATCCTATGATGGATCTCAATATCGGAAAAAGAAAACGCTAATGTGAAAGTAGACTGATCTGGACTACCACCTACAGTATACTGATGTGTGGTGTGGACCACACCCTATCACAGTTGTTTGGTTGTGTAGTCCAGACCACTCTAACAGTTGTTTCTAGTAGGATCCAGACTGAAGTTTTGGGAGCAGAGTCGATCTCTATGGAGTTGAATGAGGCCTCAGAATTGGCTCTTTACAGTTCTTCTATTCTACAGAGATGGACAGCACATACCTATCTTACAGTCTTAAGCTGCCCTGCCCATAAACATTGAAAGCTGCTGACCAACCGATCTTTGACCGACCACTATCTCTGTTGTCTCCCTCCTGGCTTTCATATACACATACATGTTTGTGTCTATGTTATGGGGGGGAGAGAGGAGAAAGCTGCTGCCAAACAGCTCTGGCGGCGGCTTATCTTTCTGGAGAACAAAAGGATCAGATGAAAATATTCATTTCACCCGATCCTTGGCTCCCCCGACATCATCTGCCATGGAAGAGTCGTGAGCTCCCCACACACATCAGTGTGTCAGCCGAGCCAGTGGTTTTGGCTGACAAATGTGTATGGCGAGCTTAACAAAGGTAGGAGTTCGAGAGTTCAGACCCTGTCTGATTGATGGGTTTAAAAAACAAGAAAAAGTGGGTTGCTGTGTATTTTTCCCTTTTTTAAAGTCTTCTTTGAGTTTCAGAATTTCTCATTGTATTGCAGAATACATTACTTAGTCATCGGTACCTATTGCTGTGTTATTTACAGGGAATCACTACGTACTGAGCACAGTAAATGTAAGGAAAAAGCCGCACATCTAGAGCAGAAAAACTCTGTGCACGTGGAAATGCAAGAGAGCACCATTGCTTGTCTGAAATCTGATCTGAACTCTGCCCTTCAGGATAAGGCAGAATTAGAAAATGAAAAGTTACTGCTACAGGAGGAGGTATCACACCGTCAAATTTGTCTTCAGATTTCTTAATCGTTGTTTAGGAGACATTACACAAAACATCTTATGATGTTATAAGCAGACATTTATCATTTTTATCTTATTTCCGATTGATGATGTATTCTGCAGCTCACTTTTGTCCCAGTCCCAGGTTGTGGTTCGTAATCTACCTTTTGTTTTGTCAGAAACACAGACACACACAATGGGGGAGATATATCAAGACTGGTGTCTCCTATGCCATTCTTGATTTCCTGTGCTCTGCAGTAAGATGTGCCTGCCAGCTAGGGGCTGGTGTAAATTATTGTAAATCTGGCAGGAAGTGGAGGCTCCGCCCCTCCTTCTAAGCACTGCCTTTTTTTTGCACAGATATGGTTGCGCTAGAGATGAGCGAATCAACTTCAGATGTTAAAATTTTTTAAGCATATTGACTTCGGATGTACCATTCGAAGTCGATTCACTCATCTCTAGTGTGCACCATAATTTGCAACTTTTTAACACCGCTTTTGAGGCATAAGACATAATAAATCTCCCCCAATTACTTTGAACAAACAGCCAGTAACTCTTAAAGGGGTTGTTCAGCTCAGGATAGTCCACCGCTAGCTGATTGGCAGTGGACTGACACTCCACATCCCACTGATCAGCTGTTTGAGTGTAGCCTCAGCACCAGAAGCACATACCACCCTTGAGTCAATTTCTTCTAATTTCATGCTGCCCATTTTTTCAACACACTTGCCATTCCAAGAAGGAAGCATAAGAAACCATTATGCTCTTGGTTTCATCCACATAGTGAAAATGCAGGAAACTGTCCATGGGACTGCATGTCTGTATTAGTACTATGTCACTGTGTTGATACCTGCTATATGTTCATTGCAGAGTACACAATTGTTAGTTTAATATTAACCTGTGCTTTATGCAGCTTTATAAGACTCTTAATGATTTCTTGGAGAAAAAACAAAACTTGGAAGTTCAGATGACTGAAAACAAGGTAATGTCTACACTTCTCTGCCTTTTAAATGGATTTGCTAACAATTTATCCATGAATCAAAACGCAGAATTACTTGTTGAAAACAAAGGGGGAGATTTATTAAAACTGGTGCAAAGGAAAACTGGCATATTTCCCCATAGCAACTAATCCGATTCCTACTGTTTTACTACTTTTTGCTCAACACTTTTTTGCATTGCCATTGTCACTGCAATTTAGGACAAGTCCCAAAATTAGGAGACTTCACTCTGTTGTCTGTGGGATTCAAATTATGTTAATAAGTTTCCCCCAGATGCCAGGGGGTGCGGCCGGCCTAAGAACCAAAACACCACGTACACTTTGCTGGTCACAAAGTTTCTCTGTCGAACTACGGCCAGAGAGCCAATTTTATTAGATGTACATGGTGCATCAAGCCACCCCTCTTTAGCCATCAATTTTTAATATATCCAATCACAATCATACAAGTATACATTAAACAACGAATCAAAAAAATTGGTAATGGCGCTAATGACACAAATGCATTACTCCGCTATCTGGAAATTCCATGTGTATATATATCAAGTTCTGCAAGTTCCTCTTTTCGCATGGACTAGCTAACTTCCTATAGAAATATCAAGTGATCATGACTCATGTTTTTTTTTTTTTAAGCATAAAGTGGCATCTAATGGTGATTAGTAAAGAAGATGGTGACTATTTGATAATGAAATAAAACTTAGCACAATTTTGTTCATCAACTACTTAATTTCTTTCACACCATATTCTAATTTTTTTTCTGCCAATGGAGTTATTCCACCATATGGAATAAATAATATACATATTTTTTTCCTGTTAGAAAGCATTTCTTGTTTTTTTTCATGCCTTTTAGTATTCTGTCAACAGGCAGTCTATTAGACATGTCAGACTTGGGTGCCACGGTTAGGGCTTTTTCACACGAGCGTGTCCCTTGTGGGAATCACGCTTAGTGTGAGAGAGAGATCATGTAGTCTGGACTACAGAAGTGTAGAAGCTTTATGTCAGTGTGATTCTGTTACGGAAAGGTCAGGCAGAGGCACACAGCATCAGTCATGATAATGCCCTACGCTCCTGTAGTCCAGACCACAGACCTATTTATGTGCTGGGACCTGTTCGTCTGCATTGGAAATTGGGATAAAAAGGAGAATGCTAGTGAGGCCTAACAGGAGAAAACTAAAAATGGCCTTTCACTGTATATTAAGAAAAGCGGACAACCCCTTGAATATCGGCCATGCAGAGATATGATCACTAAGTCAGATATTAATAAACATTTTTCATACGCTTATTGTATTTTAATGGCCTCTTCTAGTAGGTCTGCCTTATATAAATGGTTCCTTTTGCACAAACAGTGTGTTTACTTTGCATCTATCTCAGGTGACATCTTTTTAAATGGCAGATAATATTTTGCAGCTGGAACAGGAGTTACTCCAGAGTTCTCTGTGGGTGCAAGAGCAAGAAAATAAACGTCTTGTAGAACGCATGGCAGCACTAGAGCAAGAACAGGTACAGATAGAGTTTAATCCCCTCAGTGACTAAGACTTGTTTCACACTGACGTTAGGATTGTCCGGCAGAGGAACAGCCTGCCAGATCCGTACTAACGTTTCCACGAGTGTGCTGCCAGAAGTCCGCTCCAATTATCATGAATTGGCTGATATATATATAATATATATACACACACACTCATATGCCTCTGTTATGAAAAATATTGATTAAAGAGGACCTTTCATGACTTTGAAAAAATGAAACTGCAATATGTACCTATTCGTACGCATTTGCGTATAGATTAAAATATGCGTATAAACAAATACGCAAAAATGGCACTCGAGCATGCTCTGCCGCGCATGCTCGCTCATCTCTACACACTATCTTTTACCTCTTAACTTCCTTCCTTGCTAGTATGTTTGTATGTTTTTTCATTCTCTTTTCAGCATGCAAAGAGACAGGTGGAGTTGTTATTAAATGAACTGACGGATAGCAAGAACAAACTGGCTTATGAAAAAGGGAAACTGCAGGTGAGATCTGACAGGCTTATATATATTTAATTTACATTTGTGTATTAACGGCAACCACATTCATTCCTGAAAGGAGTTGTCTCACTTAAGCAAATGGCATTTATCATGTAGAGAAAGTTAAAGGGGTTGTCCAAGTTATGAAAAAAAATATAGCACTGTAAATCTGATGGGCAGCAATATATAACTAAGTTAAGCAAGTTTTAGGCAAAAAAAAATCTATATTTCCTCATTTCCCTGGTTCTCTTCTGGCCTTTGTTTACATGCAGTAATAACAATCTTTGCCCCTCCCCCCTTCTCTGCAAAGGCAGTGAATATAAGTGCTGTGAGTACATGTCTGCCTGCTGGGATACTCAGCAGCATGTTGTTTGTGTAGGACTACAAGTCCCAGCTGTACAATGACACTGCTGATACACACAGGACATTCTCCCTATCTGTTCTTGTACAATACAATTCCTCTATAGCTCCTTGCCCAGCATTTGTCTCCTCTCACTGCTGCAGCTACTGTTTGTTGTAAAGCCTTGAGCCCTCAGTGTGTTCTGGCTGAAGGAGTTAATGTTTTATCTGAAGGAATCCAGGGAGAGAGCAGATAGCAGGAGCCCGGCAAAGAAAGGGGGCGTGGCCAGTGACATCTTGTGTACAAACTGTTATCTGATCTCTGAGGCTTGTGCACGAAACATCACAGACCAGGGAGATAAGGTGACATCACAGGTCATGTGACCCTCAGTCAACTCTGAGAAACCAGCAGCTTTAGAAACACAAAGTATATGGGAAAGTTGTTATACCTGACAAGTTAGAAACATATAAAGAACAAAAAAATAACCCGGACAACCCCTTTAATACAAGACACTTACTAATGTATTGGGATCGTCCATATTGCCTCCTTTGCTTGCAGGGGTTATGACCACTCTTCTGTGCTTCAACGTTATAGGTCAAAAGAAAAAGGAAAAAGTCTGGTACGGTGTTAACCAATAGAAAACTAGTTTAGTGCTCTCATTAAGGGAAACAAAATAAGGGTATTGCAGATTTGATACCTTTTAATGGCAAAATAGAAGTAATGATGTTACATAGTGAGCTTTTGGGACATCACCAGTCCCTTCATCGGGCGTACGCCTGATGAAGGGACTGGTGATGTCCCAAGCAACCTCTGGAAACGAGCAGTGTAGCTGATATCTGGCCACAATGACCCGAATTAGAGGTGACTCTGATTCTGGTCATTTAACCCCTCAGATGCCACAGTCAATAGCAACCACGGCACCTGAACAGTTAAACAGAGAGGGGGTCTCCCTCTGATCAGACCCCTTTGCAGAGAAATTGTGAGGTTCCGAATGGTTACTATTACGGCCTGTAGCCTTGTGAAACCTTCCAGGCCAGCAATAGGAGACTGTCTGTTAAGCCTTGCCTGCGACAGGGCTTAATATGAAGCTTGTAAAAATCCCACATACTGCAGTAGTATATTATTGCAGTCTATAGTATAAAGGATCATATGTTCTCCAAAGGAGACTGAAAATTAAATAATTTTTTTTAAATAAACACAATTGGTATCTTTGTGTCTAATGCCTGAACTATTATAGTATTAATCATGCATATTATTGGAAGGAAAAATAAAGCTATGATTTTTATTTTTTTTTAAGTAGAAAACTTAATAAACAGCAGAAATTGTGTATTGCTGTAATCATACTGACACGCGGAATAAGTTCTTTATGTAATTTTTAGCGCACAGTGAACGCTGTAAAAACAAAACTCAAAAAACCATGGTGGGACCACAGCCATCTTTCCATACAATATATGGTAAATTAAATGGTGCCCTTAAAAAATACAACTTGTCTGGCAAAAAACAAGTCCCTCATATGTCTATGTTAACGAAAAATTAAAAAAGTCATGCCAGTAGCTTTGGTTAGTTTACAGGTGACACGTGTTATGCTTGCTGATTTTTTTCCTCTTCTTAATGCAGAGCACAGTAGAGCAGTTGCGGTCTGATCTGCAGTCTTTAGGTGATGCGCACTCTGAGAATTCCAAACTCCGTCAGTTTAATGCGGCCTTACAGGCCAGGTACACCCAGGTAAGCAATTACACATATTACAGCTTTAGACTGTTACACCTGCCAGAACCGTGTGCAGGCGGATGCATGAGCTACATGGAGTGTGTACAGTGCTGCATCTGGTAGAAGATATTCTACAACCGAAGTCGATCTAAGGGGGGAACTCATCAAAGTGCTCAACCAACTCAACCAAATTCTGGTGCAAACTGGGACATTGTCTGCCTTTTTATACTGTATTCACTACTTTTGTAAAAATATTAAAATGTATGTAAATAATGTTTTTAAAGGGTTTTTTTTTTATTCAGTTTTCGCCCAACACATGTTGCGCCTAATATTTACGGCAGTTCCTTCCAAGATGTGCCAATTTATTAAGAGGATTGCACATCTCACAACGAGATCAAGACTTCCCTAAATATTTCCAGCAGTAAAAATCCTCCTTTTGGCATCTTTTAAAGGGTTTTCTAATGTTTAGGTATTGATGACCTCAACTTAGGATAGGTCATGAATACCAGATTGGTGAAGGTTTCACATCTGCACTGCCACCGATCAACTATTTTCAGCAATTCCTGGCACCAAAAACAGAACAGTGGACAAAGTCAGCAGAAGTAAGCTACGTCCACTGTGTAGTGGCCATGACAGGTTATACCATACCGGTGAAATTGCCCTGTGAAAATCCGCTCCTTGTGGCCATACCCCTATAAAAGTTATTGCAGCCACTCATTTAGTACCATTGCTTCTAGGGAAAAATAGCTTTGTAATGCAGCATGCAGTTGAGCGTACCACAATTATTTTATGTACATATGAAATTGGAGGCATTTTGATACCTTGTGCACCTCTGTTCATGTCCTGTGACTTCTGGATTTGTAATATGGCCGTGTGCATCAGGCCTTAGACATGAATTACTAAAATTTATTAGTTTTGTTAATCTAGGTAAATTCAGAACTCGACTCAAGCAAAATTCAACTACAGAGATTAGAAGCAAAGTTCCAACAGGTCAGTCATGAGTGCAGAGTGGTCTTACAGTTCCTTGCTTTTCTCTTGAAGCAATTGCAAAAACTTTAGTAGATTTTTTTTGTAATTTATGCAATGTTGTCATTATGCTTTGAATTAAAGTGCTTTTCCTGCTTAGAACATTTATAATCTATCCAAGGGATGGATGATAAATGTATGATCGCTGATGGCGTGGGGATGGGCATGTGTGAAAAGCTTCATTCAATTCTGTGAGACTGTTGAGTACAGTCCAGTAGAAGTCCCATTCACAAAGCTTATGTTTGTGGCTAAAAGTCTGACCCAAGCGGTGGACCGTATTTTGTAGTTATGTGTCATGACATACATCTCTGGCACTGAAACAGTTATAAAGGGTTTAAAATAATAATTTCCTGTCATATATGTGTAAATGTATGCCATCAACAGACTGAACACTTATTACTTTGCAAAGAGGAAGAGCTCGCATTAGCAGCTCAGGCCAGAAATGAAGCTATCAAAGAAGAGAGAAGACTCAAGCAGCAGATTGTCACCTTAGAGGAGACGGAGGGGCATGCTGTGAGTGACATTTAATGAATGTAAGCTCATAAACTATGTCTACTACTTTCCTATAACACTGCCTATTTTATACCATATAGAAATCTGCCCTGCAGCAGCAACTGTCTGAGTTATGTGAGGAGAGGACCAGAATGTCTGAAACGTTAGAAAATGTCTTGTCCTCTCATGCCAAGCTCCAGAAAGACCTAGAAATACTGCAGACAGAATTAGGACGGAAAGACAATGACCTGTTAAGTTTACACAAAGATAGGTAATGTATTAACCCTTTCACTACCAAGCCACTTTTCACCTTAAATCCCAGGCCGATTTTTGCAAATCTGACATGTGTCACTTTATGTGGTAATAACTTTAGAACGCTTTTACTTATCCAAGCCATTCTGAGATTGTTTTCTCGTGACACATTGTACTTCATGACAGTCATAAATTTGAGTCAATAGATTTCACCTTTATTTATGAAAAAATCCAAAATTTACCAAAAATTTAGAAAAATTTTCAAAATTTCAATTTCTCTGCTTTTAAAACAGAAAGTGATACCTCATAAAATATTTGTTACTTAACATTCCCCCTATGTCTACTTTATGTATATCATTTTGTAAATGTAATTTTATTTTTTTAGGAATTTAGAGGGCTTAGAAGTTTAGCAATTTTTCAAATTTTCAGCAAAATTTCCCAAACCATTTTTTGAGCACCAATTCAGATATAAAGTGATTTTGTGAGGCTTACCTAATGGAAACCACTAATAAATGAGCCCATTTTAGAAACTACACACCTCAAATTATAAAAAACTGATGTTACAAACTTTGTTAACCCTTGAGGTGTTCCACAAGAATTAAAGAAAAATGGAGGTGAAATTTCAAAATTTCACTTTTTTGGTAGATTATTCATGTTAATAATTTTTTTCTTGCAACATAGCAAGGGTTAACAGCAAACTAAACCTCAATATACATTACTCTGATTCTGCAGTTTACAGAAATACCCCATATGTGGTGATAAACGTCTCTATGGGTTTGTGGCAGTGGTCACAAGGAAAGGAGCGCCATACGGATTTTGGAGGCAGATTTTGCTAGAATGGTTTTTAGGCACCATTTTGTAATTGAGAGACCCTGACGTACCCCTAGAGCGGAAACCCTCAAAGAGTGACCCCATTTTGGAAACTACACCCTTCAAAGAATATATTAAGGGGGGTACTGGCCACTTTGACCCCCTAAGCATTTTACAGAATTTGGAAACACTTGGCTGTGAAAATGAAAAGTTTAATTTCTTCCAATAAAATGTTGCTTTAGCCCCAAATTTTTCGTTTTCATAAGGGCTTTTGTGTTGCCATTTTCATAGAACCATATTTTTTTTTTTTTTTTTTTTTAGGGCAATTGTCTTAGGTAGGGTCTCATTTTTTGCAGGACAAGATGATGGTTTGTTTCGTACCATTTTGGGATTAATACGTCTCTTTGATCGCTTGGTATTACACTTTTTGTGAGGCAAGGTGATCAGAAAATGGCTTTTTTTTACACTGTTTTTATTTTTTACGGCGTTTACCTAGCGGGTGGGTCATGTGATATTTTTCTAGAGTTGGTCGATACGGACGCAGCAATACTTAATATGCCTACTTTTCTTTTTTTCCCTATTTTTTACAATTTTTTTTTAACTTTATTATGGGAAAATTACGCTTTTTTTTTTCTTGAAACTTTTAATTTTTTTGTAAAACTTTATTTTTTTAACTTCTTTTTTCACTTTATTTTTTGTCCCAGTCTGGGACTTCAACGTTTGGGTGTCTGATCCCCTGCACAATGCATTACAATGCATTACTTCTGTATTGTAATGCATTAGCTGTAAGTGTATTACACAGTGTAATACACTTACAGCCTGCTGCCTGTGAGATCCAGGGGGCTGCCTTCCCGGGCCATCGGGTCCCCGTCACAGCAGGGCGGGGACCCGATGGGCTCTCCCTCCCACCACAGACATCGCACATGCCGCGGTCAGCGCTGACCGCGGCAGTGCGAGGGTTAATGCACCGGCATACAGCAGGGGTCCGGCTATTGGCCACTGACGGACCCCTGCAGCTGATCGGGCGAGCGCAGCTCCTGTGCCCGCCCAATCAGAGCGGCGTAGCAGTACGGCGCTGGGATTTTTGTCCCGGCTTCCAGCGCCATACATGTATGGCGCTGGGAGTGTAAGTGTTAAAGAGGTTGTCCGGTCCCACAATCAAAATTTTTTTTCTTTGCTTCTAACACCCCTCACCATGCATACATATGCTCCCAATACCTGTTTTTCATGTCTGAGTTTTCCTTCCCCCCTGGAAGACATCACATTATCCTGGCAGATCTGTTCCCTTCCTGTTTTGTTGAATACATAACTTTATTGATATACAAGCCTGGCTGCACTGCACAGTGATGAGACACGCCCCCCACACTGCTCTGTCTGCAGCAGCTACTGACCCACTACAACTCCTGTGTCCATCTTTCTACACTCAGACTTGAATCTACTTCTCACTCAGTGTGTAAATCCCATCACTGACCGTCCACAGGCTCTCCCCTCACATGTGTATCTGATCGTATCCTGTGTGATACAGCCTGCTGAGCTGTGTATCTAATCCCATCACTGACCGTACACAGGCTCTGCCCTCACATGTATATCTAATCCTATCCTGTGTGATGCAGCCTGCTGAGCTGTGTATCTAATCCCATCACTGACCGTCCACAGGCTCTGCCCTCGTGTATCTAATCCTATCCTGTGTGATGCAGCCTGCTGACCTGTGTATCTAATCCCATCACTGACCGTCCACAGGCTCTGCCCTCACATGTGTATCTAATCCTATCCTGTGTGATACAGCCTGCTGAGCTGTGTGTGTAATCCCATCACTGACCGTCCACAGGCTCTGCCCTCACATGTGTATCTAATCCTATCCTGTGTGATACAACCTGCTGATCTGTGTATCTAATCCTATCCTGTGTGATACAGCCTGCTGACCTGTGTATCTAATCCTATCAATGACCGTCCACAGGCTCTGCCCTCATGTGTATCTAATCCTATCCTGTGTGATGCAGCCTGCTGAGCTGTGTATCTAATCCCATCACTGACCGTCCACAGGCTCTGCCCTCACATGTGTACCTAATCCTATCCTGTGTGATACAGCCTGCTGACCTGTGTATCTAATCCCATCACTGACCGTCCATAGGCTCTGCCCTCACATGTGTATCTAATCCTATCCTGTGTGATACAGCCTGCTGACCTGTGTATCTAATCCCATCACTGACCGTCCACAGACTCTGCCCTCACGTGTATCTAATCCTATCCTGTGTGATACAGCCTGCTGATCTGTGTATCTAATCCTATCAATGACCGTCAACAGGCTCTGCCCTCACCATTTCCAGAGTGTGATAAACAGCTGGAAGCAGCATGCACATCCAAATATATCTGTATCTAATCCTATCATGTATGTGTGTACTTGATACACATCCTGTTGTGTGCGATACTGCCTGCTGAAGTGTGTATCTAATCCCATGTTCTATGATACAGCCTGCTGAGCTGTGTATCTAATCCTATTTTGTATGACACTGCCTGCTGAGCTGTGTATCTAAACCCTTATTCACACGACCGTATCCGCTAAATAAGGATACTGTCCGTGTGTGACCCGCATTTTTTTTTTTGCAGTTCCATTGATTTCTATATATTTCAGGTCTGCATTCTGAGGACCAGAATAAGACATGTTCTATCTTTTGCAAAACTGACATACGGATGTGGAAAACATATGGACGTCATCAGTGCGCTTTCCACATCCGTATATCAGCACAGCAAAAGAGAGAACATGTCCTATTCTGGTCCTCATAATGCAGATCTGAAATCCATAGAACTCCATGGCTCTGGAAAAAAATGCACATCTCACACATCTGCTACTTGGAGACAGCAGAACGGATACGGTCCTGTGCATGAGGCCTAATCCTATCTCTTTTAGTCCTGACTGCTGAAGGGCTTATCTTGGGCCAACATGTGTGATACATGTGAGAAAAGGCCAGTATCAGCCTGGGAAACATGGTCCGTGTGTCGCCGCATCTCCCAGGCTGACCGCACTCTCCTTACCGACCTGACGATGTATGATACAGCCAGCCTCTTATCTGGTCAGGGGAGCTGAGGTTGACCTGAAAATTGTGGCTGACACATGGACTGAGACATGGACTCCTGGGCCGATCACAGTCGTTTGTATGATCCCTATTACTCATACTGAGCCGCCATAACAGTGACATCATAACAGTGACATCCACAGCGCTTCCATTAACAGTGACATCCACAGTGTCCCATTAACAGTGACATCCACAGCGCTCCCATTAACAGTGACATCATAACAGTGACATCCACAGCGCCCCCATAACAGTGACATCCACAGTGCCCCCAAAGTGCCCATGTGCCTTCCACAGTGACCCTAATGACTTTCACAGTGTCCCCATGTTCCATCCATAAAGCCCCTGACATCCACAATGGCCCCAAAGTGCCCACGTGCCATCCATAGTGCCCCCAAAGTGCCCATGTGCCATCCATAAAGCCTCTGACATCCACCATGCCCCTAAAGTGCCCATGATGTGCCATCCACAGTGCCCCTGACATCCACAGTGCCCATGTGCCATCCACAGTGCCCACATGCCATCCATAATGCCCCTAATGACTGCCACAGTGCCCCCAAAGTGTCAATGCGCCATCCACAAGGACACTCATGTGCCATCCAAAGTGCCCCCCATGTGCCAGCACCTCCAATGACCTCCACAGCATAGTGATCAGCCTCTATGTGAAGCCTGTACTGACTCATGTACAGCGAGATGTAAGCAGACGGTCGTCGGTCCCGGCGCATGCGCAGTAGTGTGCAAGCGACGGGACCGAGGAAGGCCAGTAGGAGGCGGTGACGTCAGTGATGACCTTCCATCTCCTGCCTCAGGCAGGAAAAGAAGGAGACAGCGCTGGATCGGAAGGCTTGAAAACGTTTCAGGAGCGGTCACGTGACTGTGAAGAGGATCGTAGAAAGGGCTGCGCTGTGGAGGGTAAGTATTTGTGTAATAACTTTCCTTCCACAGGTTATAAAAATGGCCAAAATTCAAGTAGGGGCCGGAGAACCCCTTCAAGTATTTTCTAAGTATAGTCTTACAATGTCAAATGTATCTACAAAAAAAAAAAAAGCTGTTAAAGGGGTTATCCCACGAATAATGTAAAAAATGAAAATCAGACATCATATAGTACAAGTACATGACAACCTCTTTCTAACAAAGCTAGAACCAGCCCTGTACCTCACATGGATCCAGAGATCTCCACATTCATTGCTCTGCTAGATTTGTATCAAGCTGACAGCTCAAGGGGAGTGTCTTTTCTGCTGCAGCACAGAGGGCGTGTCTCAGCTCTCCCTATCACAGCTCAGGAGGCAGTTGAAAGATGAAACTGAGCATGTGTGACCATCTCAGTGAGCCAGACAAAGAAATCAGAAAAAAACAAACTGCAGGTGGCACTATACAGATACATTTTATTGAATAATTTAGTAGCGATATAAAATCTTTAATTAAAGGGGTTGTCCCACGAAAAAAATATTTTACAGTTTTCAAACCAGCATCTGGATCTGAATACTTTTGTAATTGCATGTCATTAAAAATTTTGTATAGCTACTGTGTTATTCAATAAAATGTATCTGTATAGGGTCACTTAATATCTTATTTCTTTGACCTGCTCACTGAGAAGGCCGCACATGCTCAGTTTCATCCTTCACCTGCCCCCTGAGCTGTGATAGGGAGAACATGGACACGCCCCCTGAGCTGCAGCAGAAAAGACACTCCCCTTGAGCTGTCAGCTTGATATAAATCTAGAGAGCAATGAAGGGGAGATCTCTGGATCCATGTGAGGTACAGGGCAGGTTCTAGCTTTGTTAGAAAGGTATTGTCTTGTATTATATGATGTCTGATTTTAATTTTTTACATTATTTGTGGGATAACCCCTTTAAATGCAATTACAAAAGTATTCAGATCAAGGTGCTGGTTAGAATATTTTTCCTGGGACAACCCCTTTAAACAGAGGCGTAGCTAGAACTGACTGGGCCCCACAACAAATTTTTGTATGGGCCCCCCCCCTCCACACGCACTCTCCACATACATGGACGCAGTCATACACGCACTCTCCACATACATGGACGCACTCTCCACATACATGGACGCAGTCATACACGCACACTCCATATACATGGACGCAGTCATACACGCACTCTCCACATACATGGACGCAGTCATACACGCACTCTCCACATACATGGACGCACTCTCCACATACATGGACGCAGTCATACACGCACTCTCCATATACATGGACGCAGTCATACACGCACTCTCCACATACATGGACGCAGTCATACACGCACTCTTCACATACATGGACGCACTCTCCACATACATGGACGCAGTCATACACGCACTCTCCATATACATGGACGCAGTCATACACGCACTCTCCACATACATGGACGCAGTCATACACGCACTCTCCACATACATGGACGCAGTCATACACGCACTCTTCACATACATGGACGCACTCTCCACATACATGGACGCAGTCATACACGCACTCTCCACATACATGGACGCAGTCATACACGCACTCTCCATATACATGGACGGCAGTCATACACGCCACTCTCCACATACATGGACGCAGTCATACACGCAACTCTCCACATACATGGACGCAGTCATACACGCACTCTCCACATACATGGACGCAGTCATACATGCACTCTCCACATACATGGACGCAGTCATACACGCACTCTCCACATACATGGACGCAGTCATACACGCACTCTCCACATACATGGACGCAGTCATACACGCACTCTCCACATACATGGACGCAGTCATACACGCACTCTCCACATACATGGACGCAGTCATACACGCACTCTCCACATACATGGACGCAGTCATACACGCACTCTCCACATACATGGACGCAGTCATACACGCACTCTCCACATACATGGAAACTCATACACGCACTGTCCACATACATGGATGCACACACAATATACATATATAGACGCCCAGCTTTCCTGCTGTGCCTCTCCCCCATACTCTAATGCCTCTGCACTTGTGCCATGCAGGATAGCAGGGAAGCTGGATGACATCTCATGATGTAATGTCACCCAGCTTTCCTACTGTACTGCATGTCACATGTGCAGAGACATGAGGACAGTCTGGGAAAGCTGAATACAACCTCAGTTCCCCTGACACTCACATCACTGGCGCAGTTGTGGCAATCCAACTGATGTTCAGCATGCTGAGTATGGAAGGTTCAGGCTGCAAGAATCGCGGGTAGGAAAGGGGCGGAGCTATGATAGCTCCACCCACATTGGACCGTCCTGATGCCCGGGAGAGGCGGAGCAATGTCACTGATGTCCAGGTCAGTGTCAGGGGTGAAAAGTGCAGGACTCTGGACCTGATGCAGGGGAAGTCAGCTGCTCTGACAAGGGCCTGGTTTGACCAAGTACAGTGACTGCTCCCCGGCCCCTTCTGAGCTCGGGCCCCGAAGCAGCTGCTTCCCCTGCTTCCCTGGTAGCTACGCCACTGCCTTTAAAATAGGTGCAGCAAACAATACATTACATAGGATTTGGCTGCAAGCATCATGGGTTTTTAATGTAAAGTGTCCGGGCAGTTAGTGTATATGTTACATGATACTGCCTCTCTGTATGTGATAGCAGGGCTCTGTTCTGGTGACAGGTGCCAATTACATGTAAGATCTGACAGATAGTCACAATAAGGCTGTGTTCACATCACAGATGCGATAGCCGTTTAATGTGTATGACTGGAAAGATCCCGACATACTGTATCCATAGAGTAGCATTAGTTAGTCAGCGGCCAAAAAAGTATCTTTTTGGCCTTTGTCTAGCTGGTATAAATCAGCATACTGGGTAAAAGTCGTATGGTATAGCATTGTAAACTGCATTATTTCATACAAAGTCAACCAGTAAAAACATACACATACGTTCTTTTACAATGGAACCCACTTATGGCATTCTTTGGAGGCATCTGTTTAATATATACCTCATGATGGCTACATTAACAGAAACCATCGACGTGATGCAAACATAGCCAAACCTCTGCAATCTCTGATGGTTCGATAGGGATTCCATTTTTGAAATGAGAGAAACAGCTGATTTGACCAGCATGAGTCACCTTTGGCTTTAGAATTGAATAGAATCGTATGTTTTTGTTTTTTTATTTACCAGACTTTGATTAATAAGTTATTTAAATCAGTTATTCTAAGCCAAAACTAGGCACAGGTCAAAAACACAGAATAGGTGCAAATCTTTACATCACACCTGGTTTTGGCTCACAATAACTGAAATGTGAACTTGGCCTTAAATATGTGTTTAGGACCTGTCAGGAGTTGAGAAATAAGGACTATACATGGAGTCATTAGAGCAGCACCATGGCAGCTCAGTGTTTAAAGGGGTTGTCCGGGTTTAGAAGTGAACCCAGACACAAGACCCCTTCACTCATTTACCATGTCTGAGTGGATTAGTAAAGAAAAAAACCCTTGCCCTGCGCAATGCGATTCAGAGATGGTAAATGAGTGAAGGGGAATTTATGTCCGGGTTCAGAGCTGAACCCCTTTAAATGAAAGTAAGATGAGGTGCAGCTAGGCTGAAACTTAAAGAAGAACTCCCGCAAAATTTTTTATTCTCTGACCTGTTAGAAAGGTGCATGATATAATCTGTAGTGATTGTCATTTTCTTATCAGTGACTGTTTTTGTGAGTAAAAACCTCTCTTCTTATTGTAGCTGGGTCATGTGACCAACTCCCTGACCTCCAACAGAGCCAGGACAGAAAGCCAGTAACTGCTCTATTCATTCCTATGGGAGCCTCACTTTCAGTCTCATAGGAATACATAGAGAATTAGACTTCCTGTCCACACGTAAGTCTCTGTGTGAGTTGGTGGGTCTAATTCCTGGTCACATGACACAGATAAGAAACTTCAGGATGATATAAGTCAAAAATTCAGAGACTGGTAAGAAAATGACATTCACTACAGATTACATCATGTACATTTCTAGCAGGACATGGAATAAAATTTTTGTCGGGAGTTCTTCTTTAACCTTGTAGGAAAATAGTACTGAAAATGTTTAATGCAGACCAATTGAAAAAATTACTTTTTGCCCATAATGAGTAAAATGCACTTAGAAAAAATGCCCCAAAGGTGTTCATAGCCTTAACAAACATGACAAAAATGTTTTATCTACGGAGCCTAGTTTCATACCTACAAAGTAGAAAATGCAAGACCGATCACCAACTGAGAATACTCCATATATAACAAATCGCTTGACCACATATGTGCCATACAAATATACCGTAAACTGATCTGTGTTGTTTGACCCAAGTATTAACTAACTACTGGTATTCTACTAACTAATAGTTGTCTCCTATCCATTGGATAGGGCATAACGTTTAGTTACGGGAATACCAAAATAAATGGTAATTTAGTAATTCAATTAAATAATGATGTAGATTAAGTTCTGTCCTTACATGTTTTTCTGATTCTTGCATCTGACTCTTGTACTTCTCTTCTTAGGGGTCGTAGCCGGAAACAGATGGAGAAACTAAAGGCCGAGCTTTTAGATTGCAACACAAGGCTACAAGCTGCAGAGCGCCAGAGACGTGGAGAGGTAAAATGAAGCAGAGTCTTTTTTGTCTCATTAGGAATACTTTATATTGGGAGATTGCCATTCCTCTGTTTTATTTTCTAATCAGGTAGAACCACTGCAGAAATGTCTTGAAATTGCTCAAGAGGATAGCCGAAAGCTTGCCCATGCATTGGACCTGGCTTTAAAGAGAAACTGTACTTTAGAAAAAGAGCTTGAAAACAAAGAATTACATGAGAAGCAATTGTTTCTGAACCGGTAATATCACTGTAATCCTAAAGAATTATGATTGTGATCTATATGAGACAAGTTCACCAAGATTGTGCCTTGATTTCTTTGCAGGACGAAAGCTGAGGAAGATTACAGAATTAAGGAAAAGCTATTTGAGGTGCAGCTTCTATCCTTAAAGAAAAACACCACATGGAGATTAAGGAAGCAAAGAAAGCAGCAAGAATGGAAGTTACAGAGGTATTGTATCGAACAACAGTGCCTCCTATGCCGGACAGTAATTTCTGTCACCTATAAGAAGTGTGGTTCCAATCGATTAGAAGTATAAGTATGCATATGCTCATACAACTTTCACACTGAGACCAGACACACAAGTTGGTTTCATGGAAAAGACTCCTCACCCCCTAAGCCAGAGAGAGTTTATTAAAGGGGTTTTCCGAGTTATATATATTGATGACCTATCCTCAGGATAGGTCATCAGTATCAGATCGGCTGTTTGAAGAGGAGGCGCGCGCCGTATCAGCGCTGCCTCCTCTTCATTGTTTACATGCTGGCCGTAACGGGGTAGTGGTGAGTAGGTGTAATTACACCTAACCTCCCCATTCATTTCTATGGGAAGAATCGCTTCCATAGACTTGTATGGAAGCGATTCTTCCCATAGAAATGAATGCGGTGGTTAGGTGTAATTACACCTACTCACCACTACCCCATTACGGCCAGCATGTAAACAATGAAGAGGAGGCAGCGCTGATACGGCGCGCGCCTCCTCTTCAAACAGCTGATCGGCGGGGGTACCGGGTGTCGGACCCCCGCTGATCTGATATTGATGACCTATCCTGGGGATAGGTCATCAATATATATAACTCGGAAAACCCCTTTAAAGAGAAATTCACTTAACTAGTAAGTATGACATAGACAAAAAGGGGTGTACCTTAAGAAAAGGTAATTGGCTATTTGACAGAAGGGGAGTAGTTCACCAACTTCATCCCTAAGTTCATTAGCACATTTGAAAGTTGCAAACTAGCATTCACCCTCCGCCCTACATTGATTTTAAAACAGAGTGTTCATGTGACTGACATAGCTAATTAGCTGCCATCTAGTGGTAAAAAATGAGTAGTACAGGCTTTACACATTATATATAAAAACCTATCTCTCACAAAAGCATGTCTCATACAAAAAGAAACTGCAGTACAGTGAATAAAACATGCTCATATTATTATAAAATTACTTCTAAAGATCAGTTTAACCTCCTGTTATTCTACCGTTAAAGGAAACATCATAATTTTTACTCTAAACGTCTTAAGGGTATGACCACACTGTTGTGACTGAGACCGATTCCCGTGTAGCCGCATGGACTGCGCTCTGATTAAACTAATGTTTAATCTGTACTGTCCAGCTGGTCTGCATTGTTAACAGCCATTGATGTACTGCACAGCCATTAACAATACAGACTGAAAAACAGGGCGCTCCTCGTTAGTTTAAATCGAGCCCGCTGAGACCCATATGGCCATGTTGCAACTGCAACACGACCGCATCCTGTAGTTGCACCCTTAGTGATATGTAGAGGCTAGAGATAGAGATCAGGCCAGTGTCCTGTGATCTCGGCAAAAACCCCATCCCATTGATGATTAACAGGGTTATCTAGGAATTGATAATGCTGACCTATTCTCAGGATAGGTCATCACTAATAAATCGGCAAGGGTCCGAGTCCTGGCACCCCTGTCAATCTGCTACTTTCCAAGCACAGTGCCGTACATTTTATAGCTGCTGTGCTTAGTATAGCAGCCCAGCCTCACTGACTTGAATGGGGCTGAGCTGCAGCTGACCCATGTGACTCATGTACGGTAACGTCACTGGTCTAGGAAGAGGCTGCGGCCCTCATGGAATGCCAAGCTCTTCTAAAAGCTTTCCTGCAAACAAGTGTCAATGAAACTTAGATGGGACCGGTTGCACGTAACATCTCAGAACACTAGGCTGCTGAAAACATGTGCAGTAGGCACTTTATTTGCATAGGGTGCAAGACTTGTTAAAACAAGGACAAACGCATCAAAACAACTAAAATAAAATAAAAAAATAATTGTTTTATGGATAAAGTTGTGAAGGAAGGACTAAAACAATTCTGCCTCAGCTAACTTGTATACAGCACATAATTAGACAAGTGATTTTATGTGTATGGAACATTTTCTGGGATTTTACTATTGATGGCTTATACTCAGGATAGGCCATCAATATCTAACTACATGTATAATCATCAGTTCTGCACTGGAAATGTGCACCAGAACTACACAGCTCTGTCTGTTGTCTAGTGGACGGAGCTTGGAAGCGCTGCTCCCATTCATTTCAATTGGGGGGGAGACTTGGTTTTTGCGGGACAGTTTGTTGTTTTCACTAGTGCCATATTGAGGTACTGTACCTGTGATCACTTTTTCTTGCACTTTTGGAGATAGAATTAAAACTTTTCATTTTTTAATTTATATTTTTTATGATTTCCACAGTAAAGGATGAAGATATGATCATTTTACATCCTTTCTATCCTGAGCATTAAGTGCTACCTACATGCTGCAAAGTATTAGTATGGCACAGATTGGAAAGGGGTTAAAACATAGAAACATAGAAGATTGACGGCAGAAAAAGACCACCTGGTCCATCTAGTCTGCCCTTTTATTATCCTTTTATTGTTATCTTAGGATAGATACATGTTTATCCCAGGCATGTTTAAATTCAGTTACTGTGGATTTATCAACCACCTCTGCTGGAAGTTTGTTCCAAGCTTCTTCTACTCTTTCAGTGAATTAATATTTTCTAATGTTGTTCTTGATTTTACCCCCAACTAACTTCAGATTGTGCCCTCTTGTTCTTGTGTTCAGTTTCTTATTTATAACCCTTCCCTCCTGAACTTTATTCAGTCCTTTAACATATTTAAAGGTTTCAATCATGTCCCCCTTTCTCTTCTTTCCTCCAGACTATACATATTAAGAACTCGGAGTCTTTCTTGATAAGTTCTATGCTTTAGACCTTCCACCATTTTTGTAGCTCTTCTTTGGACCCGTTCTATTTTAGCAATATCCTTTTGCAGGTGAGGTCTCCAGAATTGAACACAGTATTCCAGATGTGGTCTCACTAGAGCTCTATACAGAGGGATCATAATCTCCCTCTTTCTGCTCGTTATACCTCTAGCTATGCAGCCAAGCATACGATTTGCTTTCCCCACCGCCTTGGTTACTCATTTTGAGGCTGTCAGAGATGACTACCCCCAAATCCTTCTCTTCTGAGGTCTTTGTTAGCACAGAACTGCCAATACGATACTCAGATAGAGGATTTCTTTTCCCCAAGTGCATTATTTTACATTTGGAAACATTGAACTGAAGTTTCCATTGTTTTGACCACTTATCTAATAAAGATAAATCATTCTCCATATTATCGACACCTCCTGGAACATCAACCCTATTACACACTTTTGTGTCATCAGCAAACAAGCAAACCTTCCCTACCAAGCCATCCCTTATGTCACTTACAAACATGTTAAACAGAACAGGACCCAGAACAGATCCTTGTGGCACCCCACTTGTAACCAGCCTCTCCTCAGAATACACTCCATTAACAACAACCCTCTGGTATCTGTCCTTCAGCCAACTGCAGATCCACTGAACTATCCAGGGGTTAAGTCCAATTTTTGATAACTTCTCTATCAGCTCTTTATGGGGAACCGTATCAAAAGCTTTACTGAAATCCAGGTAGGCGATATCCACAGCACCACCTTCATCCAGCACTTTAGTTACATAGTCAAAGAAATCAATGAGATTAGTCTGACATGATCGGCCCTCAGTAAAGCCATGCTGGTTTGGGTCCATCAAGTTGTTTGTTGTTAGATGGTCAATTATCTTCTTTTTTAGTAGAGTCTCCATCATTTTTACCACTACAGATGTCAAGCTGACTGGCCTATAGTTACTAGCTTCTTCTCTACTACCCTTCTTGTGAATGGGTACAACATTAGCCATTCTCCAATCATCAGGAACATCTCCTGTAAGAAGGGACTGATTATACAGATCAGTCAGGGGGCCAACAATCACAGATTGGAGTTCTTTAAGAACTCTGGGGTGGATGCCATCCGGACCCATTGCCTTATTTAACTTTAGCCAGACAAGTTCCTGTAGAACATCGGCCTCTGAAAACACTGGGGCTGAAACTTTACAACTAGAGGCAATGCTATGTCCAGCCATGTTCTGATTATGAAAGTCGCCATCTGAAAAAACTGAGCAGAAGTAGTTATTCAGATGGGGTGGCGACCGTCTTATTCCCATCTATATACAGATTTTTTCCATTGCTAAGTTTTGTAATGCCGCAGTTTTTCTTCTTCCTGTCACTAATATATCTGAAGAAGGTTTTATTTCCCTCCTTAACAGATTTGGCCATTTCTTCCTCCTTTGAAGCTTTAGCAGCATTAATAATCTGTTTTGTCTTCTTCTGTATAATTTTATACACTTCTCTGTCCGCTACACTTCCAGACTCTTTATACCTCTTATAGGCAGACCTTTTATCATTCACTATAGCTCTTACCTCTCTAGTAAACCATAGTGGATTTCTCTTTCTTTTCCTTTTGCTAATTTGTCTAACATATAGTCTAGTTGCCTTTAAGAGGACTTCTTTAAATGCCTTCCACTGAGCACTCGCTCTTACTGTTTTATCCCACCCTTTTAATTCTTTCTTTACATATTCTCCCATAACCTCAAACTTGGTCTTCCTAAAATCCAATACTTTGGTTGCAGAATGGGATTTCTCACAGTCAGTTTGGACTTCGAACCACAATCATTGGTGGTCACTAGAACCCAGATTTTCTCCCACCTTCACCTCAGATACCAGATCACCATTTGTAAATACTAGATCCAGGATATTTTCACCTCTAGTTGGCGCTTTCACCAACTGTTTTAGGGACATACCCGTCAGGGCCTCTACTATGTTCCTACTTTTGCATGTGGACGCACAAGGGATATTCCAATCAACATCCGGCATGTTGAAGTCTCCCATAACTACAATATCTCCCTTTACTGCCATTTGGGTAATCTCGTCCACCAGCATAAAGTCATGCTCTTCAGATTGCCCTGGAGGCCTATAGATAGCACCTACTCTGGTAACAGATCCCTTTTTATTTTGCAAGCAGACCCAGGGAGTCTCCAACTCCTTACATGAATTTTGGATCGCTGTTGATCTTATGGTATCTTTAACATAAATGGCGACCCCACCCCCCCTTTTCTCCACCCTATCTTTCCTATACAAAGTGTATCCTGGGATGGCTGTTTCCCAGTCATTTCAATCTCTGAACCATGTCTCTGTTATTACAACCAAGTCCAAATTATCTCTACAAACTATTGATATTAGCTCGCAGATCTTGTTGCCTAAACTGCGAGCATTTGTACACATTACATGAACAACATTACATTTATCACCAACAACTCCACCTACCTCCCTGACAACATCATCAACATCATCCACTGCACTAACATCAGTATCTAGAGCACCAGCGACCACTTCATCTGCACCAACAACTGTATTTACCACACTAACAGATTGCTGATCAAGACGCTCAATACCCTGGTTCACCAAAACTGTTCGGGGACAGAAATCATTCTCCTCAATAAAACTTTTTTTTTTTTTTTTTACATTATGCTTTATGTTATAGGAAAATATGGTTTCCAGCCAAAGCTTCAGTCCTAGACCACTCAAATATGATATAGCATATATTGATATTATTCAGTGAGATTCTCCCATTGAGTGGCCAGAAGCCATTGTGTATAATATCCCAGTAGACTTGTGTACATATAGATATTTGTAGTCTGTGAGTGTATTACCAGTAGATATATATGCTGTTTATGCATGAGTCTCTATATGTACATGTACTGGATGTGAGTTGGGTAGAAGTGTAGAGCCAGTGGACTGTATATTTGTGGACTCTGGATATACTGTATATACATACACATTATTAGCCACATTGCTTAGCATCCAGGGAGGGCAGGAACGAGGCGGCTGTGTGGTGGTGTCCTCTATGTGTTATTTGTAGTGTCTGTATCTTTATGTAATGTCCATTGCTTTGTCATCTCTGTTATCAGTAAAGTATTTTTATATATAAGTATCAGCGAGGGTTGCATGTTACTCCTGGGGTGTATGAAGGACTGGAGGGGTGTATATAATACACTGGATAAACGGGTTATATAAGAAACTAAGACAACAGCTTAGGAACAGAATAAAAGGGAAGGAATTGGAGATAAATATAAATCTCCAATTTCCAATAAGCAAAATTCCCTTCATCACTTTACTACTGCTGCTATACAGTACATAGATATGAGGTGACTCTCTAGCCCCTGTATATTGATTACAGAGGTTTAGGGATCATTCAAACTAGCGATGCTAAACTTGTCTGTGTCTGTTTATTATGGTTTTTATGCCGACAGTAAATCGTCCAATTTTCACATGCATAAAAAAATGAATGCCCACACAGCATTTCCTAGCAACCATTTGTGAAAAACGGAATGCACATGGATGGTGCCCCCCTGTGCTTTATGTATTTTTTCATAGACGTTTACAGTGGAGGAGCAGCACAACTGCACAATCCTCAAAAAAAGGAAGCAGGCCTTAAAAGAAGTTGGACTCCAAACCTTGCCTCTGTAGTACACCTCCAATAGAAGAAACAGCGCTCTAAAATGTCAAGCAAATAAATTAATAGTAAATGTATTTACCCAATGCACATGCAACGTTTCATTCCCTTCATGGAACCAATGGCGGTGGACCAAAATAATGCAGAATTCTTTTCTGGATGGACCCATGGTCCCTGAAAAAAATAAAACCATCAAGTTGGATTTGTGTTTGGAAGTAATGCTTGCATTTTAAATATAGAACATATTATAGCCAAAAATACAATAGTTTTTATAAATAGTTTTTTTTAAATATATCTATGTGATTACTTTTAAGGAGATTGTAATCCGACAAAAATGTAGCCAAGGAGTGGAAATTGCAGAAAATAATAAAAGTCCCATTACTCATCTGCCACTCCAGTGCTTTCTGCAGTGATGACGTGCCCATCTGCACACAAGACTTCTACAGCCAATGACTTGCCTTGGTCTTGAGGTATACCTGTCAGGATAGTGATTGACTCATCATGGCAGCAAAGTCAATGAAACCTGGCAGTGAACATTAGATTGGAGGGCCTGGAACAGTGGATGATTTAATAACTGAATTCTGGACCTTTATTATTTTATGCAATGCACCCGTCTTGGCTAAATGTTGTCCAATCTCAGACAATCCCTTTAAGTCTCATTATCTTACATCAATGCAGATGAGACCAGAAATTCTAAGATGCTGCAAACCATCAAATTGTTGGCACATGTATTCTCATTTGTTAGAAATCTCATTATCGGCGAGAGATGATCTAATCTTCCTTTATTCTATTATATACTCCACAGCTGAAGAAAGCATTGGACTCTGTCACTGCAAAATCAACTGAGCTCTCACGAGCAAACAGAGAATTGAGAAACAGGGAATCGATGCTTCATAAAGAGACTTCACACCAAAATGACCTTATTCACAGCCTGAAAACACAGCTTCAGTCCTGCATAGAAAAAAAAGGGCTCGGAAAGCAAAATGAAAGCATACAAGTGAGTTAATGTTTATGGAGTATGTCTATGAAATAGCCATCAGAATAGCTGCAGGATTCACCAAGAATGGAGACCACTCCAGGTATGACCAGGAATGGAGACCACTCCAGGAATGACCAGGAATGGAGACCACTCCATCCTCCTGTCTTACGTGGCTCTCACGCTCTATTGGTTATGGATCATTTACAGACTCCTCTGGTCTACTATGTTTTCTACAAGGCACACCCAGCATTGCAGATATCCTACCCTGACCTGACCTCAATTTTTCACCACCTTTTAATAGCTCATAAAGCGTTTTCCTTTCTTTAATTGGTTGTCTAGAAAACCAACCTTCAAGTGTCCTATTAGAGAATTCAAAGTTACTAAACAGTGCTTTGTGCTCGGGACTGTTAGCCTGGGCAAAGACAAAGAGCCGCTCTTACTTGTCAGGACTCTGTATGGTCAGCCGATAGAATTCATTGTGCAAGATGTAATGCTTAAAGGGTTGTGCACCCTGTTTATATTGATGACCTATTTTCAGGATTGGTCATCAATATCTGATTGGCAGCCGGAACCTCTGCTGATCAGCTGTTTGAACAGGAGGCGGAGCTCCATGCAAGTTCTACTTCCTCTTCATTATGCTGCCTGTCGTCTCAGCAGTCCTCACTTTATTAACTTGAATGGTGCTTCAAATAGTTGATTGGCAGGGGAGCCAGGTGACAGGCCCCTGCAGATCAGATATTGGTGACCTATCCTGAGGATGGGTCATCAATAGAAACTTTGCAGACCGCAAAACACTTACGGTCGTGTGAATGCACCCTTAGTCTGGGAAAAGTCCTTTAAAGGGGTTCTCCAGGAATTAAAAAAAAAATGAAAATACTTAAATATTTTTTTATAATAAATATATTCATAAATACCTTTCAATAGTTATAATGGCTCGTTTTGTCTAGGGAGCAATCATTAGAAGAAATAAAATGGCCGCTGTCCCATTAGTACACACAAAGGACTGTCCTAATCACACAGGAAGACAAGTTACTTCACAACACTGAGGTAAAGAGCTGCCTCATCCTCCTCTCTGCTCTGCTTGTCAGGGATTATGTTCCTGAATACAGGTGAATCTCTGTAGGAATGGACAAGATGAGGAGACATGAGAGGATGTTGGGGGTGTGGCTTATGAGCAGCAGCACTTGTATGCAATCTCCATTACCACAGCAACACATTACCACAGTCTGTCCTGTCCATTCTCTCTGTACTTCATGTCTCTTCATAAACTAAATTCCCCAGAGATTCAGCTGAATGTCTTATCTGTATTCAGGATCATAATCCCTGACAAGTAGAGCAGAGAAGAGGATGAGGCAGATCTTTAGCTCAGTATTGTGAAGTCTGCTGTGTGATCAAGACAGGTTTTGTGTGAACTAATAGGACGGCGGCCATTTTATTTCTCCTAATGATCGCTCCCCAGACAAAACGAGCCATTATAACTAATGAAAGATATTTGGGAATATGTTTATAATGAAGTCATCTTTAAGTATTTTCATTTTCTTAATTCCTGGAGAACCCCTTTAACCTTGTAATTTCTTAATGCCAAGCTGGACACATTTGTCATAATAGGAATACGGTAGGTCTTACCTTTGCAATTAGTGAGATGGGACTGGAAATCATATCGCACAGATGTTACAAGCAGGGTCTAGGAAAATATTGGCCCTTTGGTACCTGGAGGTTTGAATTCAGAAATTGAATTATTTGGTTTCTCCCCAATGAGTCATCAGTGTCAGGCTGATCACCAGCACGCTGATGACCCTTAGTTTGGTGTCCTGATTAGTTATTACGGTGGTTCATGATCATGGCGTTTTATTATTACATTGTGTCATCAATTCACTGTTGTCTATATACAGTTTCCTTTTGTCCATAGTTAATCTCTTGTGTACATATGTTTTCAGGTCCATTTTTATATTTCTCATTTTTTTATATAATCATGGTATATTTGTTTATTTGTGTGTTTACATATGAGGGATTAAATGAGAATATATATTATATTTGAGAATTCTATAATCCGGTTCAGGTTTGTGTTTTAGGGTATATTTGGTCCATAAAAGCATATATCCACAGGGAGAATGAAATGGAACTGAGAAGGTTCTGAAACCTGTACCTACTGTACCGATCCATTAATGTTATCTCCAGTTTTATCCACAAAGAATTAGTATAGCCATTACTAAAAAAATTGCACATTGGCTGCTATGGGATTCCAGTATCCGTAACGTCGTACTACACATGTCTATTGTCATGAGATTCTATGATCCCTATTATCATGGCATGAACGATCTAGTGCCATAAGGTGTTGGCATTTGTACAAACATTCATTCCAGATAATCAGCCCAAGCATAAAATAAATAAAGTTAAATAAATAAATAAATAAAACATAGGGCCATGTAATGTCGCCATAGTACACTCAGTCCGTTATTAACAAAGCCTGAGGTAATTATTCATCTATATTTACAATCTGCGCATTTCACTCCAGTGACTTCCTATCATTTTAATTCCACATTTGGCTGCACATCATCTCCATGTAGGGGGTTTTCTTACATATAACTAATTTTTTTCTGCTTTTTTAACACCTTATTGACAAAGCAAATTTTCATTTTGTTTTTCCTCCCTGCCTATGAGGGCTTGTTTTTTGCAGGACAATTTTTGTGTGGGCACCATCTGATTTACCATACCATGTATTGCAAAACGGGAAAAAAAGCTTTGTTGTGAAGTTGAGAAAAAAAAACACAATTCCACCATTGTTTTTGGGGGTTTGTTTTTAAATAGAGACCTTTTGAAAGAAAATGTCTGTGCATTGTCATATTCTGACACCCATAACATGTTTTTTTTTATATTTGCATCTACAGAGGTGTGTGATTTTTGTTTTTCAGGTTGAACTGTACGACATTTAGTCACTTTTTTTTTTGGGGGAGGCTTACATTTTCCATTACAGTGTTTACCATACAGATTTTTACTTTTAATAGTTCAGAAATGTTCGGATATGGCAACACCAGTGATGTTTAATTTTTCTATGCAAAATTTGGAAAGGGGTGATTTGAAAATTCAAAATTTTTACCTTTGTTTTTGTCCCCATAGGGACTGCTGGAGCAGTGTGTAACTGGAGGGGGGATGGCTGCTTTAGATGCTGCTAGCTCCTGAATGGTAGCAGCTAGAAACATGTAACCAGTCTTGTTTGAAAAAAATACAAAATGACAGCAAAAGTCCAAGCAACAGAGAAGAAATCATAAAATAATCACGAGTAAAACCTGTTTTTCCTTTCACTTTCAGCTGCATTCACAGCATCCCATAGAAACATAGAAGATTGACGGCAGAAAAAGACCACCTGGTCCATCTAGTCTGCCCTTTTATTATCCTTTATTGTAATCTTAGGATAGATACATGTTTATCCCAGGCATGTTTAAATTCAGTTACTGTGGATGTATCAACCACCTCTGCTGGAAGTTTGTTCCAAGCTTCTACTACTTATTTTCAGTGAAATAATATTTTCTAATGTTGTTCTTGATTTTACCCCCCAACTAACCTCAGATTGTGCCCCTTGTTCTTGTGTTCAGTTTCTTATTAATAACCCTTCCCTCCTGAACTTCAGAATTGAACACAGTATTCCAGATGTGGTCTCACTAGAGCTCTATACAGAGGGATCACAATCTCCCTCTTTCTGCTTGTTATACCTCTAGCTATGCAGCCAAGCATACGATTTGCTTTCCCTACCGCCTGGCTGCATTGGTTACTCATTTTGAGGCTGTCAGATGACTACCCCCAAATCCTTCTCTTCTGAGGTCTTCGTTAGCACAGAACTGCCAATACGATACTCAGATAGAGGATTTCTTCTCCCCAAGTGCATTATTTTACATTTGGAAACATTGAACTGAAGTTTCCATTGTTTTGACCACTTATCTAATAAAGATAAATCATTCTCCATATTACCGACATCTCCTGGAACATCAACCCTATTACACACTTTTGTGTCATCAGCAAACAAGCAAACCTTCCCTGCCAAGCCGTCCCTTATGTCACTTACAAACATGTTAAACAGAACAGGACCCAGAACAGATCCTTGTGGCACCCCACTTGTAACCAGCCTCTCCTCAGAATACACTGCATTAACAACAACCCTCTGGTATCTGTCCTTCAGCCAACTGCAGATCCACTGAACTATCCAGGGGTTAAGTCCAATTTTTGATAACTTCTCTATCAGCTCTTTATGGGGAACCGTATCGAAAGCTTTACTGAAATCCAGGTAGGCGATATCCACAGCACCACCTTCATCCAGCACTTTAGTTACATAGTCAAAGAAATCAATGAGATTAGTCTGACATGATCGGCCCTCAGTAAAGCCATGCTGGTTTGGGTCCATCAAGTTGTTTGTTGTTAGATGGTCAATTATCTTCTTTTTTAGTAGAGTCTCCATCATTTTTACCACTACAGATGTCAAGCTGACTGGCCTATAGTTACTAGCTTCTTTACTACCCTTCTTGTGAATGGGTACAACATTAGCCATTCTCCAATCATCAGGAACATCTCCTGTAAGAAGGGACTGATTATACAGATCAGTCAGGGGGCCAACAATCACAGATTGGAGTTCTTTAAGAACTCTGGGGTAGATGCCATCCGGACCCATTGCCTTATTTAACTTTAGCCGGACAAGTTCCTGTAGAACATCGGCCTCTGAAAACACTGGGGCTGAAACTTTACAACTAGAGGCAATGCTATGTCCAGCCATGTTCTGATTATGAAAGTCACCATCTGAAAAAACTGAGCAGAAGTAGTTATTCAGATGGTCAGCGACCGTCTTATTCCCATCTATATACAGATTTTTTCCATTGCTAAGTTTTGTAATGCCGCAGTTTTTCTTCTTCCTGTCACTAATATATCTGAAGAAGGTTTTATTTCCCTCCTTAACAGATTTGGCCATTTCTTCCCCCTTTGAAGCTTTCTATCAGTGATATCTTCCTCTGTCCTGAACATTATTGCTGTCATTTTTGGTATTGTCTGAAAGCTTTGAATGTCTGCTTTCAAACAAAACCAGTTGCATGTTTCTAGCTGCTACCATTCAGGAAGTAGCAGCATCTAAAGCAGCCCTCCCCTCCAGGTAGCTACTTTTCCCACTGCTGGAGCTGGACTCTGGCAAAACAGGTAGGAGGTCAAAGGGGTTATGCCCTGATTGATCTTCATTGTTTACATCAATCATAAATTGATACATGGCAATCTGTTTCTAATAAAGCTAGAACCAGCCCTGCACCTCACATGGATCCAGAACAAACAGCAGGTGGCGCTATACAGATACATTTTATTGAATAACTCAGTGTCTGTACTAAATTTTTAATTAGATGCAAGTACGAAAGTATTCAGATCCAGGAGCTGGTTTGAAAAATATAGAATATTTTTCTTGGCACAACCCCTTTAAAGGGTTATTCTCATTTTAGACAATGGGGGCATATCGCTAGGATATGCCCCCATTGTCTTATAGGTGTGGGTCCCACCGCTGGGACCCGCACCTATTTCCAGAACGGAGCCCCCAAACTGAATGAGGGCGCACTGCGCATGCGCAGCCGCCCTCCATTCATTTCTACGGGGCCGCCGAAAATAGCTGAGCGCTGGCTCGGCTACTTCCGTCGGCTCCATAAAAATGAATGGGAGCGCACCGCGCATGCACGGCCCGGCTCCCATTCATTTCTATGAGCGGCGCGGGGAGCTGCGCCTGGTGGTGGCCGGACCCCCGGAAACCTGGGGTCCTCCAGGCGCAGCGCTCCCCGCTCCGTTCTGGAAATAGGTGCGGGTCCCAGCGGTGGGACCCGCACCTATAAGACAATGGGGGCATATCCTAGCGATATGCCCCCATTGTCTAAGATGAGAATACCCCTTTAACAGGCCTTCAACCATTTCACAAGGCTGCCATACAAGAGTGTAGTTATAGGGGAAGCGGCTGCTTTGGGGCCCGAACTCAGAAGAGGCCCACCCAGGAACAAGATTTTTTTGTCAGGGCCCCCTCAACAGTATTATAAAATTTAATGTACAAAGAAAGTGTAGTAAACAGATGGAGCAGCTGCAGGGCCTCATCTGGGAGAGCTTGACTAGCCACAGTATTGGGGGTTGCAAACAAGTTGCTGGGTGGCCCCATTCAAAAAATTTGCTGTGGGGCCCAGTTACTTCTAGTTATGCCATTGCTGCCATAGTAACTGATTGAAGATCTGTTTTGCCATGGGGTTTCCGATCGGATGACAGAGGGAACTGGCACTCACTGCGTATGAAGCAGGCTCAAACACGTTTGCATGACAGATATACCCGTCATATAGTGCAAAGGGATTAAACAAAGCTTTAAACATTTCCTGAATGCCAATTATTACAAATAATGTTACCCCCTATTGTACAGTCATGGCCAAAAGTTTTGAGAATGACACAAATATTATATTTTCACATTATCTGCTGCCCTCTGGTTTTTATGTGTGTTTGTCAGATGTTTTTACCACATACAGAAATATAATTGCAATCATATTATGAGTAACAAAAGCTTATATTGACAGTTAGAATGAGTTAATGCAGCAAGTCAATATTTGCAGTGTTGACCCTTCTTATTCAGGACCTCTGCAATTCTCCCTGGCATGCTCTCAATCAACTTCTGGACCAAATCCTGACTGATAGCAGTCCATTCTTGCACAATCAATGCTTGCATTTTGTCAGAATTTGTAGGTTTTTGTTTGTCCACCCGTCTCTTGATGATTGACCACAAGTTCTCAATGGGATTAAGATCTGGGGAGTTTCCAGGCCATGGACCCAAAATCTCTATGTTTTGTTCCCTGAGCCATTTGGTTATCACCTTTGCTTTATGGCAAGGTGCTCCATCATGCTGGAAAAGGCATTGTTGATCGCCAAACTGCTCTTGGACGGTTGGGAGAAGTTGCTCTCGGAGGACATTCTGGTACCATTCTTATTCATGGCTGTGTTTTTAGGCAAGACTGCGAGAGAGCCGATTCCCTTGGCTGAGAAGCAACCCCACACATGAATGGTTTCAGGATGCTTTACAGTTGGCATGAGACAAGACTGGTGGTAGCGCTCACCTCGTCTTCTCCGAATAAGCTGTTTTCCAGATGTCCCAAACAATTGAAAAGGGGATTCATCAGAGAAAATGACTTTACCCCAGTCCTCAGCAGTCCACTCCCTGTACCTTTTGCAGAATATCGGTCTGTCCCTGATGTTTTTTCTGGAGAGAAGTGGCTTCTTTGCTGCCCTCCTTGAGACCAGGCCTTGCTCCAAGAGTCTCCGGTTCACAGTGCGTGCAGATGCACTCACACCTGCCTGCTGCCATTCCTGAGCAAGCTCTGCACTGCTGGTAGCCCGATCCCGCAGCTGAAACACTTTTAAGAGACGGTCCTGGCGCTTGCTGGTCTTTCTTTGGCGCCCTGGAGCCTTTTTGGCAACAATGGAACCTCTCTCCTTGAAGTTCTTGATGATGCGATAGATTGTTGACTGAGGTGCAATCTTTATAGCTGCGATACTCTTCCCTGTTAGGCCATTTTTGTGCAGTGCAATGATGACTGCACGTGTTTCTTTAGAGATAACCATGGTTAACAGAAGAGAAACAATGATGCCAAGCACCAGCCTCCTTTTAAAGCATCCAGTGGTGTCATTCTTACTTAATCATGACAGATTGATCTCCAGCCCTGTCCTCATCAACACCCACACCTGTGTTAATGGAGCAATCACTGAAACGATGTTAGCTGGTCCTTTTAAGGCAGGGCTGCAATGATGTTGAAATGTGTTTTGGGGGATAAAGTTCATTTTCTAGGCAAATATTGACTTTGCAAGTAATTGCTGTTAAAGGGTTATTCTCATTTTAGACAATGGGGGCATATCGCTAGGATATGCCCCCATTGTCTTATAGGTGCGGGTCCCACCGCTGGGACCCGCACCTATATCGAGAACGGAGCCCCCGAAGTGAATGAGGGCGCACTGCGCATGTGCAGCCGCCCTCCATTCATTTCTATGCGGCCGCCGAAAATAGCCGAGCGCTGGCTCGGCTACTTCCGTCGGCTCCATAGAAATGAATGGGAGCCGACCGCGCATGCACGGCCCGGCTCCCATTCATTCCTATGAGCGGCGCGGGGAGCTGCGCCTGGTGGTGGCCGGACCCCCGGAAACCTGGGGTCCTCCAGGCGCAGCGCTCCCCACTCCGTTCTGGCTATAGGTGCGGGTCCCAGCGGTGGGACCCGCACCTATAAGACAATGGGGGCATATCCTAGCGATATGCCCCCATTGTCTAAGATGAGAATACCCCTTTAAGCTGATCACTCTTTATAACATTCTGGAGTATATGCAAATTGCCATTATAAAAACTGAAGCAGTAGACTTTGTAAAAATTAATATTTGTATCATTCTCAAAACTTTTGGCCATGACTGTAGTCCTGTTAATCACCTTAAGCTTAGTGCTGCTGGCAGTGAGCAGTGCCAGAAGTAGACACCACACCCGCATGTTCAGCTGCCGGTTGGTGTAATACTCTGTATGCATACTATACACTTTTGATGTGCTGAATGCATCTGGTATTTCAACAGTAATCATGTGAATCAGATCATCCAGTGGCTAGACATTAGTTCTCACCTATATTGTTAAAGAGAATATCTACCTTGGCAGCAGTTTATCATTTCAGTTTGTTTAGAATGAAAAGTGATGCAGGTTTATACAAAGTAGATTTTTAATTAATTATTTTACTTATTACCCCAAAAGCACTCCGCATAAAGAATAAAAGTCGGTCTGGCTCTGTTCCTGCTCCAGGGGTCTTGTCCCACTGCTTCCAGTTCCCTGTTAACAGGAAGTGGGACGTTCCATCCATCATGACAGACATGTCCCCAAGTGGCCACTGAGGCCAGTAAATGTCTGCAATGATTCATGTAAAGATGGAGGGGACATCACACTTGTGATTCACAGGGGAGCAGAAGTAGCAGGCCTGAAGCCCCTTCGCAATGGAATAAGTGACAACACTTTGGGGTCATTAGTAAAATTGTCCCTTTAAGACTACCATTTGTGGTCTGCAGTAACTACAACCATGTTCCAAATTATTATGCAAATTGAATTTAAGTGTCATTACATTTTTTTGTTTTTTAATGAAACTCATTGATGGTATTGTGTCTCAGGGCTCTTTGGATCACTGAAATCAATCTCAGATACCTGTGATAATTAGTTTGCTAGGTGAGCCCAATTAAAGGAAAACTGGATGTTCCACAATATTAAGCAGGCCACTGTTTTCAAGTAAAATGGAAAAGAAAAAGGATCTGTCTGCTGCCGAAAAGCATCAAATAGTGCAATGCCTTGGACAAGGGATGAAAACATTAGATATTTCACGAAAACTTAAGCGTGATCATCGTACTGTGAAGAGATTTGTCGCCGATTCAGAGCACAGACGTGTTTGTGCTGATAAAGGCAGAATGAGGAAGGTTTCTGCCAGGCAAGCTCATCGGATTAAGAGAGCAGCTGATAAAAAGCCAGCAAACAGATATTTTGAAGCTGCTGGTGCCTCTGGAGTCCCTCAAACCTCAAGGTGTAGGATCCTTCAAAGGCTTGCTGTGGTGCATAAACCTACTATTCGGCCACCCCTAACCAGTGCTCACAAGCAGAAACGGTTGCAGTGAGCCCAGACATACTTGAAGACTCATTTTCAAACAGTCTTGTTTACTGATGAGTGTCGTGCAACCCTGGATGGTCCAGATGGATGGAGAAGTGGATGGCCACCATGTCCCAACAAGGCTGCGACGTCAGCAAGGAGGTGGAGAAGTCATGTTTTGGGCCGGAATCATGGGGAGAGAGCTGATAGGCCCCTTTAGGGTTCCTGAAGGTGTGAAAATGACCTCCGCAAAGTATATAGAGTTTCTGACGGACAACTTTCTTTCATGGTACAAAAAGCAGAAACGTGCCTTCAGGAGCAAAATCATATTCATGCTGACAATGCACCATCTCATGCTGCAAAGAATACCTCTGTGTCATTGGCTGCTATGGGCATAAAAGGAGATAAACTCATGGTGTGGCCACCATCTTCCCCTGACCTCAACTCTATAGAGAACCTTTGGAGTATCATCAAGAAAAAGATCTATAAGGGTGGGAGGCAGTTCACATCAAAACAGCAGCTCTGGGAGGCTATTCTGACATCATGCAAAGAAATTCAAGCAGAAACTCTCCAAAAACGCACAAGTTCAATGGATGCAAGAATTGTGAAGGTGATATCAAAGAAGGGTTCCTATGTTAACATGTAACTTGGCCTGTTAGGATGTTTTGGATTTAAATAGCTTCTTATTTCAGTGAATATAACCTCCTAATTCTGCAAATTCCACAAATGAGTATTTTCAGTTCTTAAAAACATATAAAATGTTTAGAAACTCTACTGTGTATAATAATTTGGAATTTGCATTTTGAGTTTTTTTAATTTTTGAAGAATATACTGTTATCATAGGGAGGTTTGTTCAATAAAATTCGATGTATACTCTAACGGGTGATGACTTTTATTATACTGACTGTCATTTGCACCGACCATGTAGGAAAATCAGAGATAAATATCATTTGCATAATAATTTGGAACATGGTGTATGTGTCTCCCTAGTAACAAAAACAAACAAACAACACCTTTTGTTCATGTGATCACACAACCCGCCATTTGTTTTCTACGTTTTAGTTTATCAAGAGGTAGGGGCAATATGACTTCAGGAGCAGACTACAACTTTGTTTGTAGTCGTATATGCACATACCGTAGCTCTCAGTAGGACCTACTGATGCAAAAATTATTTTTATTTAAGACTATTTGCAAAAGGACTTTCATTAGAAAATAAATGTATTTTGGGGTGAATTTAAATCTTTGTGTAATGATTTTTCAGGATCTAGAGGCCGAACTGAAACATATGAAGAACATGAAGGAATCTTATGAGAAGAACAATAATGAACAGGTGAGAAAGGAGGCGATGGTCAATAAAGGGTAAAATAGATATCTTGTCCACACTAGATGAGGCGGACCAAGAATAAGTCACGTTTCTTCCATAGTGTAAGCGTATTCAAGAATTTCTGAATGAAGTTGAGAGCATACGCAAAGAGATTGATGCAGCCACATCACAGGGCGCAAAGGAATCAAACCTGCAGAGTCAGTTGGAGGAAGAGGCGATATCCAGACAGATGTTGGAGCAAAGGTGTAAGGTAATAAATTATTTATTCAAATCTTAGACGTAAAATCTACCCTTTGGGAACTTCCTGTTCTGGCACTGAGATGTAGGGAGGTTTGAGAGACCGCTCCTCTCCCTTACCTTATAAAATAAGCACACTCCCTCATACCTGTGCATTTTAGGAGCATCAGGGTGCTGAGAAGCTCCTTAACCCACCTGGCATCTCGGTTCATGGGTCAATAACTTCTTCGGAGCTGATGTTTGTCCAGGAGCATTAAAACAGACGCAGTGCACATGTTTAGCAAGATGGCGTCCTCCTGCCCAGCCTCACCATCGAGACGCTGATCCCCGAGCCTGGCTAGGCATGTACAGCAGGAGGAAGATAGAGAGGTACCTGACCTGCCTATTAATCACAAATTGCTTGCCATAGGCATGGCGAAAAGGCTAGCCCCATATATCAAAGAAACTTTATAGAATACAATTGGCCTCCTTACAGCATCTGCATGAGGAACTGGCCCAGCATGACTCACGGCTTGATGAGTTGGAACAGCGGGTTTCCTTCATGGTTGATGATGCATCCCGAGCAAATGCCTGCATTTGAGATCTTATAAAAGAGAGTGCGGGATCCCGTTATTGACATCCCCTTCGTGATCTATACTGACGGATTGGATTTAGCTGTACAGTGAAGGAATTGCACTCAAGAATCCCGTAAGAGAAACATCCTCACTCCGGTCACGTGACTACACGATCACGTGGGACGCCGGCAGGAGAAGATCGGGAACCTAAGAGAAATCCACCGCATGGTGAATGGACGCTAATCCATTATACGCCTACAGCCGGTTGAAAGCGTTACATAACTCGCAGTGAGTAATATACTCCCAACACCTTACAGAAAGACACCCCCGTGGGACGCCACGGTAGGTGCCGGTGTTCCTATATCCCGCTTTCAATGTTCTACCGAGGCATTCAATGAACATGTTTAATACCTCTATGAAGTGATTATACCCCTTATGTACTTACCAGAACCAGCTTGATATGACTGTCTGACTATATTAGTACGGATATCGTACTTACCGTTGGAGTCACACATCTCTTTAACAACATTAATACGGACAGTATACCAATCACTGGAGGAGTGTTTATTGTACTGTTTTTATGACTGTATCATTTTATTTATGTTTATTTGTATTTTATTATTAAATAATTCAGGTATATATTGAAATCAGGACTTTGTCCATGTATTCCAGATAAGGTGTGCCTACTCTATTTACGTAGTTTTTATTTGTACCTTTAGACCCGATAGGCCGGTCTGAGATTAGAGCACCCACCCATACCGACCTTGAAGTGAGCACCGGTAATTTATCTATAATGTCATGTAATAGCAGCGGTCTACTCCGCTAGCAAGCAGGTGATTGCTGGGAACGCTTCCCTCCCGACAATCGCCTGTATGATCGCTAGGTCTAATACAAGCTTAAGATATCTTCCTTCTTCAGAAATACAACAGATTGTTCAACCATTTTGTCTCACCATCTGGTAGCTAAAGGAGGATCTACGGAGCACCCTGGGGGACTTAAGATATAAGTCTATGTTTCATTCTGATACTTATATCATGGAAGGATCTATAACAAAGATTAGAGAAGAGTCTGCTTGGGGAGGATTTTTCAGGTTTGTTCTTACTGCATTACTGTCATTTATCCTATTGGATGTTCTTAAAAGAATTGGGATTAGTAAGATCCCAAACAAAGGTACAATGGTACACTTTACATGTAGAGAAGGTACAACAGTCTTGTACAAAGGAGGATATTGTTTAATGCTATAATTTCATTGTATGATAAAAAATAAAAAGCAGATGTTTAAAAAAATAAAATCTACCCTGTGGTTTACATGATGTTGTTCTTATTAGGAACTGGAGTGCAGAGTTCAGGAGCTACTAAGAGGGAAGTTAGGCACAGAGAGCAGTTTTAGAGATGCCAGTGAACAGTCTGAACAGGTAAAACCTTCTTGGCTTCATTGATTACATCTTGTATGATATGCATGTCTGTTCTTTTCTGGAAAGGTTTTATATGAAAGTATGAATTTAGAGCAATCATAATGCATGTAGCATTTATTATTTCCTATAGCAGAGGACCACCAAAATGTCTTCATGCTTCAGGTTTTCTCATATTTTCTTGCTCACTCTAGAGAATAGTTAAATTCTACAGCATTCAATATGCCATTATGAAAATTGCTGCTAAGCAGCAGCACAAAGTAACTCCCCTAAGGCCCAGGCCCACGATCTATCACAATCCATTATGCATGTAGTGGCTACAACAGTTACAGTGTAGCCCAGGCCTAAGTCTACCTCTCTTTATTCACTTACAGGTCACAGTTAATCTTAAGGAAGCCCACAGGTGGTTGAAGTCCAATTTTGATGAACTGCAGTTACAGATGTTGAGGAACAGACAAAAGAGCACGAAGAAGGTGCGCATGTTATATTCAAAATTATTATGCACTGTACAGTCACCTATGATTTAAAGGGGTTGTGCATTCGTTTATATTGATGACCTATCCTCAGGACCCCCCGCCGATCAGCTGTTAGAAGAGGAGGCGCCGCTCCATGCGAACACCACTTCCTCTTCATTACACTGCACTTTGTCTCGGAAGTGCAGTGTCATACAAGTACCCACTCCATTCAAGTGAATGGAGCAAGTGCTTGCAATTACACTACGTGACTCCTCCACAGCTGAATGCTGGGGGTCGCGGGTGGTGGCCTATCCTGAGGATAAGCTATCAATATTAATGGCAGCACAACCCCTTTAACATGTGCCATGCGATTTCCCTGCCAAAATCTTGTGTCTGTGAATAAAGCATTAATACTGTATGAACACTAGCTTTCTGAGCAGATCTCAGTGTGGTGAAGCTATAGTACATAGTGATATTATATTTACATGCTAGTTACATGCTCTGCCCTCAGCCTGATGTCTAACCCTGTCAATCATAGGGAGGTGAAAGTGTGCAGAGCACAGGGGGTGTTACATGGCAGTGCTCAAATGATTCAGACCCGCCCCTGGTACAGATATCTCTACAGCTATTTATCGTACAGACAAAAGAAAGGTATCGTTTTAATCAGCATGATGAGGCCTACTAGGCAGTATGTTTAATAGGGTTGATCCTGGTGACAGAGCCTCTTTAAAAATAATTAATGAAATCGTGTTAATTTATTTTATTTACCCTATTTTTCACACTATAACTTACCCATAAGATGCACCTAGGTTTTAGAGGAGGAAAGTAAGAAAAAATATATTTTTCATAAGACCTCAGCTCAGACCCACAATGTTAATAAGGCCCCTATTCAGACCTCAAATAAGACCACCAATTAAACCTTAGATCAGATGCCCAATTTTTGTAAGACCACAAATCGGACTTCAGATCAGACCCCCAATTTTTGAGACCTCCATTCAGACCTCCATGTTAATACACCCCCATGTAAAGCAGACCTCAGATCAGACCTCCATGTTATTAAGCCCCCATGTGAAGCAGACCTCAGATCAGACCTCCATGTTAATGAGCCTTATATTAATCAGGCCTCAGATCAGAACTCCATGTTAATGACCCCCACATTAATCAGACCTCCATTTTAATGATTACGCCCACCATATCCCCCTCCCCTGGATATTAATCAGACCTCCATGTTAAGCTCCCAGGTAAAGAAGACCTCAGATCAGACCTCCATATTAATAAAGTCCTCTTTAAACTGCAGGAAACTGGAGCTAGCTCTGGTCCTGGCAATTGCGTGGGAGCCCAATTGTACATTACGCCTGAAATTTGTGCCACTATCTTGTGGGAATGTTATGCAGTGCCCATGAGATTGTCATAACTAATACAGTACAGACCAAAAGTTTGGACATACCTTCTCATTCAAAGAGTTTTCTGTATTTTCATGAAAATGAAAATTGTAGATTCACACTGAAGGCATCAAAACTATGAATTAACACATGTGGAATTATATACTTAACAAAAAAGTGTAAAACAACTGAAAATATGTCTTATATTCTAGGTTCTTCAAAGTAGCCACCTTTTGCTTTGATTACTGCTTTGCACACTCTTGGCATTCTCTTGATGAGCTTCAAGAGGTAGTCACCTGAAATGGTTTTCACTTCACAGGTGTGCCCTGTCAGGTTTAATAAGTGGGATTTCTTGCCTTATAAATGGGGTTGGGACCATGAGTTGTGTTGGGCAGAAGTCAGGTGGATACAGACAGTCCTACTGAATAGACTGTTCGAATTTGTACAGTCATGGCCAAAAGTTTTGAGAATGATACAAATATTAATTTTTACAAAGTCTGCTGCTTCAGTTTTTATAATGGCAATTTGCATATACTCCAGAATGTTATAAAGAGTGATCAGCTTACTTGCAAAGTCAATATTTGCCTAGAAAATGAACTTTATCCCCCAAAACACATTTCAACATCATTGCAGCCCTGCCTTAAAAGGACCAACTAACATCGTTTCAGTGATTGCTCCATTAACACAGGTGTGGGTGTTGATCAGGACAGGGCTGGAGATCAATCTGTCATGATTAAGTAAGAATGACACCACTGGACACTTTAAAAGGAGGCTGGTGCTTGGCATCATTGTTTCTCTTCTGTTAACCATGGTTATCTCTAAAGAAACACGTGCAGTCATCATTGCACTGCACAGAAATGGCCTAACAGGGAAGAGTATCGCAGCTAGAAAGATTGCACCTCAGTCAACAATCTATCGCATCATCAAGAACTTCAAGGAGAGAGGTTCCATTGTTGCCAAAAAGGCTCCAGGGCGCCCAAGAAAGACCAGCAAGCGCCAGGACCGTCTCTTAAAAGTGTTTCAGCTGCGGGATCGGGCTACCAGCAGTGCAGAGCTTGCTCAGGAATGGCAGCAGGCAGGTGTGAGTGCATCTGCACGCACTGTGAGGCAGAGACTCTTAGAGCAAGGTCTGGTCTCAAGGAGGGCAGCAAAGAAGCCACTTTTCTCCAGAAAAAACATCATGGACAGACTGATATTCTGCAAAAGGTACAGGGAGTGGACTGCTGAGGACTGGGGTAAAGTCATTTTCTCTGATGAATCCCCTTTCCGATTGTTTGGGACATCTGGAAAACAGCTTATTCGGAGAAGACGAGGTGAGCGCTACCACCAGTCTTGTCTCATGCCAACTGTAAAGCATCCTGAAACCATTCATGTGTGGGGTTGCTTCTCAGCCAAGGGAATCGGCTCTCTCACAGTCTTGCCTAAAAACACAGCCATGAATAAAGAATGGTACCAGAATGTCCTCCGAGAGCAACTTCTCCCAACCGTCCAAGAGCAGTTTGGCGATCAACAATGCCTTTTCCAGCATGATGGAGCACCTTGCCATAAAGCAAAGGTGATAACTAAATGGCTCAGGGAACAAAACATAGAGATTTTAGGTCCATGGCCTGGAAACTCCCCAGATCTTAATCCCATTGAGAACTTGTGGTCAATCATCAAGAGACGGGTGGACAAACAAAAACCTACAAATTCAGACAAAATGCAAGCATTGATTGTGCAAGAATGGACTGCTATCAGTCAGGATTTGGTCCAGAAGTTGATTGAGAGCATGCCAGGGAGATTTGCAGAGGTCCTGAAGAAGAAGAAGGGTCAACACTGCAAATATTGACTTGCTGCATTAACTCATTCTGTCAATATAAGCTTTTGTTACTCATAATATGATTGCAATTATATTTCTGTATGTGATAAAAACATCTGACAAACACACATAAAAACCAGAGGGCAGCAGATCATGTGAAAATATAATATTTGTGTCATTCTCAAAACTTTTGGCCATGACTGTATTATGGCAAGAAAAAAGCAGCTAAGTAAAGAAAAACGAGTGGCCATCATTACTTTAAGAAATGAAGGTCAGTCAGTCTGAGAAATTGGGAAAAGTTTGAAAGTGTCCCCAAGTGCAGCCGCAAAAACCATCAAGCGCTACAAAGAAACTGGCTCACATGAGGACCGGCCCAGGACAGGAAGACCAAGAGTCACCTCTGCTGCGGAGGATAAGTTCATCCGAGTCACCAGCCTCAGAAATCGCAGGTTAACAGCAGCTCAGATTAGAGACCAGGTCAATGCCACACAGAGTTCTAGGAGCAGACACATCTCTACAACAACTGTTAAGAGGAGACTGTGTGCAGCAGGCCTTCATGGTAAAAAAAGCTGCTAGGAAACCACTGCTGAGGACAGGCAACAAGCAGAAGAGACTTGTTTGGGCTAAAGAACACAAGGAATGGACATTAGACCAGTGGAAATCTGTGTTTTGGTCTGATGAGTCCAAATTTGAGATCTTTGGTTCCAACCACCGTGTCTTTGTGCGATGCAGAAAAAGGTGAACGGATGGACTCTACATGCCTGGTTCCCACCGTGAAGCATGGAGGAGGAGGTGTGATGGTTTGGGGGTGCTTTGCTGGTGACACTGTTGGGGATTTATTCAAAATTGAAGGCATACTGAACCAGCATGGCTACCACAGCATCTTGCAGCGGCATGCTATTCCATCCGGTTTGCGTTTAGTTGGACCATCATTTATTTATCAATAGGACAATGACCCCAAACACACCTCCAGGCTGTGTAAGGGCTATTTGACCAAGAAGGAGAGTGATGGGGTGCTACGCCAGATGACCTGGCCTCCACAGTCACCAGACCTGAACCCAATCGAGATGGTTTGGGGTGAGCTGGACCGCAGAGTGAAGGCAAAAGGGCCAACAAATGCTAAGCATCTCTGGGAGCTCCTTCAAGACTGTTGGAATACCATTTCAGGTGACTATCTCTTGAAGCTCATCAAGAGAATGCCAAGAGTGTGCAAAGCAGTAACCAAAGCAAAAGGTGGCTACTTTGAAGAACCTAGAATATGACATATTTTCAGTTGTTTCACACTTTTTTGTTAAGTATAGAATACCACGTGTTAATTCACAGTTTTGATGCCTTCAGTGTGAATCTACAATTTTCATAGTCATGAAAATACAGAGAACTCTTTGAATGAGAAGGTGTGTCCAAACTTTTGGTCTGTACTGTATATAAGTCATGATGCAGGAACTAGCGTGTGCTCATGGCAGATATAAATATCATTCCTCTTTGAGGGGTTAAATAGAACCTGTCATTGTACATGCAGTCCTATCTGTGGGTAACAGGAGGAGCTGAGTAGATTGAATGTTTTCCCTCAAAATTATACATCATTCTTTGGACTCCATTGGGCATTAACAGCTATCTGAGCATGCACGACAACAAAGGAAATGGTATCAATCAGTGAGAATAGGACCTTCCACTGGATTCCTAAGCATAGAAAGAGCAGAGATTTAAATGCATGAAATACAAGCTGTACTGATTTTTTTTCTCTCACAAATCTATATATCAATCTGCTCATCTCCCCCTGCTCTATAACATGCCGCCTGCTCTTTCCACTTCATTTTCAATGTGACAGGTTCCCCTTAAACATTATTTATCACCCATTCACAAGAACAAGGGGTTCCTAAATGTGCTGTCTGAATGGAGCTGTAGTGCGCATGTGTGACCACTACATTCACTTCTGTGGGACTGAATCTTTACTGGTATAGTAATGTGGGTCTGCATCTTTATTAGTATAGTACTTGATTCCATGGTACTTTCTGCCTCCTATAGGAGTTTAACAATTTGAAAATGTCTCCGTACTTTCCTGCCTCTACTCTGGAACACTGGGAGACCAAACAGAAGCTCCAGCTGATTTCCAGGAATTTGCTGCTTGAAGATAAAACCACCTGAAATTATGAAGAAATATTCCTATGATCAGTGCTGCTAAAAGTTTTCACTAATTTCACGTATTATGTCTGTACACTGTGATACTTTATTACTATAAAGGGGCCTTCATACGTGGCTGATTTTCTTGCAGAAAATTTACGGAACTAATAATTAGTTCACTTGATCTGAAAGGGATTGCTTGGCGGCAAGCACATGGATTTCTGTAATTCCTATTCAGATGAATGGAACAGATTTTTAGTTGCAGAAATTTCTACAGCAAAAAATGCCTCATGTGACGGCATCCTAAATTTTCTATTTTTCTATTAAAATACACATTGTCTTCTCTTCTTGCTGATTTTATTTTCAACTATTTATAAAATGAGGCTTGATTAACTAGCTGGATGGTCTCTTAAAGGGTCATCAGGGATAGACATATTGTGCAGCACGTTCATGCCCACTATGTATGGAAATATTTAAGAGGCTTGTACATAGTGTATACAAGTTCACGCCACTCCCTCCAGTTCATAAATGCTTGTTAGTATTGCTTAATATGCCCTTAAAGGGGTTGTCTCACTTCAGCCAGTGGCATTTACAGTGTATCATGTAGAGAAAGTTAATAGAAGGCACTTACTAATGTATTGTTATTGTCCATATTACCTCCTTTACTGGCTGGATTATTTTTTCCATCACATTAAACGCTGCTTGTTTCCATGGTTACAGACCACCCTGCAAACCATCAGCAGTGGCCGTGCTTGCACAATATAGGAAAAAGGTCCGGCCTTTCTGGTGGCCAGGACTGTAGGAGATCACATAAGCTGGCGCTCTTTCCTATAATGTGCAAGCACGACCACTGCTGCTGGATTGTGTATACCGTGATAGAAAAATGAATCCAGCCAGCAAAGGAAGCAATATAGATCACAATACATTAGTAACTGCCTTGTATTAACTTTCTCTACATAATAAATGCTATTTGCTGAAGTGAGACTACCCTTTTAATGTTTAAACTAGGTAAAGATGCTGCCAGTAGGGCCCCCACCTGTATCCTGCAGTCATCAATGATGCTGTACTGCTAGAGAAGTAATGTGGGAGATGGGATCTGGTTAAGGGCTCACGCACACGACCGTATGTATTTTGCGGTTCACAAAAAATGGATCTGCAAAAAATACGGATGACGTCCGTGTGCATTCCGTATTTTGCGGAACAGAACAGCTGGCCCCTAATAGAACAGTCCTATCCTTGTCCGTAATGCAGACAATAATAGGACATGTTCAGTTTTTTTGCAATACAGAAATGGAATGCACATGGAGTAACTTCCGTTTTGTTTTTATTTTGCAGACCCATTGAAATGAATGGTTCTGCATCGGTCTACAAAAAAAAATGGAGCGGACACAGAAAGAAAATACATTTGTGTGCATGAGCCCTAACAGTGATCCAAAACTTTTTTTTTTTTTTTTTAATGCCTTTGTAGGCTCCTGAAGGACCTCATGTTTCAAGAATTACCTTGCCTAACATTTGCTTAACCCCTTCCCGCATTGTCACATGTGTACATCGCAGGAAGGGTCAGTTTCCTGCATTCCAGCTAGGGCTGAATTCACATCACCATTATATTTTCCTTTATAACGGAATCCATAACACGGAAATCAAAACGGAAGCCTTTAAAAGGCATTAAACAGGAAAAATGATATAAAAAATATTTTTGTAGCAATGTGTTTTCCCTGTACTTCTCTACAGAGGAAGTGACATTCCAGGGAGCTTTATACTTTTCTATATACAAAAACGCAAGGCTTACAGTATACTATATGACCAAAGATGCCTAAAAAACCCCACAAAAACGCTGTCCGTGTCTCATCTGTGTTTCACTGACACTGTACAGTTGAAAAATAATTTTCAAAGCATCTCTTCCTAGTGATGCGTGATGCATCCGTGGCTTTCACAGACCCATTGACTAAAAACACGGACCACGCTAAAACACTGATTTGTGAATGCACACATTAAAATGAATGGGGACATATGCTGTCCATGGAGAACACATACAGCACACGTCCATGAAACACTGACATGTGAATGAGCCTTAACTCAGCTCTTGAACTTGTCATGTTCTTCAAACTGACTACTCCTCCATTTTTGCAGTGTGGCAGGGCCACTGCCATAAGGGAATACCATTGACATGAAGAGGTGTACTTGGTTGCCAATAATATTTAGGTTGGTGCTACAGCAATTTGTGTCAGTATCTCTTGTGTGGGAATAGACAAAAAAGGCTAGCCTTCACTTCCACAAGCATTAATGATCTTTGGGCACCCATGCCCCTATCACTAGTGAACCAGTTGTTCTTCGTGGATCACGTCTGTTAAGTACCAACCACTGAATGTCGAGGACACTACACAAGGCCTGCTCTGACCCATTCATTCATCCATCAAAGTTTTGGCCATTGTCAAAGTTTGTCAGCTTCTCACACTTGCCCATTTTTCCTGCTTCCACCTCAACTTTAGGAACTGATTGTTCACTTGCTGCGTAACATATCCCAGCTCTTGACAGGAGCCATAGTAACAATATACTGTAACTGTTAGTCACTTCACCTGTTTCTGGATTTAATTTCATCACTGCACAGTGTCTGTGTGTCACTAGATGGCACTACTTTGTTATTATGCATAAACCTCACTCAGAGCCAGGTGGTCCTTATGGTTAGCACTCATTAATAGACGCAAAATGAGAGAAGAATAAACCATCAGGTTGTAGAAAACTTCTGTCAATGTTTATCTAGCAGAAAACAGTAATAGGCTAACAAGAAATTCACTGTTCTCTGAAACTAATAAGGAAGTGGCTGCCAAGTCCACCCACATGTACGTATAATTAGCTGCTTCTACATGTTCATCAGATTTGTTGAATTCGTGCAATGTATCAAGCAGCTTGGAAGCTAAATCAACAGTGCATAGCAGGGTGCATACATATGGAGGTTGTAAATGTTGCTCAACCTGGTAAGTTTATTGTGCTTTTGCTGAGGCGTGAGTTCTCTTAATGCAGTCACAAATCTTCAGCTCCTTTTACAGTATAGTCTCTTTCGGTGCAAGTATTAAATTAAAACATACATTTTTACAGCAACAATTGTGATCACTGTAAGGCTGGATTCAGACAACCACTGTGACTTCCGTCCACGAAACATGGTTGTGCCTGAACGTCCATATGGCATCCAGGTGTCTCAAGTTTTTTTCCATAACCATTCATTTGAGTCTTGAATGGAAAACGAACAAGAATTGTATAAGCTGTGAGTTTTTCGGTACAGACTAGCTGCCTGTGCTATGTGGATGCAGTCTGGAAGTACACGACTAGAAATCCATACTGGTCATAGGGACATTTTCACACATGCTGAATGACACCATGTTTTATGAGATCGATTACAGTTTGGCAAATCTGTGTGCTTGGTTCTGCAGTTCAGTTTCTGTCTGCAATTTCTTTACAGTACAGGTTTTAAAGTAAAACAAACTCTTTCACCTATAGAAGTCGATTGGCCAGTAACTACAGTTAAAGGCATGTGGTTTTGCCAGGCTACAGAGATGGCGTCATTCCCCATGTGTGAAATCACCCTAATGCTCAAAATCAGAAGTACCTCTGATCCCAAATATGCCACCTTTAAAAACAGACATATGACACTGGTGAAGATGTTTAACTAAGTCTAAACGGCTGAATATTTTTTTTGTATTTTGTCTTTTGTATTTCGTCATTTTAATATAAATTAACACAAATCTGAAACGTAACCCCTCTGACTTGTTATTTTATACATTAAAAGGGGTATTCCACACAAAAGCCAAAATCACCTATACGCTGGCTAGATGGTAACTGCTAGAACGGTGGGGGTTTAACTCCCAGAGCCCATATCAATTGCCAAAATAGGGCTCCTCATCAATGCTAGGCCCTTTAAACATGTCTTGGAACAATGACTTGGGATGTGTATCCCAAGTCATTAACTTAGGCCCCATGCAGACAACCATATATTTTTTCAGCATCAGATCCACATTTTTTATGGATCTGACGTGAACCCGGGTCACAAACAAAGTGGACAGCACACTGTGTGCTGTCTGTATCCTTATGTCTGTGCTGTAGTCCGTCAAAAAAAATAGAACAGAACATGTCCTATACTTGTCTGCTTTGCGGACAAAGATAGGACATTTCTATTGAAGGGAATGCACATGGGCAGTATCTGTGTTTTGCGGATATACGGTTTGCAAACCGTAAAACACATATGGTCATGTGCACAGGGCCTTCTATAGTAGCCATCCAATAGGTGGCACTAGAAAGTAAGCTCCATCCTGGATAAGAGCTTATTTACATTGCCTTAAGGCTTCATGCACACACTATGTTTTGCAGTCAGCGAATCATGGATCCCAGTTATGAGCATGCCGCCATTTTTTTCCCATCTAGAGAAAAGTCCTTTTCTTGTCCATTAAAGTGACAAAAATAGGACATGTTCTATTTTTTGCGGGGCCATGGAACAGACTTACACATGTGGACTGCATCCAGGTGTGCTGTCTGCATCTTTTACAGCCCCATTGAGAGGAATGGTTCAACTTTCGCTCCGCCAAAAAGGCAGAACGGATACAGACCAAAACTACGGCCGTGTGCATGAGCCCTAATAGTGTATATTCATTAGTGGTTTGGATATCTGAAAAACTACATGCAAATTATCACAATTTTATAGAGCAATAACTAGTTACATGGATTTTACAAGTGAAGCATATAAACAAGTCAATAACTAAGGCGACATTCCCTATTGAGTCATAATAGGGCTCCCATTCAAGTACATGAAGCTTGTACTGTATCTCCATATGCCTTTGATTTCATGTGAACCTGACAGTAGGATGTTTCTTCTGAGGGTTCCTGTCATACCACATGACGGCTGTTTGACTCCATAAAAGCATGGGTCAAAAATCTAATTAAAAAAAACTATGAGATTGGTTCCTTAACATATATGTAATTTGTTGCAGTGGAAAGAATGGAGCAGGATCAGAAGCTGAAGTGGCTGCCAGGGCTGTGATGATGGCAGGGTGCCATGGGATGCTGGTAAAATCATTATACACTGCAATACAGAAGTGCTGCAGTGTACAATACATGCAATCAAAAGAGACACTAAGGGGATTAAAAAAAACTCAGTAAAAAAATTGTTACAAATTCAAAAAACCTTTTTCCCATTTACCAAAATAATAAACAGTTAAGGAAAATTGGTTCATAATATTATTTCATAATCGGTATCACTTTATATGAATAATTATTAAAGTGTTACTGTTGTCACCTGCAAAACAAACTTATGACAATTTTTTTGTCATCTTGCAGAATTGAATAAAAAGTTATCAAAACATTTTATGTACTACAAAAGGGTATCCATAAAACTACCACTCATCCTGCAAAAAAACAAATAAAAATTTGTGTTTCAGCATACAAAGAAATTTTTTTAAAGACTTTGTTTTAGAAGTAGTAAAATATAACAAAACCTATATAAGTATGATATTGCAGTAATCATACTAACCTGCAGAACAAATCTTACATATTGTTTTTTTACCACACCATGATGATAGAAAAATGTTATGGCTCCTGAACATGTGGATGGAAAAACGGAAATGTCACCCCCTAAATTGGCTTCGTCCTCATGAGGTTAATTTAATATATGTATTTTCTATTCAGGAGCTTATGATTCCATTACCAGAGAGGAGACTTTCTAGGATTTACAGATTTTTAAAGAGCTTTTATCCAGGGTCAGTAAAGACACCTATGGATTATACAGGCCTCTCATGATTACATGCACCAGAACATTAGGTTCTGTGACTGCTTTGCAAGGCCATTCCAGTGTGAAGAGTGCTGGTAAATAACAAAGACCTTTTATCCATCTGTAATCCGAGTCTGTCACTAAGCAGCAGGTGTCTCTGTCATTAACAGGAAACTTTGAGAGTAATTAGAAGCAGATGGAGAGGTGCAAGGCGGGGGTTCTCACCTGTAACATGGAGACGAAAATTACTTTTATCTTTTGGATTTGTAACAGCACACTGCTTTTGTTTGTATTCCCACAGGGCAAACATATAGAAAGTATTCGCCAATATCCATTGCTTATAATTCTATTGATGCTAGGTACTTAAAATCACACGGCAAGGAACCTCTGCACACTCATAAACGGTTGAGGTGAATTTGAATTGAAACACAGCATAATCTAAAAATTGGTGGTTAACGTTTTAAGTCATGAGACCTTCATCAGACGAATAGATTATGCTTAGGGTATGACCATATGGTCAGGTTTCTGCATGCAGTTTTGAAAGCCAAAATCAGGAGATGATCTTAATCACTTCTTTACTGGGCGATCTTTATTTTTTGTGTTTACGTTTCGCACTCCCTGCCTTTCCTGAGCCATATTTTTTTTTTATTTTTCTATTTACATAGCTGCATGAGGGCTTGTTTTATAAGGCACATATTGTAATTTCTAATGGCACCATTTAATTTAGCATAAGATGTAAGAGAAGCTGGGAAAAAAATTGCAAATTGGTGGAATTGAAAGAAATGAAATACTGCCACATTTTTATGGGTTTTCTCTTTAGAGCGTTTTGTATGACATAAAACTGTCCTGTGCCACTCATTCTCTAGGTCAGTACAATTACAATGATACCACATTTAGGGCTTGTTCACATCACCGTCTGGATTCCGTTCTGGCTTTCCGTTATAACTGAAAAAAACGGAATCCACAAGACGGAAACCGACCAAACTTTGTTTTCCGCCCAGCATAACGGAAACCATATGGATCCGTTATGCTTGCCTATATACTTCTATTATGACGGATCAAAACGGAATGCCTCTAAAGGTTTCCGTTTTGATTTCCGTCTTGTGGATTCCGTTTTTTTCCGTTATAACGATGTTATAATGGAAAGCCAGAACGGAATCCATAACGTTGATGTGAACAAGCCCTTATATAGTTTTTCTTGTGTTTTAATAACCCTCATTACTTCTTTATAGTTACATCTATGGGAGGGCTCATTTTTTGCAGGAGTATCTGTAATTTTTTTATAGATAGCATTTTGGGGTGTGTATAACTTTGTGAACATTTTTTATTAAATTTTGCGGAGGTGAAACACAAAATAACCAGCTAATTGTCCATTTTGATTTTTTTTCATTACGCTATTTGACGTATCGTATTTTCAGACGTGGTGATACTAATGATGTTTATTTTTATTTTCACTTTTGGGAAAGGGTGGTGATTTGAATTTATATATATATATATATATATATATATATTATATATATATATTAAACTTTTTTTAGGCCCCAAAGGGGACACCAACATACATCACTAGATTGCTACTGTGTTTCCCCGAAAATAAGACAGGGTCTTATTTCTTTTTTTTCCTCCGGAAAAAGGGTTAGGGCTTATTATCGGGGTAGGTCTTATTTTTGCACTGAATATATATGTCATTTTTGCCCCCACTGAATATATATGTCATTTTTGCCCCCACTGAATATATATGTCATTTTTGGCCCCTCTGAATATATACTGGTATGTCATTTTTTTGCCCCTGTGCAAACACAGACAAAAAATATACTTACCTACACTCCGCTCCGGACTTCTTCTTCTCACCCAATCTTGTCATCCGGTGTGTGCTGCGTCATCCCGTCAACCAGCGTGATGCTGGCACTGAGGTCACGTCTCGTGGGATCATCACAGGGGAGACGTCTTGCAGCGCTGGATAGGGTATGGGTATAGGTGTGTATATAGGTAGCTAACTGTGCAGCACTGCGTACTATAGTACGCAGCATTGCGCAGGTAGCGTCACCAGCAGAGAGGCCCTGACTGGCCATTAAAATCACTTTCGGGGCTTATTATCGGGGTAGGTCTTATTTTCGGGGAATACAATTTGTATTCAGTAATTGAATTTTATCCAATACGTAATATAAAAATCAGTATATTACAATGCAGTGCTGCCGCCTTGGAATATACATTGCATTGGAATATACTAGCAATAGGCCTATTACTGCTAAGGAACGCCTTCCACAATCACAGCAAAGGGAAAGCATTCCTACCCAGAAAGAGCACTCTTCCAGGTTTTTATCTTTCAGATGACTATAGCTTGTCAATGGCAGTGGGAGACTGACTGAGCCGGAACCAAGTGGCAGAGAGCAGGTAAGTATGCCTCCCTCCGCAGGTCCAATGATGGGGGGGGGTCAGGCAGAAAGGCTCCTAAAGCTGGACAACCATTTAAAGATGGCTTAGGCTACTTTCACACTAGCGTTTTAAAATTCCGGTATTGAGTTCCGTCATAGGGGCTCAATACCGGAATAAAACGCTTCGGTTTTGTCCCCATTCATTGTCAATGGGGACAAAACTGAACTGAAAACAACGGAATGCTCCTGAAAGCATTCCGTTCCGTCTTCAGACCGGAGAACAAACCGCAGCATGCTGCGGTTTGCTCTCCGGTCCAGGCATCCGCACCAAGACGGATCCGGAATGACCCCCAATGCAAGTCAATGGGGGTGGATCCGTCTGGTGTGACCATAATGGTAACCGGATCCGCCCTCCATTGACTTTCAATGGAGTTCATTACGGATCCGGCTACACATAGACACATACAGACACAGACATACACATAAACATAAACATACACACACATATAGACATACAAATACACATACATACTTACATGCTCCCCGGCAGGTCTTCGGAGCGTCGGATGGACAGGACGGCGCGCACAGGTGACGATTCCACCAGGCGCCCAGCAGAGGGCGCTGTGGGGAATCGTGACCTGTGTGAGCCGTCCTGTCCCTCTGACGCTCCGAAGACCTGCCGGGGAGCATGTAAGTATGTATGTGTGTTTGTTTGTCTATATGTGTGTGTGTATGTTTATGTGTATGTATGTACTGTGTGACATGTGTGGGGCCGGAGCGCGGTTCTGGCTCCACACATGTCACTGCGGCAGGCCTGATCCGGCAGCACCCTTCACCTGCCGGATCAGGCCTGCCGCCAGTGTGAAAGTAGCCTTAAAGGGAACCTGTCATCTCCAAAACACCCCCTGAACTAGAGTAAGAGATGTATAGTGTAAGTGATGCTGAATCCGAATATGTAAGTTTTATCTTCATACTCCCTTCCATTCCAACGCTGTTCTCCCACAAACCAGCAGTAAAATGCATTGAGAGGACTCTTCTTTGAGTCCTCTCCATTATGTGAGTGAGCACTGGAGTCCAGTGAGTGCATTTTACTGCCGGTTTGTGGGAGCACAGCATTGGAATGGAAGTGAGTATTAAGATAAAACTTACATATTTGGATTCAGCATCACTTACACTATACACCGCTTACTCTAGTTCAGGGGGTGTTTCGGAGATGACAGGTTCCCTTTAAAGATCAACTTAGGAGATAGGCGCTGTTTAAAGGTGTTGTCAGAGATAAATAAAAACTAGGTTAACAGCAATAAATGTTCATGGTCTGGACCTCAAGGGCTGATGTCACCTTCCTAGCTGCAGCAGCGGGGTTCCAGGAGTCTGACCCATAACTTTTTTATTTTTCTTTCGACAGAGCTGTGTGAGAGCTTGATTTTTATGGGATGACTTGTAGCTTCGATTGGTACTGGCAAAGGATTAATATTAATTATTAATATCAATGCTGGATGTTATTAATTAATAACTGCATAATGTAATGTGAATATTAATATCCAATATTAATATAAAATTACATCTCCGAATATCTAAAAGGTCACTATGGGTTGCCTATAGAGATGAGCGAACGTGCTTGAAACGAGCACTAAACGAGCTCGAGCACGTTCGCTCATCTCTAGTTGCCTAGTTCCCCTCCTTTTTCCTTGGCATAACTCTCTTTATTACATTTCCTTATTTGTGTATGCGCTAAGTCACAACACAGTGTTAATAAAGAAGATACTTTTATTGTACAAACTATAGAATAAACACAGCATAGTATCAGTATACTTCAATACACATAACCATCAAAATGTATTAAAGGGGTTGTCTCACTTCAGCAAGTGGCATTTATCATGTAGAGAAAGTTAATAGAAGGCTGTATTGTCATTGTCCATATTGCTTCTTTTGCTGGCTGGATTCATTTTTCCATCACATTATACACTGCTTGTTTCCATGGTTACGACCACCCTGCAATCCATCAGTGTTAGTCGTGCTTGCACATTATAGGAAAAAGCGAAGGCCAGGGCCATGGGAGCGCACATAGGCTGGCACTTTTTCCTATGGTGTGCAACCACCACTGCTGGATTGCAGGGTGGTCGTAACCATGGAAACGAGCAGTGTATAATGTGATAGAAAAATGAATCCAGACAGCAAAGAGGCAATATGGACAATGACAATACTTTAGTAAGTGCCTTGTATTACCTTTCTCTACATAATAATAATACTGCTCACCCACAATTCTACATACACAATACACTACACTCACTCAATATGTCACTAGTGACTACAAAACCCACCTAACTCTAAGAGCTCATTCACACGACTTTAGAAGAATAGATGCGGACCCATGCATTTCAATGGGGCCACCCATGCATTTCCGGCAGGCTGTTCCCCCGCTGGAACAGCCTGCCGGAAAAGGCTACCGCAAGTGAAAAAGTAGGCTTACCACATCTAAGACATCTAACATGGCGGAATGTCCTCTGTATTTGATTGTTGACATATTTGCAGTGCTTAGCTATAAGACCTAAGCAAGCATATGCAAAACATCTGACACCTGCCATTTTTGACTTAGGGCTGTCAACAGCGCAGTAGTGCTCCCGTCTCCATCTTTTGAATTGCTCAATAACCAGTGATGCACTCTTAACAATATTCCTTTTGTAACTGCGTAAAACTATGGAACTATTTCTAGATTTCTGGGTAGGATCAAACTTTGGAAAATTTGGCCTACCACTCACTGTACTGCCCCCTTTTTGCCCTGGACGGCAACATTTCGGAGAATTCGGGCCGACTTTAGAGGAAACGAGAAGGCTGACACCATTTTGGAAAAATCCTTGATGAGTTTTGCATGCTAGTTATTAGTTGAGCCCTGGCAGCCACTTCATTATTTAAATATACTACTATTGCATCAGTAGATGCTGCCGGATCTTTCAAGGCCTTGATCTCAGCGTATAAATGACTCAACTGTGGCTCAATGTCATCATTATGTTTCTGCAGCGTTACTAATTGTGATTCAAGTACACACATCTGCTTGTCTCTGTCAACCTTAGATTGCGCATTTTCTGCCAGTTGTGTCTGTAAGGCCGAAACCTGCTTCATATATATATATATATATATATATATATATATATAGACAGTACAGACCAAAAGTTTGGACACACCTTCTCATTCAAAGAGTTTTCTGTATTTTCATGACTATGAAAATTGTAGATTCACACTGAAGGCATCAAAACTATGAATTAACACATGTGGAATTATATACTTAACAGAAAAGTGTGAAACAACTGAAAATATGTCTTATATTCTAGGTTCTTCAAAGTAGCCACCTTTTGCTTTGATTACTGCTTTGCACACTCTCGGCATTCTCTTGATGAGCTTCAAGAGGTAGTCACCTGAAATGGTATTCCAACAGTCTTGAAGGAGTTCTCAGAGATGCTTAGCACTTGTTGGCCCTTTTGCCTTCACTTTGCGGTCCAGCTCACCCTAAACCATCTCGATTGGGTTCAGGTCTGGTGACTGTGGAGGCCAGGTCATCTGGCGTAGCACCCCATCACTCTCTATCTTGGTCAAATAGCCCTTACACAGCCTGGAGGTGTGTTTGGGGTCATTGTCCTGTTGATAAATAAATGATGGTCCAACTAAACGCAAACCGGATGGAATAGCATGCCGCTGCAAGATGCTGTGGTAGCCATGCTGGTTCAGTATGCCTTCAATTTTGAATAAATCCCCAACAGTGTCACCAGCAAAGCACCCCCACACCATCACACCTCCTCCTCCATGCTTCACTGTGGGAACCAGGCATGTAGAGTCCATCCGTTCTCCTTTTCTGCGTCGCACAAAGACACGGTGGTTGGAACTAAAGATCTCAAATTTGGACTCATCAGACCAAAGAACAGATTTCCACTGGTCTAATGTCCATTCCTTGTGTTCTTTGGCCCAAACAAGTCTTTTCTGCTTGTTGCCTGTCCTCATCAGTGGTTTCCTAGCAGCTATTTTACCATGAAGGCCTGCTGCACACAGTCTCCTCTTAACAGTTGTTGTAGAGATGTGTCTGCTGCTAGAACTCTGTGTGGCATTGGCCTGGTCTCTAATCTGAGCTGCTGTTAACCTGCGATTTCTGAGGCTGGTGACTCAGATGAACTTATCCTCCGCAGCAGAGGTGACTCTTGGTCTTCCTTTCCTGGGGCGGTCCTCATGTGAGCCAGTTTCTTTGTAGCGCTTGATGGTTTTTGCGACTGCACTTGGGGACACTTTCAAAGTTTTCCCAATTTTTCGGACTGACTGACCTTCATTTCTTAAAGTAATGATAGCCACTCGTCTTTCTTTACTTAGCTGCTTTTTTCTTGCCATAATACAAATTCTAACAGTCTATTCAGTAGGACTATCAGCTGTGTATCCACCTGACTTTTTTCAAAAATGCTTTTATTGTGTAACATAAAATTTAAATATTTTATTTAATATTAGGTATCGCCGTGTCCGTAACGACCTGCTCTATAAAAATATCATGTGATCCAACCCATCTGCTGAACGCCATAAAAACAAAAATAATAAAAAATGTCCCAAAAAAAGCCATTTTTTTATCCACTTACATAAAAAAGTGTAATACCAAGCAATCAAAAAGTCAAATGTGCCCCAATATGGTGCCAATCAAACTCATCCCACAAAAAATGAGACCCTACCTATGACAATCACCCAAAAATAAATTTTCTGAAAATGGAGACACAAAAACATGATTTTCTTTTAAAAAAATTCTTCTACTGTGTAAAACCAAAATAAAATTTAAAAAAATAGGTATTGCCGCATCCGTAACGACCTGCTCTATAAAAATATCACATGATCTTCCATCAGGTGAACATTGTAAAAAACAAAAAAATAAAAACTAGTCCAGAACAGCAATTTTTTGGTTACATTGCCTCACAAAAAGGCCTTTTGCACACGGTCGTTGTGCGGCCGTTCCATGCATTGGGGACAGCAATTTGCAGTCCCCAATGCATGGGCTCCATCTGTGTGGCAACCGCGATGGATCCAGACCCATTCAACTTCAATGGGTCCATGATCCGTTCGCACCATAAAAAATCGAAAAAGTTCTATTTTTTGTGGTGCGGAGGTACGGACAGAAACACCACAGAAGCGCTCCGTAGTGCTTCCGTGGGGTCCCGTGTCTCCGTTCCGTACTGCAGCTCCAGATTGCGGACCCATTCAAGTGAATGGGTCCGCATCCATGATGCGGGGAGCACACGGCCGGTGCCCGCATATTGCGAACCTGCTGTTTGCGGGCCACAATACGGGTCAAAGCCGGCAACGGCTGTGTGCATGAGGCCAAAGAGTAATAAACAGTGGGGAAAAAAAAGTATTTAGTCAGCCACCAATTGTGCAAGTTCTCCCACTTAAAAAGATGAGAGAGGCCTTTAATTGACATCATAGGTAGACCTCAACTATGAGAGACAAAATGAGAAAACAAATCCAGAAAATCACATTGTCTGATTTTTAAAGAATTTATTTGCAAATTATGGAGGAAAATAAGTATTTGGTCACCTACAAACAAGCAAGATTTCTGGCTTTCACAGACTTGTAACTTCTTCTTTAAAAGGCTCCTCTGCCCTCCCCTTATTACCTGTAGTAATGGCACCTGTTTGAACGTGTTATCAGTATAAAAGACACCTGTCCACAACCTCAAACAGTCACACTCCAAACTCCGCTATGGTGAAGACCAAAGAGCTGTCGAAGGACACCAGAAACAAAATTGTAGCCCTGCACCAGGCTGGGAAGACTGAATCTGCAATAGGCAAGCAGCTTGGTGTGAAGAAATCAACTGTGGGAGCAATAATTAGAAAATGGAAGACATACAAGACCACTGATAATTTCCCTCGATCAGGGGCTCCATGCAAGATCTCACCCCGTGGGGTCAAAATGATCACAAGAACTGTGAGCAAAAATCCCAGAACCACAAGGGGGGACCTAGTGAATGACCTGCAGGAAGCTGGGACCAACGTAACAAAGTCTACCGTCAGTAACACGCTACGCCGTCAGGGACTCAGATCCTGCACTGCCAGACATGTCCCCCTGCTGAAGCCAGTACATATCCGGGCTCGTCTGAAGTTTTCTAGAGAGCATTTGGATGTTCCAGAAGAGTATTGGGAGAATGTCATATGGTCAGATGAAACCAAAGTAGAACTGTTTGGTAGAAACACATCTCTTCGTGTTTGGAGGAGAGTGAATGCTGAGAACACCATACCTACTGTGAAGCATGGGGGTGACAACATCATGCTTTGGGGCTGTTTCTCTGCAAAGGGACCAGGACGACTGATCCGTGTACATGAAAGAATGAATGGGGCCATGTATTGTGAGATTTTGAGTGCAAACCTCCTTCCATCAGCAAGGGCATTGAAGATGAAACGTGGCTGGGTCTTTCAGCATGACAACAATCCCAAGCACACCGCCAGGGCAACAAAGGGATGGCTTCGTAAGAAGCATTTCAAGGTCCTGGAGTGGCCTAGCCAGTCTCCAGATCTCAACCCCATAGAAAACCTTTGAAGGGAGTTGAAAGTCCGTGTTGCCCAGTGACAGCCCCAAAACATCATTGCTCTAGAGGAGATCTACATGGAGGAATGGGCCAACATACCGGCAACAGTGTGTGCCAACCAGGGCTGTGGAGTCGGTAAGCCAAAGCCCCGACTCTGTCTCCTCAATTTCCCCTAACTCCAACTCCCTCATACATAGCGCATGTTTAAGTGATAACTTTAAACAAACTTTGAATAAATCAATAGTACAGATATGTCATGACAAAAAGAAGTTTGTAATATATGTTTTACTACATACCTTTACTCTGAACTTTAAGTATCAGGCTTTTCTCTGGGTACAGCTCACTAAGGGCCTGATGTATGAAAACTGTCTAGATCTAAGACTTTCTTTGTTGCCCATAGCAACCAACCAGAGCTCCCCTTTCATTTCTCCAGAGCAGTATATGAAATGGCAAAGGAGCTCTGATTGGTTTCTATGGGCAACAAAGAAACTTCTACACCTAGACAGTTTTCATACATAAGGCCTTAGGTGTTTTACATTAGAGGAAAAGCAAACTAAAACATAAAGCATACAGAGAGAACATGCACTGGACAACTGATTTATGCACAGTTTATTGAAAGTTTAGATATATTAAGAAGTACTTGCCTTAAAGGGGTTTTCTCAGCACATTGAGTCACTGGCTTACAGGCAGTTTGCACTCACTCTGTCCCCTCAGGCTGTGGGTGGGTCTCCAGCAGTTATTACTCTGACAGAGCAAGGGATTGGAATCTCTAACACAATTACAGGTAAAACCATGCTTCTAAGTCCTCACAACACTTGGACCTTTTGCTTACTGCAGGTAATCACTCAGAGCTCAGCCCCATCATTCTTTACTGCTCTCAGCCAATCAGATAACAGTCTGCAGGTTACCATAGAAACCTGTGTACAGTGAGAGACCTGCTGAACTGTCTATAGTTCATGACTAAAGTAAAATCTACTGACCAACGGATTTAGAAAATGTCTTCTTTTAACCATCCCTTTAAGTTGAAAGCTAATCTTTGTAACTAGTGAGAAAACCTCTTTCATGCTGTTTTCTCTAGCGGATCTGAGATGAGTGCAGCCATTCCTTCCCAGCGCCTTTTTCTTCTGATCTGTAGCGGAGGAGCTTCACTTCTGAGCATCTACATAAAGGGCAGCACACAGGCATCTCAACTGAAAGCCTAGATCCTTAGTCCAGGAATAGAACAGACATTTATAGGACATTTCATCATTTTCCTAAATTCTTATGAAAATATATTCAGCACATACTACATTGAACTAAATGTGCCAATTTATTATATATTTGTGGAGTTGGAGTCAGTCCATTTTATACCGACTCCAACTCCACGACTCCGACTGCGCAGTCCTTGTGCCAACCTTGTGAAGATTTACAGAAAAGTTTGACCTCTGTCATTGGTAACAAAGTATATATAACAAAGTATTGAGATGAACTTTTGTTATTGACCAAATACTTATTTTCCACCATAATTTGCAAATAAATTCTTTAAAAATCAGACAATGTGATTTTCTGGATTTGTTTTCTCATTTTGTCTCTCCATAGTTGAGGTCTACCTATGATGTCAATTATAGGCCTCTCTCATCTTTTTAAGTGGGAGAACTTGCACAATTGGTGGCTGACTAAATACTTTTTTTCCCCACTGTATATACACACACAATGCATAACTACCCCTAGCAAAAGACTTATATACTGCCGGTATATATATATACCGTATTTTTCACCCGATAAGGCGCACCGGCCCATAAGACGCACCTAGGTTTTAGAGGAGGACAATAAGAAAAAAAATATTTTTCATCAGACCTCAGCTCACAGCCCCAATCAGACCCCCAATGTTAATAAGACCCCAATAAGACCTCAGATCAGACCCCAATAAGAATACCCCCAATCAAATCTCAGATAAAAGCCCCATGCCTCCAATATCAGCCCCCAGTGCCTCCAATTTTAGCCCCCAGTGCCTCTTATGTCAGCCCTCAGTGCCTCCTGTGTTAGCCCCCATGCCTCCTTTGTCAGCCAGCAGCCGCAGAATACATAAAATAAAAAAGCCACTTACCTCCCCTGCTCCTGGACGCCGCCGCTCCTCACCGCCTGCGCTCTGCTTCCTCCTGCTGTTGGCTGTGCTGTGAACTGGCGCGAACAGCATAAGGTCACAGAGCGCCCTCACGCTGTGCGCAGCCCTGCACAGCACAGCCGACAGCCAAACGGAGAACCAGGAAGCGGTGAGTACAGAGTCTTCACCGCTTCCTTGTCCTCCGGTGCTAATGAGCGCTTCCTTAATGGAAGCGCTCATTAGCATTCGCCCCATAAGACTCAGAGACACTTTTTCCCCACTTTTGAGGGGAAAAAATGTGTCTTATAGGGCGAAAAATACGATTATATATATATAATGGCACACATCAGGCCAAATATAAATATGGAGGTGCAGGCCAATGGATCCGGCAACAAATCCAGGACGATATAAGAATAAAAAAATGGCGGCACTCTCACAAAAAAGAGTGAAAAAAAAAAAACTTTATTCACCCCTGTGGTCGCAACTAGGGATGAGCGAACTTGTGTTTCAGGTTTGGCGTACAAGGTTCAGGTTTGGGTAATGTAATAATTCCGTTATTGATTTCGCTACCATGGACCATAAATAAGGGTCCAAACATCTGCATAATGGGTCCGCATCCGTTCCGCAATTTTCAATGGAGCCACAAAAGATGCGAACAAAAAAATAGAGCATGTCCTATTCTTGTCTGCAGCCACGGACAACAATAGGCATTTCTATCATAGTGCCGGCCATGTGCGGTCTGCAAAATGCAGAACACACGTGTCTATATTTTGTGGATCCGCAATTTGCGGACTGCAAATTGTGAAAGGAAGTGTGAATGGACCCTTATGGTCCATGGTAGCGCAACCTATCTATAGTCGTTTATCAAACTGATGTAAAGTAGAACTGGCTTAGTTGCCCATAGCAACCAATCAGATTCCACCTCTCATTTTTCATCGCTTGATTGGAAAATGAAAGGAGCGATCTGATTGGTTGCTATGGCCAACTAAGCCTGTTTTCCTTTGCACCAATTTTGATAAATCCCCCCCACCCCCACCCCCTGTGTGCTTCTCTGTGCACATAGCATTGTGTGTCGTAAGACAGTACTAATCTGTTAGGGAAAAGTGACAATTCAGCAGACTGCACACAATACTGTGTTCAAAAGAGAGTGCATGTAGTGAGAGTTGTCAGTAATGAGATCTGTATCAGGCTTATACCGCCATAGTTCTGACTGTAGATCGCTGCACTAACGTAGAAATATACAGAAATATCTATTACTATCCACAAATAATGGACTTTCTACAGAATGGAAAGAGAGAAATAGATCTGCTGATTACAAGCTGTCTGTATATAAGAGGCTACAAGCTGCGCTATGTAACAGGATGTGGGGAAGGGGCATCAGAGCTTGTGCTGGTGCATGTCAAATCAACAGGAACGCCCACAGAAGCTCAGAGCAGATGAGAAGAATGGGTGAATCTCATAGAAGAGCATTTCTGAATGCATGTGAAGCAAAGCTGATACCAGTAAACTAACAAGTGGAATTTTATTATGTGCTGCATTACAGTAAGATATGGGGTTATTGATTTTTAGTGCACAAAGGTGACCATAGCCTTTAACCTGTCAGTGTCTAAATGGTTCAAATATTAAAGTTTGCACATATAAGAGACAAGTTTGCACTCAACACTAAGGAGTTTTTGCAGGTTAATCATTCTATATGTGCCCCATTGAAATTATAGAGATTTAAGTTGGAGGTCTCAATTTTTTTAAAGTTTTTAGTGGCAAGACCTTTTACACAGGCAGATAAACTGGAATGAACATATGTATGAATGCTCGTTCCCAATAATTGGGCAGTGTAAATGTGCCACTGATCACATGATGAACACGCATGACAGATGAAGGCACTGTTGATGTGGCATCCAAAAACATTGTTTCTGGGCAGCAGAAAAATCATTGAACCCGTATAGAGTACTGATTGCTCATTCCTATACAGCAGAGGCGATTGCGACATGTAATGTAAATGCAACTCCCACCTCTGCTCATGATCACGAAATTGTCAGGAATGAACCGTTCATTACGGATAATTGCCTGGTTAGTCTGCCCTTAAAGGGCTGTCTCATCCTGGAGTTACTAAGTTGAGATGGGATTATGCGTTGACCACTTCATTGTTTCATTTGCTATTAGCGATGAGTGAAGCGAGTTTCGGATGCTACATTGCTTCTTTCAAAACTTCGGCTAAAGACTGTACAGAGATCCAGTATTAAAATGTATGGGCTCAGATGAGCTGAAGTTAGTGATTTGCGGAGTTGCGCGAGACTTCGATGATTAACTTCAGTAGTTTATTCTTCGGTTACGACTCGTAACTCGGAACCAAAGCCAAGTTTGGTTCCAAAGTTATTAAACAAAGTCTCACACAACTTTGCAAATAACTGACTTAGCCTCATCGAAGCCCATACATTGTAACACTGTATGGAGATGGATGTCCGTACAGTATTAATCCAAAGTTTTGAATGAAGTGACTTTGGATGTAGCATCCGAAGCTTGCTTTGCTCATCACTATTTGCTACCGTTGCATGGGAGCTACAGAAACAGGGTAGCACAGCAAACTATATTATTTCCCTACTTCAAACAACGTATCTTGCTGTGTTACACTGTTTCTGTAGCTCCCATACACTGCAATGGGAGCTACTGAAACAGCAGAACACATGCCTACTTGGCTGTTTCCCAGCCAACTAGTGGTCACCTTGGTAAAGGCGAGATGGGACAACCCCTTGTTATATATACAATATTTTGGTTTTACAGAACCCTTAGGAGATGACATGCAGAAATTTGTAGCTTCTCTATATATAGTTGGTGTAGGGCACTGATTCTCAATCTGCAGTAAGAGTGAGGGGGTAAGCGGGACTGCCCCAGCAACCATCAGTGTTTCATCGCAGTTGATAGGGCTCCTTGGTATTCCTGGGGACGGCAATACAGTAGAATGCTGTGACAGGGCATGGTAGCTGCCCAATGCCCAGAAATACTATATTGTCAAAATAATAGTGAACCCTAGAGCAAACTTGTAAATTAGCCACCCTCCATCCACCAGAGGGGGTATTACAAGCTCTATGTGAAAGTATGAGTGAGGGCACAATTGAGGGCAGTGTCATGGTTAAAAAAACGAAACAAAAAACACTAGTTATAGTTTAGCTAAACATGTATAACAACTTGTGTGAAACTACAACTCCCAGCCACATAAGTAGAAAATGCATAGGTAGACCTTAGTTCAAACCTCCAAAGTAATCCAAAACTTAAAATTAAAGTGGCTATCCAGTGAGAAGTTCAGTCGTTAGATATACAAGTCAGTACCTAGCAGGGATGGTTACTCATTTCGTTGGCTGCTTTTCACCTCAGTTCCATTATCGCAGAGCTGTGACATGTAACCATGGTTTAGCACTGTAGCTAAACTGTGTTAGGTGAAAAACAACCAAGGAAATGAGTAATCGTCTCCTCTAGGAACTGAATACAGCCACAGTGCTTAGTCTGGGGTATGGACACTGTACACTGATAAACAAGATGCGGTCTATGCCAATCTCTCTACCTTTGACTCTCTTCTGCAGCCCTTCCTTTCTTCTCCTCCACTACATAGACTATATAATCAGACCCTTCAGTGAGCAGGCAGCCCATCTTTATTGATATCATATCTGAGCAGTAAATTAAGCTTTAGGAAAAGCAGGAGAGAAAAATGAACATTTCTCTGATAAGATATATTAAAAAGTTTCTTATATTGACCTGTACTATTCATTTATGAAGAAAAAAAAATAAAAACAGTTACTCTTTAACCCTATTGAGATGCTGTGAAGAGGTCAGTCAATGCAAGGCATCCGACAAATATTGGTGAACTGAAAGACATTTAGGGCTCATTCAGACAATCCATCTATTTTTCGTTCCACAAACTGCATATCCGCAAACCACAGATACTGCGTTCTGCATTTTGTGGAACTGAACGGCCAGCCCTATAATAGAAATGCATATTCCCTTAATGCAATATGAGATATCTGGATATTATAACCATTATGGGATACACTGATGAAGGGTAACAATGTTTTGAACTTTTGACTTTCAGGCTCCACATCTTACCATCCACTACAGCTTCGAACATAAGACTACCATCATTTTATAGACAATCATCTTGGCTATCTCATAATAAACTGGACTTGCAAATATATGATTAGTTATGCAGATTCTTGTCATGTTACTGCATTGTTACTGTTTCTAAATTCTAAATTTTAGTTTTTATTATTTTGTTAGTATTTTGTAAATCCACCTTTGGCTTTCAACATTGACTGAATCCTTCTGGGCATGCTCTATATTCTACCACAGATGTACGTTAGAGAAGTCTCTGACTGGTTGCGAGTGGTAATCCCTGTACAAGCAATGGTAGATAGCTGAACTCACTAATATCCCATATGTCGTGGTACCAGTTGCATGTGAAGATCCAGTGAGCAGGATACAAATGGAGATGTTTTGGTAGTTTATTGCAGTTAACATATAGAGGACATAGAGGATCTCAAAGGATATTAGAGGTAAAAAATGAATGCTCTCTCCAGCTCTGTGTCTGTTGCAGGAGAAGACACATCAGGAACTGAGAAAAACAGGAACTGATGTCACAGAAAAGGGAGGAGAAAGCAGAGAGCAAAGGCATATGGGAATTACATTATACATTCAGAACCTATAACAAGAATGACCATAGGTTGGCAGCATTGCATAACATAGTAATTATACAACAACACAAATAGGCAATTAATGACGATGGAGAAAATAAATGCTGGAACACCACACTCCCCGTCTGAAATCCTTGGATTTCACTATATAATAAACATGAATGTCCATATAATGTTCAGTAAAAATACTGGAACCTGAAAGATAAAAGGTAACAAGAAAACACTTTAAACTTGAATGGGTGGACAGGAACAGTCCAATGGTTGGAATATCTGGAATTTTCTAGGAATAGTCCAGTGATGAACGACTAAAAGGACGAAAAGTTCCATAAAAGTTCCTCATGGCAAGTGAAATTCATTTCTCAACTGGTAAAAGACCTATCTCAGATATAGGCCTGATGAAGGACTTGGAAACGCCTTGTTTTGAGATGGTCACTCCCACTTTATGGACCTTGCCGTCTTCACTGGTGAAGATTTTTGAGATGAGACCCATGGTCCAGGAGTTTCTTTCCACCTTCTGGTCCTTCATGATATAGATTGCCTGATGAAGACTCTTTAGGTGGGTTAGGAACAGTTCCAAACTTCTGAGTGAGAAGAGTTGCTGGAGTGAGAATGGCAGGGGATTCTGGATCCATAGATACAGGTACAAGAGGTCTTGAGTTGACAATAGCAGATACTTGAGCTAGAAAGGTAGTCAAAGTCTCATGGGTGAGCCTTGAGAAGTTTGAGTCCATAAGCATACAGTCCAATATTTTGCGGGTGATGCCTATCATTCTTTCCCATGAACCACCCATATGTGGTTTAAAGATCCATGTACAACCATTGTTGGCCAAGTAGTTTTGAATTGGCTTTGAATCAATTTGTAATTCTTGGCAGGCACCTATGAAGTTAGTTCCACAGTCAGATCTTATTTGCTTTACAGGTCTTCTGATGGAGAGGAATCGTCTTAAAGCATTGATGAAACTAGAAGCGTTCATGGATTCTAATACTTCAATGTGTATAGCATGTACACTTAAGCAAGTAAACAACACTGCCCATTGTTTGCTGTCTGCGTGACCACCTCAGGTTCTACATGCAGTGACTGTCCATGGCCCAAAGACATCCAGACCAACATAAGTAAACGGTGGTTAAGTGCTTGTCCTGTCAACTGGCAAATCAGACATTTGTTGATGTTGTAGTTTTCCTCTTGCCTTGCGACATTTAACCCTTTCTACCCCAGAGGTTTTTCGGTTTTGCGTTTTCGTTTTGCGCTCCCTGCCTTGATATAGCCATAACTTTTTTATTTTTCTGTTCACATAGCTGTATGATGGCTTGTTTTTTTAATATGGCATATGGTATAGTGGAAAACGGGAAAAAAATTCCAAATCGGGTGAAATTGCAAAAAAACGCAATACCGCCACAGTTTTACGGTTTCTTATTTACGGTGTTCGATGTGCGTTAAAACTGACCAGTTACTTTCATTCTACTGGTCAGTACGAATCCGGCGATACTTCATATGTATAGTTTTTCTTGCATTTTGATAGTGATAAAAAAATTATAAAGTTGTACATTTTTTTTTCCCAGTTCTTGACCCCTATAACTTTACCTCGTAATGATGAGCACATGTAAGGCGCTGGGGCGATGTGGGCACATGGCGCCCGCTCGCAAGTGCGGTGGGCGTCATGGCCGGCAAGTCTCTGCTGTTTCTAACAGCAGAGACTTGCCGCTACTTACTAGATCGGCGGCGTCTTCCTGGGCGTTTAGATGCCATGATCACACGTGATCACGGCATCTAGTTGCGTCTGAACCAATCGGGGTGTCTGTACACCATATGAAAACTGTAATCCTCGCTGGTGAGGATTACAGTTTTCAAAGTGCAATTCTTATTCTGGCCACTAGATGGCAGGCCAGGATAAGAGATGAGCAATTCTTGGATTTATGTGAGTCTAGAAAATCCCTGATTGCTCATAAAGAAAAAAAAAAAGCCACAATATATCAGCTCATATTAGAGCTTTCAAATAGTAAAAAAAAATTTTTTTAAAAATGTTAAAAAATATATAAAAAATAAAAAAGATATAAAAGTTCAAATCACCCCCCTTTCCGTATAATTAAAAAATAAATACCTAAATAACAATAAATATAGACATCATGGGTATCACCGTGACCGAAAACGCCAGTACTTTTAAAATATATAAAAAAAATTCCAATACGGTGAATTGTGTGGCAGAAAAAAGTGTCCAAATGGCGATTTGCCGTTTTTTGTCGCTTTTTTTTCTAAAAAAAAATAAATAAAAAGTGATCAAAAAGTCATACACACCCCAGAATGGTATCAATAAAAACTTCAGATCGTCCCGCAAAAAATGAGCCCCCATACAGCTCACTATGAAAACGCAGGAAAAACTATGCATATTAGGTATTGCCGGATTCGTACTGACCAGTAGAATGAAAGTAATGGATCAGTTTTAATGCACATCGAATGCTGTAAATAAGAAACCTGTAGAACTGTAGCGGAATAGCGTTTTTTTTGCAATTTCACCTGATTTGGAATTTTTTTCCCGCTTCCCACTACACCATATGCAATATTAAATGGTAGCGTTGGAAAGTACAACTTGTCCCGCAAAAAACAAGCCCTGATACAGCTATGTGAACAGAAAAATAAAAGAGTTATGGCTGTTTGAAGGCAGGGAGCGCAGAACGAAAATGCATAACCAAAAAAACCTCCGGGAGTGAAAGGGTTAAAGTGAGTTGGATGACCATTGCTGTTCACAAAGGTTTTTAAGGAATTCACTTGAGATGGTTTGTGGCTTTTATAAATACATACATTGCCCACAATAACCCAGCCTAAGTCGAGGACCGTTGCATTGTTGCCATACCTTATGGACACTCAGAATGTCTCTTCCGAGCAAGAGTAAGACGTCAACATTCATGTCCATAGGGGGAATCTCATTAGCTAGATGTTTCAAGTGGGGATGGTGGTATGCAGCTTCTGGAGTAGGAATTTTATCTCTTTCATCAGGTATCTAGTCACATTCAATTAACATTGGCAAGGGTATATGAATGTTTCTTTTAATGGAGGAGTTAATGTATCCAGTAGCTCTTCTTCCATAAGTCTCTACATGACCAGAACAAGTGTTAAGGGTGTATGGTGTTGCTTCTCCCTTTACACTGAAGATCTCAAAGAATTTAGGCTTTGCCAGAGCCCTGTTGCTTTGTTTGTCTACAATGGCATACATTCTGGTGGCTCTTTCAGACTACCCTTCTGGGTATACGTTGACCAAACACACCTTTGCTCAGCACTTGGAACAAGTCTCCTTGCCACATATTTCCATACAGGAAGATGAGACAGTCGTAGCTAGCTCTTGAGTCGGTGGCTCCCTGCCATGGGGTGGTAAGTCATTAGTTGCGGCTTGAGATGCGTTGTCTGGAGACAAGGTAGGATGCATTGCTGTAACATGCTTGTCACCGTTGCATTCTGCACATCTGATTATAGCCTTATAGTCTTTTGCCATATGATTTGATGAGGCACGACACTTGTAACACATTCCAAGCTCTTTGAGTGTCTCTCTGCGTTCTTGCAAAGTCTTTGCCCTAAGCCCATGACATTCTTTTAAAGGATTAGGTCTTTTATGGATAGGACACATGTGGTTAGGGTCTTTTTCCTTAAGGACAAGGGTGTCCTTCCTAGTAGTGGAGGCTACAATAAGTGGAACGTTTGTCTTTCTAACAGATACTGTTCCCCTTAAGTCTCTAAGTTTACTTGTTGGGTTGTCATACCTTGAGGATAAAGCAGGTAGACTGGATTCTATGAAGTCAAAGCTGGGATCATTCTTCTTCCAAGCTTGGTCACTGATGAATCTGGAAAAATAAGAGAAAGGGGGAAAAGACACATTGTGTTCTCTCTTGTATCTGGAGCCCTGGTCTGCCCATTTTTCTTGCATGAAGTGTGGTAGTTTTAACATGACTGGATTGACGCCATGGGCCATATCAAGGTAACTCAGTCCTGGTAGACATGGGTCCATTTTAGCCAATTCTAATTCTTTTAGTAGGTCGCTTAGATCCTGGAGCTTGCGGTTGTCGTTGCCATTTATCTTTGGGAAGGGCTAAAGTCTCTTGAATAATGCACTCTCTATAGCTTCAGGACTGCCATAGGTTTGTTCAAGTCTCTCCCATGCTACAGTGAGACCTTCCTCTGAGTGGCCTATATGAACTGCTCTTAACGTCTTTACCCTTTCTGCAGATTCTGGGCCTAACCAGTTGACAAGCAAGTCAAGTTCTTCCTTGGCAGTGAGGTTAAGATCGCTGATTACTGCTTCAAAGGTCGATTTCCAGGCTCTGTAGTTTTCAGCATGGTTATCATACTTTGAGAGACTATTGTTTATCAGCTCCCTGCGCATCATGTATCTGGCAAAGTCCGACATGTCTGATCTCCCATTCCTTGTTGCTGGATTGCATTGTGGTGACTCTGGCTTGTAAGACTGAGACAGATCAGGACAAAATGATGTGGTGTAAGGGTTAAGCTATGGTTTAGTCTCTGGAGGATGAGCTGGCTCAACGCTGGAAATTACCTTGTCATTGGTAGATGACGGCATCTGATGCTCTGTGGGTTCACCCAGTTGGTGATTTAGAAGTATTGTGGTTACATGCGATTTGGCAGGAGGAGCAGGCGATGATTGCCTTAACACATATCTGGCAGTGTGGTTGGCTGGGTCTTCCACTTCTCCTGGGATTAAACAGTCTAGGTCAGTACCTTGGCCTAATGCTTGCTCGAATTCCTTCAGTTTAGCTAAGGCAGCTGCTTCTTCCCTTTCTGTTTGGAGGATTTTTAGTTGGGCTTCTGCCTCTAACTGTGCCATTTCCGCTTTCTTTTCTGCCTCCTTCTTCGCCATTTCCACTTTCTTCTTTGCCATTTCTGCCTCTTTCTTCTCCATTTCTCTATTTCTGCCTCTAACTACGCCATTTCTGCCTCTTTTTCTGCCTCCTTCTTCGCCATTTCTTCCTTCTTCTTCTTTGTCATTTCTGCCTCCTTCTTAGTAAAGGAACTTCTAAGACTAGCTTCCTCTGCTTCTGCCCATAACTCTATAAGCTTGTCATGTAACGCTGACCTTCCGGAACGAGAGGTTTTGGAACATGAAAGTGTATATTTGGTTGAAGTTCATCGATGGGATCTCACTTCTTACAAGTGTGTGATGCGGAGTTCTGCTTTACTCTTAGTGTCTTGTACTAAGGCATCCTTCTCTTGGAGATCTTTTCTCTCTCTCAACCCTTCTGAGGCATCATCAAAATTGCTCAGAAAAGAAATGTATCTTGTAGACAGTCGCTGATAGCGGACATAGGCGTTAGTTAAACGATTCAATGCTATGGTTAGCTTTGGTATGTCATTGTTATAGCGTAAAAGAACTGCTATATAGTGTTCTGTTCTTTGCCATAAGTCATTTAAATTGTCACTGAACTCTTCTTTGGTTGCCTCAAAGTTCTCTCGAATCTTTTGTGTTGGCTTAATAACAAGTTTAGATCGTATAGTTAGTTCCTCAGTGAACATGGACTCTGCTTCCTGTATATCTGAGTTTTTGGGAGCAGGTTGAGTTTCCCTATGTTCAGTGACCAAGAAATCGACTGAGCCTCTTGTGGACATGTTGTTTCTGATTAAGTGGTACTGTCACTTTAAGGATTTCCGCTTACTCACTGTGCTTATGAAGCCATGTGCAGGTAAGATGGCGGCCAGTTCCAAGCTTGCTTGCAGACTGTGTGTAGACATGCAAAGACTGAAGATATAAACCTCGTTTTTGACTATTCTGCCACATATGTACGTTAGAGAAGTCTCTGACTGGTTGTGAGTGGTAATCCCTGTACAAGCAATGGTAGATAGCTGAACTCACTAATATGCCATAAGTCGTGGTACCAGTTACATGTGAAGATCCAGTGAGCAGGATACAAATGGAGATGTTTTGGTAGTTTATTGCAGTTAACATATAGAGGACATAGAGGATCTCAAAGGATATTAGAGGTAAAAAATGAATGCTCTCTCCAGCTCTGTGTCTGTTGCAGGAGAAGACACATCAGGAACTGAGAAAAACAGGAACTGATGTCACAGAAAAGGGAGGAGAAAGCAGAGAGCAAAGGCATATGGGAATTACATTATACATTCAGAACCTATAACAAGAATGACTATAGGTTGGCAGCATTGCATAACATAGTAATTATACAACAACACAAATAGACAATTAATGACAATGGAGAAAATAAATGCTGGAACAGCACACTCTAGATCAGATTCAAACATGTCTCGACAGAAATCTGTTCCCAGGTCTCTTCTACACGTTCCCAATGTTGGTGCATACTGGTCGACTCACTTGGGTACGAATACAGCTTTTTCTTCAACTCTACCCACAAGTGTTTGATTGTGTTGAGGTCTGGGGACTGTGGGGGTCAATCCAGCACCTCTACTTCATTGTCATTGAACCACTTCTTCACCAATCTCGATGTATGCTTCGGGTCGTTGTCTTGCTGGAACGCTATGTAGTCCTTTTCAAACCCATAGTACTCAAGTGTACGAAGTAACTTGTCTTGTAGGATATTCACATATAGCTCAACACTGAGACCACCATCGATCAGCTCAAGTATCCATCCAATGCCTTTGGCTATGAAACAACCCCATATCATTAGGTTTCCTCCACCGAACTTGACAGTTCCTTCAATTTCTCAATCCTTTAGTCCCCATTTTCGCTTGTTTCTTCAAGTTCCATTTACACCCATCAGAGGCCAGTCTATTGACTTTCATCTCATCGCTCCAAATCACCCTTTTCCAATCTTCTACCATCCACTGTTCGTACTTTTTTGCAAATTCAAGCCACATCTGTGATCTCACTATTACGAAGCATACAAGCCATCTCCATTGTTGTGTTTGCCACGCCAGAACTGATGATGAGCCGACTTGTTGACTCCAATATTTTCCCTAGATGTCCACCTCTTGGCTTTGTAGTCTTCCAACTGCCATGGCACTCACATGATGCAGTTTGGCAATTTTCTTGGCCAAGATACCGCTATCGATGGATGATGCTGTTTCTCTTTTCTTTGGAAATCTTCTTCATGGCTGCTCCTGGATTCAAATCAGTTACCTTTCGCTTGGGAATCAACCTATAACACACTGAGCTATTAAGGAATGTGAGAACAGGTTGTAATTTGTAGTATACAAGAAGAAAAAGATTGTTCCACCACCAGGAGCAAAACAGTGACAATGCAGTTACATGACAAGAATCTGCATAGGTAATCATATGCTAAATAGTTGCAAGTCCAATTTATGTATGAGATAGCCAAAATGGTTGTCTATAAAATGATGGTAGTCTCACGTGTGACGCTGTAATGCATGGTGAGATATGGAACCTTAAAGTCAAAAGTTCAAAACATATTTACCCTTTTGCTCGTCAGTGTAGTATGGAGCAGGCTCGCAGGTTCAGCTTGCCAACACTGACTGATCAAAGAGATGACTCAAAGCCCAAACCGTACTGACCCACAGAATAAAGCTGTCATGTCACTTTTAATGCATAGTGACAAAACAAAAAAACACATAGCGGAATTGGTTTGTTTTTTTTTCTTTTCAGTTTCACCCCACAAAGATTTTCTTTTCCCGTTTTCCAAAACAATCTATGGTAAATTAAATGGTGCCACTAAAATACAACAAAAAACAAGCCCTCATATGGCTATGTGAATGGAAAATGTAAAAAGGAAAAAAAAAATGGCTGCATTTTTAAGGTGTTAATCCTTTCTCATAACTAAGACCCTCCTTGCCCCTGGTCAGGTTAGTTGCTCTTCTTTTACTCTTTCTGGCTCCAGAGCATCCTTTCCATGAACTGGTGCCGAGAACTGAACTGTATATTCCAGATAAGGCTGCATCATTGCCTTAGACGGTGGTAATATTACACCTATACACTAGAGGGAGCAATTTTCGTGTAATAGCGTACGCATCTTCTAATCTTTATGCTAATGCGTACGCAACTTGTAATTTGTACGCATTAGCGTACAAATTTATAAGATGCGTACACATTAGTGTACAGATTAGAAGATGTGTATGCATTAGCGTACATATTAGAAGATGCGTACGCTATTACGTGAAAATTGCTCCCAAGCATGCTCGCTCATCTCTACTGTACACCTGTTCTGTGAGTCCATACCTCCTTTAATGCATGACAATATCCCGGTGGCCTTAGAAGCAGCTGATTGATATTGTATGCTGTTCTTTAATCTATGATCTACAAGGACACCCAAATCCTTCTCTACAAGTGACCCTCCCAGTATTGCATCCCCTAGGACATATGACGCAAGTAGCATATTGCTATCCAGATGCATAACTTTAAATTTATCACTAGGGTTGAGCGAATAGGGTTCAAATTGTTGTATCTTTGTTAATAATATGGGCTTCATCCTACTGTAAAATGCATGTCCTGGTTTTGGACATTTTTGGGTAGTCAGGGGCTTTAAAAAACAAAACACAGAATGATGGAAATATTATATTTTTTCCTGACCTTTATTCTCTATGAATTAAAATAAAAATCTGAACATACTCTTGCACTAAAGTTTACAATTAAAAAAAAGCCCCATAAAAAATAAAATCTTTTAAAGTCTCAGGACATGTCCTGCCTCAACCTGACTGTAGGTGCTAGTTGTGCTGCTGAGGTGAGTGGACTCGCAGGTAGGAAAAGGCTGAGTAAGTGCAACCCTGACTCCTCCATTCCCTGTTCCTGTAGACGCAGTCCAGAGCCAGAGAGGGAGGAGAGAGGGGAGAGGAGGAGGTGCCGCCCGCACAGCACCCGGACAGCCCGGCACATGCTTAGAGTGCAGCGCCGCGGACACCGACCGTCTGATGAGGATCCAGCTGGAAGAAAGACCGCACCCTCAGACTAACCAGCAGCCGCTCCTCTCTGCAGTGCTGGCACAGTCCCAGACGGCTCACTGAGGTGATGGGCAGGACACCCCCTCAGGATGGATTTTTGAGGGGTCAGGGTACTACTACCTCCTCCAGCTGAGGATCTGAGTTATGGTTATAAGGGGTGATATGCTGCACTGTGGTCAGAAGTGCTGTCAAACCAGCCTGGGGGCATGAGGATGTGATGTTCTGCAGGTGCTGCTGACCTCCTGGGCAGGGGGCCTATTTCCTACTAAATGACTTGACAGTAGGTGTCCCGGGAAATGGTAGACTTGTTCATAAACATGGTGCCAGTGGTATGGACTTGCATTTTGGAAGTTATACCCCCTACCTTGATGTAATGCTGCCATATGGTGAAGTAGCTTTAGGTTTCTGGCATAAGGACATGATCTGAGTGGTGGCAGTGAATGGCATTCTGTAGTTGCCCTAGCTGATGTTCTGCAGCAGGATGGACAAGTTCTCCTCAGGTGCCAGGTCTACTTCTGCCACTCTTTGCTGCCCTTCCAGGGTTTGTTGCTCTGTGTGGAGTTTTATAGGATGTCTGTGGAATAGGTTGAGGATGTGGTTGCTTTTCATGCAGAGGTTTTGATTTCTTCTGTTGCTTGATGTGTGATGATCACCTTTCTCTGTTTAGCCAGCAGATGCTGACATGTCCCTCTGTCAGTACAGGCACAATACATCTAATGCATATTTAATGTTACAGATCTCCTTTGTTGTAAAGCTTGCCATCAGTTTCCCACCCAAACAAACCTGTCTCTCTAGGTTCCTCAGTTTTAATATTGAAAAAACATCTAACTGTTCTCTAGTCATGGTCAGTATTTATCATCAGTATTTGTAAGCCAAAGCCAGGAGTGGGTCCAGAACACAAGTGGCACAAACATTTTCATTATACTTTCTTTCTTTCTGTAGGACCCACTCCTGGTTTTGGCTTACAAATAGTGACCATGTGAAAGTGGCCTCCTGAATAGAAAATCTTACTAGTTGGCCGTAAACCAAGTGGTCAGTGCACCTGAAGAATTGATGTTGCCCTCAGGTGGTTTTCCGCTAATTTCTATTAAAGCTCTTTTAACTGTGAAGATGCTGCTTGAAAGTGTACACGTATCCAAGGCACACTTCTTATCATTACACTAGGGACTGTCCAGGATGGCATTTCGGTCAGCATGCAAGTCGTATCTGGTGTAGGAGTGATGGAGGCTGAGCCACCGCTGCAAAAGGCTGGAGGAGAGCTTGAGAGCGGTTATGCTGACCGAAATGTCGTTTTTGTTATCTGGACAGTCTCTATTACAAGTATACGCTAGAAGGAATATGCATCTAATTTATAAATTACTTTATATGCAATGATTTAAAGGGCATCTGTCAGCAGATTTGTACCTATGACACTGGCTGACCTGATACATGTGCAGTTGGCAGCTGAAGACATCTGTGTTGGTCCCATGTTCATATGTGTCTGCATTGCTGAGAAAATGATATTTTAATATATGCAAATGTTTTAATATATGCAAGTTTTTTTACAGTAATACTTAATACACGCAAGACTTCATGAAGTAATAACTTCAGCTCATCTGAGCCAATACATTCCAACACAGTATAGAGCTCCGGCTCCGTACAGTATTACAACAAAGTTTTATGCAAATCGACTTTGGATGAAGCATTTCAAGTCGATTCGCTCATCCCTAGTGATAAATCTCCATTTTTGCACAATCTGTTTAGTTTTCCATTGAATTTACTGACTGAGCTTTATTGCACACAAATATGTATATATTTGTGTGTGACTCCCTGTCTCCATCACCAGACTTACATTAGGCCTCGTTCACATCTCTGTTAGGAGATTCTGCAGGCTGTTCCAAAACAGAGCAACCTGCCAGATCTTCTACTTCTACCGCCGGATCCCCATTGACTGCAGTGATGCAGCTGCTTTCCACCATAAACGCCGGGTTTCAGCTGGACAGCTGGTCCAGCCGAAGCCTGCATCTGAACCGGTTTTCCAAAACGGAGATGTGAACGGAGCCTTACCTGGGGTTGTAATCTGCATTTATCTGCCTCCAAGGGGGTAATAGCAGTTGCAGTATTGAATTTCACGTACAGTAGCAGGAAATGGGGGGGTCTGCAGGTCTGAAATGTGAGGATATATCTGTACATTGCAGACTTGTTGCAGAAATTCTGCGACGGTCCCATTCATCTTAATGGTGCTTCCAGAAGTCCGTGGAGGAATTCATGAGTCAGTCTGTCTCCAGCAGTGAGGAGAGACAGCACTCTATGTGAGTATTTCACTGCTCATTTTAGCAATCATTGGGATCTCAGCACCCGGACTCCCACTGATCAGAACCTTTGATGTGTCACTATGACACTTCTGCCTGTTCCTGCTCTTCTAAAGTCTGACATAGCCAATCTATGCCAAGCTTTAGAAAACCAGAGCTGGTAGGACAATCGGGAGCAGCAAAGCTCCGATCTATATAGCGCTCAGTGTGGCCGAAGGAAGTCCGTACACAGCGCGGTATGGGAGGCACCTGAACTTCAATTTGTCATAACTGTGCAGAGTTACACATTGCGTTCTGTGTCGGTGGGGCATGGGGCACAAATACTACGTTTTTCTGTGGGGCTCTGTTAAATCTGTATACGCCCTTGGTTTACAGTTTACTATGACTTCTTTCAACTTGGGTCATTACCTATCTAGCTAAACCCTGGGGAACGTGGGGCCTCCAAGATGTCAAATGTACGCTACACCCACTTGGGCCTACAATTGTCAAACAGTAGGCTAGTAATATAGTTAGGCCCTGAGAGTCTTGGTAGTAATATAGTTCTGCTATGAGAATCTAGCTATTTGAGGGGATATTCATTATCAAAATTATGGTTACAAATTTCGCTTGAACAATACCACTGTACAAAGTCAGATTACCGGCATCTTCATATCTGGAGAGGAAGTGAAGCCATTGACAAGTTTCCTTTGTGGAGAGGGGAGCAACATGGTTGGAGACTATTCCAACGATGACGGAGACATCCATGGCCTTAGAAGCATAGTGTATTTACTGCGAACATTCCAGTTATACCTGGAGTATGAATTTCGCTGCTGTCTAGTCTTTGGACACATAATAATATCTCTCATCCTCCTGCATTTGATGCAGGCTGTGCTTTCTTTATAATCATGATGAGAGCCCTGGAGCACGGGAAAGGTGGTCTGTTCTATATCATCTATGTTTGGATATAAAAGCTGTCCGGATAAATGATTAATCCACTAGTAAACATAGCCAACAGATCGCATGGAAACGGTAATGCTCATCACTGTGCACCTAGGAAACATGGGCCGTACGGAAGCTATAAACTGGAAAAGCATATGGCCCTAGTCATGCGGGGTGTTGAGGTGCACCTTCTGTAACCAAAACTGTACAACCAGAAAAAATATAATAGGTAATTGGTGAGGTAATACAAAGGAAATACTTGTTAGTATTTTATAGTCTCTATAAGGTCAGGGAAGCAACTCCTTGGAAAGAATAGGACTTTTACATGTGTATTCAAATGTACATTATTTGTTATATCATCTGCTTTACAAGTACAGTCATTCAAGGGGATGGATACATTATGTATGATTGTTATGTATATTTGTTACAATGTAACTATTTTTCTCAACAGTAACAGGATGCCTGGTCTGTATGATACCTCTTCCTGGGCGCAGCTCCCCCTTGAGACTTCATGTGTAAATGCCTGCGCCAATGGGTTTAGTATGGGACTCAGTGCGCAGTTGACATACTTGAACCCCTGTAACGACACAGTACAAGGTGGGATTATATCTGTGGGCTATAATGTAAAAGTTGTCTCAAGCTATCACCCATAGATATGAAGAGAGGGGTTATATGCACTACCTAGACAATTGCCAACCACACAGCCATACTAAAAACATAGTAATAATGAAAAGCAAAGTTGTATGGCTATAAAGAATGAGTAAACCTGAAAAACCATCGCATAAAAGCACTTAAAATCACAGCAATCACCTATACCCCATAATAATTTATGGATACAAGACAGAGATGGCCCAGAGAAGGGGATGGCAAGAGCAACCTCATGCGTATCACCAGCTTCATCAATGGTATGATAAAGCCTGAGTAGCTGGCCATATGGGTGGGGTTGCGCTTGCTATCCCCCTCTCTGGATTGCTTGGGTTTTGTATTACTTTTGTTTATGTATTATTTTTTGTTGCATTTGCATTCATTGTGCCATTATGGTTATTAACCCTGTGGTTTCTCGGTCTTGTATCCATCAATTATTATGGGGTATAGGTCTGGACATTACCGATCATGGTACTCTGCCAGTTTCCTCTATGTGTTTTTAAGTGCTTTTATGGCATGTTTTTTTTGTAATAGTTTTTTGGAATATTTTCAGGCATGCTCATTGTTTATGGCCATATCTTTTCATTCAGACTATTACCCAGTTATTCTCTGGTTATATATTTATCTATTACAAGACTGTACAAATCTTAGAAGACAGCCAATGTGCCCAGAAATCTGCAAGTGTTTTGACCTGCTCTATTTTAAGTACCGTACATTTGTAATGAATGCACTAAGCAAACATTTAAAGGGATTCTGTCAGCAGGATATGCTGTATAGAGATAATGACATCTCTGTATTAGTCTTAGTGCAGTCATTCTAAATATGTTATTCTTAATGTCATCAGAGCTGTACTTTCCACAAAAAAGCGTTTTAATTCATATTATAATTACCCACATAAGGAGCCCAAGGGGATGTCCTGGGGGCCGTTGGAGCCCAGTCACGCTGCATATTTTCGAGCCCAGCACTGCCCTCCCGCTAATTATTCACTCCCCTTCATCGCTGTGTTCTCCTCCGGCTACGGCGAATCCCGCGCATGCGCAGTACCTAGTAGGAGAACACAGTGATGAAGGGGAGTGAATAATTAGCGGGAGGGCGGTGCTGGGCTCGAAAATATGCGGCGTGACTGGGCTCCAACGGCCCCCAGGACATCCCCTTGGGCTCCTTATGTGGGTAATTATAATATGAATTAAAACACTTTTTTGTGGAAAGTACAGCTCTGATGACAATAAGAATAACATATTTAGAATGACAGCACTAAGACCAATACAGAGATGTCATTATCTCTATACAGCATATCCTGCTGACAGAATCCCTTTAAGGTTCAGTGGTAAAAGGCAATATTCATTCCTAAGAACATGGTCCATTAAAATATGTAAAAGGAAAATTGCACCTAATACTGCTCCATTAAAGGCTATGGACAGCTATGGGGCAATTTTTATTTTTTGCATTTCACTCATTTTGAACTAAAAATCATTTTTTCAGTTTGTCTTTATTAAAAATGTTCAGCTATTTTTGAGATACAGGGGTTAAAAATCAGTCTGTTTTCAGAGTATCACTTTTCAGTCCCATCAGCTGACAGCTCATGTGAAGCCCTTTGTCACATCTTCTGACTTCATAAGCAATCATTTAAGCCATATTCTTATCGGTCTGGTAAGTGTTTAGCTATAATGAGTGTTTATGGGGTCAGGAGACCAGCGATAAGGCTCCACATGAGCTCTCGGCTGACGGGACTGCGACAGACGAATTAACCCATGATTGTTGGTGAATCATCTGTATTAGCATTGATGGCAGCATAAATGGAAAAGTCTTGTCCTGCTAATTATTTTGTGTCCTCTAGCCATGTTTATATACCTCCTGGAGGAGGGTGAGGTTGTCACAAATTTTGAGGCAGTGACTGGAAACAGGAAAGTTCAAGCTCAAGTCCAAAATCAAATCCGAATGGAGGAATGCTGTTCTAGTTGTCACTGGGAATCACTACCTTGTTATTGCTCCAATGGTGAGTACAGAGTTAATTTGGAGCACCAAGCTCACAGACCCCACTGACGAAATGTCTTGATGTTTTTCATTGAATACAATGCATCTAAAATATTGTATCAACTTTGCAGATTATTATTATGCAGTCTTAGTTAAATACGTACTGCTGTTTTATGTCTGCAGCTCCTTTGGAGACATATGTGTTTCCATAGTTACAGACTACAAACGAACCCTGTGTGGTCTAATCTTTAGCCACACTCCCTTCTGGCTAACCTTCCACATATGTTATCAGGAAGTATGGTTGTTTAATTTATCATTTTATACTTATTGGAGCAATATAATTGGTTGCACATATGTACTGTATATACCCCTTAAATCAATGGCTGCTTAAAAATTAAACTTTTTTTTAGGACTGTCAATTTTAACCTGACTTTTAGACTTTAATGAATGAATTTAATCAAGCATTTGGTATATTTCATTAGTGAAAATGAATTGCAGCCCAAATACATGTTTTTATCTTCTTCATTGTAATGCAGCTAATCTTTCTTTGTTTTTAGGACACCTTGTTTTAGACCCAGATACAGCACACAGTGTGTTTGTGCTCACTGTGGGATCAGTACTTCCCTCCGCAGTAGTCAGTGTGACACTGCAAAGTAGCAAAGAATTGCAGACCCTTCCAGGAGGAGCTGTACGTGTGACCCTCAACTCAACACTCACCCCCATGGCGCCAAATCCTGGAGATCCCAGCGATCATGGGGATGGTCTGTGTGACGACAGGTTGTGCTCATGGTGATTGTGCGTCCTGTGTACTGGGGCATTGGTGTATCTGTGAATTCAGTGTTGGGAATTCAAGATTTATATGGTTTCTGTATTGCATGCTATACTATACCAACTTTTATTTTTTGTTATCTGTTGATTTTAAAGGGGTTTTCAGGAGAATGGGAGCTAAGCTTCATTACACTGCAAAGTGCATGGAGCCTTCCGCTTATGGCTTCATCCATTTTCAGGTTCCCTCTCTAACAGCTGATTATTGGGGGTGCTGAGTGTTGGACCCCCACCGACCTGAAATTGATGACTTGTCTGGTGGATAAGTCATCAATATCTAAAAGATGAAAAACTCCTTTAAGGTTTGTGACCTGGGTATTACATTCAAATGGCATTTACAATATACTTGAACATTACAAAAATAACACAATCTAAACAGATTTGAAGGGTCTCAATAAAGTTTGAATTCGTCAAAGCATCATTTCCTAAATAGTAGATTACACTAGGTTATTCTGGCTTATGAAGCAGGTCCTTTGTCATCAAGTCAAAAATGGTCACTAACCAGGAATCAGGAGCATAACTACCATAGCAGCAGACCATGCAATTGCTATGGGGCCCTGGGCAAGAGGGAGCCCAATCTTAGTTGGGATTATCTCCTCTTCTACTGGAGGTGAAAACTTGGTCAGGAACAACTTTTAGCAAATGAAGCAGTGGAAAAATGGCCCAAGTGTCATTGAAAAGGGTTTAGGCAGAAACCCTTCTGTCCTGTGTGGGGGGCCTGGTTTGATCCTTGCTATGGGGCCCTTACTTCTCTATGTACGCTACTGCCAGGAATGTATAATGTAAGGTGAATTACTGCATACTTATGGACCACTGTATAAAGCAGATGCATTGCTTCTGCATCTACTGTGCTCCCTGCTGATTTTAAACTCCATTGTGGCGCTATAAATTGTTCATTTAGAGTAATTAATGCAAGATTAGAGCTAGGCTTACTGTAGAAACCAGCCTGCCCCGAGAATACACTAATATACTGTTTAGTAGATCTACATGAGCCTATTTACAAACCTCTACTCTCTTTCACATTTTAGTCTTAACTAGAAAACCTTTATTTAAAATTGAGAAGGTACATTGTTCCTATAAGTTCTTGACTGGGTAGACACTATTATTCCGTTTGCTAAATGGAAAGACTATCAGTCTGATACCATTCAGCTAATGTAACTCAAATGCTTGCCAAGTACTGCATTTGGAATAGCATTTTGGCTGCAAAATACATACCCAGCTTTATTGCAACATTTATCAGCTTCACAGCATAAGCTAAAAGACACAGACATGCCAGAGCTACTGAAGGCTTGTGGCAAATGCAGCACTTTCTATACGGTTTTACTATATATATTTACTATATAGTATTGCACCTTTTTTTTTCTTCTTGGCTAGATGTGGAAAGGCGTGCAGTACCTTCACAAATAATGTAGTAAATTCTGATTAAATTATTTTGCATGCTGTGTTGTGATATTATTAGTGGCTATTCAGCTCAGGGCGTACATTCATGTGCATCTTGGATGATAATGCTTGATTGTTCCGTGTCTTACAGTTCTGCCAGTTGTTTTGGTGGTGTGAGCGGCACAGGGGTTAGTCCTTGGATGTTACTAGCAGATTCTCCACCCCAGACCCTGCCTTCCATGCATCCTAAATCCCTTTCTTCTGCCCTTACTGGCATGGCCACCAATCCACAGCGTTACCATTTCAGCTTTCGCTTACAAGTCCAGGGACCATGTCTTTTAGCAGGCAAGTAAAATATGAAAACATATAAATATAAATGCAGTTTTTGGAAATGTTCACACTAGGTCTGAAACGATTACTCGATTGAATCGAGTAATTTGACACACAAAAATCCTCAATGCAATCCTCGTTTGTGTCATGTGACCACGGAGTGGGATTGTATCGCTTGCTATTACTCACTGCTCCGTGGTCACCCGTTGGCCCGCACCGTGCTGCACTTTCAGCCCTGACTCATCGTCATGGCATAGTGCACGTAAGTGTGCACTACGACCTGACGCTGCGTGACGTCAGGCCAACAGTGCAGTGGGCGGAGAAGAAGATAAACAAGCTGTGGAGCAATGCCCCTACAGGAGAGGTAAGCATTTTTTCACTGGCGCCTCAGACATGGCTAGAAGAGGGAGATGGTAGCACTGGGGTGGAAGTTGGTGGCCTTGGGGGGGGGGGGGAGGGAAGCTGGTGGCACTGGGGGAGGGAAGCTGGTGGCACTGGAGGGGCAAGCTGGTGGCCCTGGGGGGGAAAGCTGGTGGCACTGGGGATTGAAGATGATGGCACTAGGAGGAGCCTGATGGCATGGGGGGCAGCTGATGGCAAGGGGGGCGCTGATGAGATTTTATAAAGAAAAACGTTCTTTTAATTCGTTTTTTGTTATTAAAGTACTCACTTAATCGTTGGATTAATCAATAGAATACTCAATCACAAAAATAGTAAATGGCTGTAGCCCTAGTTCACGCTATCTCTTCCTGATGCCAAGACTATCACAGCATGCCATGCTACTCTGGCTGTCAAATTGATGGAACAAAACGAGGTTATAGAGCCATTGTACAACAGACCTAGCGCAGCATTGCAGCATCTTTTAAATAAAGAAGCTACCACACAGAGGTGAGCACAGCCATGTTGCACATATATTCATGCTGATTTGAGAAATCTATGTCTCTTGTTCCCTTTTTTGCAGGTATAGAGAGTCCATCCCATGCTCTTCGTGCTGATGCAAGTCCTTTTGCGGTCTCGGCCTCCTCCATTTGGATTAGCCTGGCTGAAGAGTATAATTGTGACCGTCCTGTAGAAATTATTCTGCACCCCAGTGGTAAATATGGGAAAAAAATTATAACCTTTAAAAAAAGAGATGATTAGATAGATAGATGAAACATTTTGCAAGAGACGGAGTGGATTCTTGATCACACAGTGCAGTTATAATGCTTTTTCTGGTTCGTTTTTTATTAGTTAAAACCAGGATTTGTTCAATGTGGGATCCGTTGCTTTGATTGCTAGTTAAAAATTAATCAAAAACTCCACCAGACTCCATAGCTTGAGGGAATGTTTTAGGACTATTTTTCTTCCTCCCTCTACTGAGATCAATTCGCCACTAAATATACTGAGCTGGGAATTCAGATAAAGGCCTTAGCTGACTTTAAAAACCAAGAATATGTGTTTATCCAGACCACCTGTAGTACCATAGATGAAAAGTACACAGTGCTTTGTTTTGTATGAATAATGTGCATAAATGGATGTGACCATCTGTGTACCTTATGAGAGCACATGCATAAAGATCAGACCTCTAACAGCGACAGATAAAGTCTAAATCTAGCTTAAAAGGGTTATCAGGAAAATTATATTCATGACCTATCCTCAGGACAGGTCATCAGTATCAGATCAGCAGGTGCCTGACACACGAGACCCCCGCCAATCAGCTGTTAGAAGCCGGGCGCCCTCTTACTAGGCCATGTGACGTCACCATACTTCAGTCATATGGCCTAGTTGTAGTTCAGCTCAGCTACACTCAGCACCCATGGTGCCAGGTGTCAGGTCCTTGCCAATCAGATATTGATGGTCTATTCTGAGGATAGGTAATCATTATCATTTCCTGGATGCCTCTTTATCTCCTTCATGCTTTATCATGTACATGTACGTGATAATGTGTGACGAAATGTATGGAGCGAGCTGCTGCTTTGAGCCCTCTTCGATAGGTGCTGGCTGTATCATACAGCAGGCATCTGGCAGCAATAATGGACAATGGTGATCGCACCAAACACAGCGGCATCTGTAAGGTAAGATAAAGGATGCGCCACCCTCTGCCTTCCAATCGGAGCCTCCGCAGTAAAATCGCTGGGGTTCTGATTGGTTACCATGACAACCTGGGGCCTGCTAGGTTTCCCAGGGCTGCCATAGTAATCTGCCTACTGAGCTATGCCTAGCTGAGCTATGCCTAGAGCAGCAGAATGCCATTCACCCTAACAGATCTCTTTTAGGGTGAAAGTTTACATACCCCCCCCTCCTTTCACAATTAACGCAACCCAACATATTTGTGAACGGAAAATTAAAAAGGTTATGGTTCTTGGAATGTGGGGAGGAAAAAACAAAAATGCAAAAAGGAAAATGGGCTTGAATGGGTTAAAGAGGTTGTGTAGCAGGTGCTTATTGATGACCTATACCTGGCACCACTGCCGATCAGTTGATAGAAGAGGAGGCGGCGCTTCCTTTTCAAGATTACACTGCATGTCATCTTGCTTCAAGTGAATGAGACAAATAGTTGTAATTACACTGCACCACCTCTGCAAGTTAGACAACGCGCAGTGTAATCTTGAACAGGTAGCAGTTCTTGCATGAGTGCTACCACCTCTTCACCCTGCAGGGGTGCTGGGAGTCGAAGCTGAGCAAGTAAGATTTTTATGACCCATCTTGAGGATAGGTGATCAATAGGTACCTGCTTCACAACTTCTTTAACCCCTTCCTGACAACTCTGCATGAATTTAACCCCTTCTATCCCGAGCCTGTTTTCACCTTCCTGCCCAGGCCATTTTTTGCAAATCTGACATGTCACTTTATGTGGTAATAACTTTGGAACACTTTTACTTATCCAAGCCATTCTGAGACTGTTTTCTCGTGACACATTGTACTTCATGACAGTGGTAAATTTGAGTCAATATATTTTTCCTTTATTTTTTAAAAAATCCCAAATTTACCAAAAAATTTTTAAAAATTCACAATTTTCTAAATTTGAATTTCTCTACTTTTAAGACAGATAGTAATACCTCATAAAATAGTTAGCAGTCATCGTTCTCCATATGTCTACTTTATGTTGCCATCATTTTGTAAATGTCATTTTACTTTTTTAGGACATTAGAAGGCTTAGAAGTTTAGAATTAGCCATTTTTCAAATTTTCAACAAAATTTCCCAAACCATTTTTTTAAGCACCAATTCAGATATAAAGTGATTTTGAGGGGCTTACGTAATGGAAACCACCTATGAATGACCCCATTTTAGAATCTACAACCCTCAAATTATCCAAAACTGACATTATAAACTTTGTTAACCCTTTAGGTGTTCCACAAGAGTTAAAGGTAAATGGAGACGAAATTTCAAAATTTCATTTTTTTAAGCAGATTTTTCATGTTAATCAATTTTTCTCTTGCAACACACCAAGGTTTAACAGCAAACTAAACCTCAATATACATTACTCTGATTCTGCAGTTTACAGAAATACCCCATATGTGGTGGTAAACTGCTCTATGGGCACGTGGCAGTGGTCAGAAGGAAAGGAGCGCCATACAGATTTTGGAGGCAGATTTTGGTAGAATAGTTTTTAGGCACCATTTTGTAATTGAGAGACCCTGACGTACCCCTACAGTGGAAACCCTCAAAAAGTGACCCCATTTTGGAAACTACACCCTTCAAAGAATATATTAAGGGGTGTACTTACCACTTTGACCCCCTAAGCATTTTACGTAATTTGGAAACACTTGGCTGTGAAAATGAAAAGTTTCATTTCTTCCAATAAAATGTTGCTTTAGCCCAAAATTTTTCACTTTCACAAGGGGTAGCAGGAGAAAAGCACCCAATAATTTGTTACCCATTTTCTCCTGAATACAGCAACACCCCATATGTGGTGGTAAACTACTGTGGGGGCACATGGCAGGACTTTTGCAGCGCAGATTTTGATGGATTGGTTTGCAGGTGCCATTGGTTTTTATATTTTGAGTTATTGTCTTATGTGGGGGCTCATTTTTTGCGGGATGAGGTGACGTTTTCATTGGTACCATTTTGGGGTACATAAGACTTTTTGATTGCTTGGTATTACATTTTTTGTGAGTCAAGGTGAAAAAAATAGCTGTTTTGACATAATTTTTTTTTGTACAGCATTCACCTGAAGGGGCAAATCATGTGATATTTTTATAGACCAGGTTGTTACGTATGCGGTGATATCCAATGTGTCTATTATTTTTATTTTTGTTAAGTTTTACACAGTAAATGCATTTTTGAACATAATTAAATCTTGTTTTTGTGTTGCCATTTTTGAGAGCCATTTTTTTTTTTTTGGGCGATTGTCTTAGGTAGGGTCTCATTTTTTGCGGGATGAGATGACGGTTTGATTGGTACCATTTTGGGGTACATATGCCTTTTTGATCACGTGGTATTACACTTTTTGTGAGGCAAGGTGAAAATATGGCTGTTTTGGCATAGTTTTAAAAATTTTTTTTACAGCATTCACCTGGGGGCCATCTCATGTAATAATTTTATAGAGCAGGTTGTTTCGGACATGACGATACCCAATATGTCTATTATTTTTATGCTTTTAAATTTTTACATTTTGAAAACATTTTTGAACAGAATAAAATCCTTTTTTTTTTGTGTTGCCATTTTCTTAGAGCCATATTTTTTTTAATTTTTTTGGACATCTTAGGTAGGGTCTCATTTTTTTTGAAACTTTTATTATTACTTTTTTAAAAACTTTATTTTTTTGACTTTTTTTTTACTTTATTTTTTGTCCCACTCTGGGACTTCAATTTTTGGGGGTCTGGTTCCCTGCACAATGCATTACAATACTTCTGTATTGTAATTCATTGGCTGTAAGTATATTACCAGTGTAATACACTTACAGCTTCTTGCCTGTGAGATCCAGGGGACTCGATCTCACAGGCTCGCAGGGATGGCAGCCACGATGCCTAAGGAAGGCATTGGACTGTCATCCAAGCCATCGGGTCCCCGTCACAGCAGTGGGACCCGATGGACTCCCCTTCGCGCCGCACACCTCGCATGTGCCGTGGTCAGTGCTGACCGCGGCACATCAAGGGATAATACGCCAGCATCGGTGAAAACACATACAGTAGGGGTCCGGCTACCGGGAACAGCCGGTCCCCTGCAGTTGATCGGGCGGGCGCAACTCCTGCACCTGCCCGATCAGTGCGCCATAGTACTACGGCGCTGGGCATCAAGCCACTTCACGCAGCGCCGTACTATTACAGTGCTGGGCATGAAAGGGTTAAAAGTCTGATGAACTGGTCCCTGTGTCTACAGCCTTTTAAAGGGGCTGTCCCGCAAAAAAATATTCTCCATTTGTTAAACCAGCACCTGAGTCTGAATACTTTTGCAATGGCAAATAATTAAACATTTTGTATAGCCATTGAGTTATTTAATTCTGTCTGTATAGCGCCATCTGATTTTTTTTTTTTTTTCTAATTTCCCTGTCCACCTCACTGAGGTGGAAGCTTATGCTCAGTTTCATCCTTCAGCTGCAGCAGACAGGACATGTTCCCTGACAAAGGACATGCCCACTGAGCTGCCAGCCTGAAATAAATCTAGCAGAGCAAATGATTGAGAAGATCACTGGACCCATGTGAGGTACAGGACTGGTTCTAGCATTGTTATAGTATAGCAATTCTGATTTTCATTTTTTAGATTAATTATGAGAAAACCCCTTTAACAGAAAACTACTGAACATGGTGCTTATATTGAGCATTGTGTTCCCAATACAGAAGTGCTGCTTCCACATTCAGGCAGTTGCTGGGAACCTCGTGACATCAGTGATGACATCACAAGGATTCCCTATGCACAGGGGGCATTGAGTCATGCAGAGCAGGTGTGATTTTCGTCACCACGATATGTCTGTCTGTACAGATGACTGGGAACAGTGATCTGTGGGCTGTTGTTATTAGATTACCGTTATCAATATTCTGTATATGGGGACAGTAGGGAACCCATAGGTAATGTGTTCCCTGTTAATCTGCGCCTACATAGTAAAAAAAAAAATAAAAAATTTATAAATACAATGAAATCTAAAATATATAATAATAATTACCCCTGGCCACCAATTTGTCCTGTTCTATCCCAGCTGTATGTACTTTTGCACCTGAAAAATTTCTGTACATGCAAAATTATCATCCATACACAGGGATTTTGACTAAAGTGGTCGGCTTCAGAAACAGCTCCATCCACTGTGTAGTTGCTTAGTTGAGCTGTGTGCTTCTGGCTCTCTGTTTAGGACAGCTGATCAGGGGGTGTGCCAGGTGTCAGACCCCCACCATTCTAATATTGATTACCTATTCTAAGGATAGATCGGCCTGGACAAGTCCTTTAAACATATGATGAGGGAAAAAAGCATTTTTTCTTATTTTTGATCGTTTTTTCCAAGAATAAGGTATACAAACTGTATTGATCTTTAAAGATATCAATTAGAAACAACAAAAAAAATCACCTTTAGAATAAGGCATTCCAACTGGTGAAATTTTGCTCATGGCCCAAAACTCCCCCGGTCATGAAGAGGTTAACATATTCTTGCTATCTGACTCATAAAATGTGCTGTTGCTGAGCAATTTGATTATATAAAGAGCCACAGTTCTGGGATAAAGGTATACAATGAAAAACAATGCCTGAAGAAGGCCATATCAACGTCTTAACAAATCACTTGTGACGGGAACCACATATTGGAAAATGATTGGAAAATGATAGCAAGCCGGTAGAAAACAAGTATGGAAGGCTCTGTTCTCACTGGCATCTATGATTCCATTAAAGGGGTATTCCCATCTCACAAATGTAGTTTGTATAGTTAGATATAGCCACACCAATACTATTACTAATTGAATGTATTTATATAAAATGTACCGTTTAGAAGATTTTCCTATTTGTATTTCCATTGTCCCACACACATCAGTCAGGCCGTTGCCCTTGGTTACGACCACCGCGGCCATGTAGTAGTGGAGGCCGGTTTGCTCCTTTTCAAACCCGCTGTGAGGTAACTGCTGTATTGTGAACGCACATTACATGAACATGCGCAGACACATCTTCGGGGTACTTTCACATCTGCGTTTTGGATGCTACCAGTCCAAAATGCAATGGTCAGGATCTGTCCAAAACACAGACTTTATAAACGTATCCTGCTCCATAGAGATGAATTGATCTTGGAACAGGATCCGTTTCTCTGTGTTTTGGAAGCGCAGACAAAAATGCTACAACCCTAAGATGTGTCTCCGCTCATGTTCATGTAATGTGCGTTCACAATACAGCAGTTACCTCAGAGCAAGCCGGCCACCACTACTACATGGCCGCGGTGGCCGTAACTAGGGGCAACGGCCTGACTGATGTGTGTGGGACAATGGATATACAAATAGGAAAATCTTCTAAATGGTACATTTTATATAAATACATTCTATTAGTAATAATATTGTTATGGCTATATCTAACCATACAAACTACATTTGTGAGATGGGAATGCCCCTTTAAGATCTGGTTATCTTTTTAATTAAAATGGACCCGAGCAGATCACACTGATTTAGGGTGGGTTCACATCACGTTTTCCCATCCGTTTGATGTATGCAAAAACGTGTTTGTTAAACGGATGCCTCAGACTGATGCCATACAGTGACATCTGTTAGAACCCCATATCAGACCTCAGATCAGACCCAAAATAAATAAATGAACTTGCCTCTCCTGCTCCACTGCAGGTCAAGTGTTCTCTCCTGCAGTCATGCGCCCTTGTCTTCTCCAGACCCAAGCTGCACTAAAACCTGACTGCGTACATCATCAGGTAATAGTGCGCGCACTACGTCCTGACGCTGCGTGCATTCAGTACAGTGCAGTGTGGGCCTGGAAAAGACCAGGAATGGTTGAGTACAACAAGCACTAGCAGAGCTTCACTCACCGCTCCTTTGCTTTATAAGTCACACCGTGATTTTCTCCTCGCTTCTGGGGGAAAAGAAGTGCATTTTATAAAGGGAAAAATTTGGTAATTGGCAGTGCGCCACTGGCAATACTGCTGCCAGGTGATCTAGCAGATTGGGTCTCGGGCTGTCAGGGACCTTGAGGAGAAGACGTAAATGGTTTATTACTGCTTCTGCATTCTCCTTTGCTAAGTGCATAGAGCTTAATGAGGGCTCTGCGATGAATGGAGGAAGCGACTACACCTCTTCCTTCAGTTGACCTGGAGATCATGCATCACAGTTTAGAGGGGCGCAATACTTGGCTTGTGCGGGCGCTGGCTGGCTGTTTGTGCTTGGCCCCACACCATCCACTCCTCCTCCCGCTCTGCGCCAATCACTTTGGTAACTTGATGGACTAGTGTTTGTGTATGAGAGTGTATACATGTATTATATGTGTAAGGATCGGTCTATCCTGGACATCAAGTCACAAAATGCTGCAGATCTATTTCTTTTAATGTTTTGTCTTTTCGTCATCCTTTCTTTGTAATTTTTTTTTTACTTTGAGTAGTAATTTCCTTCTATTCTTTATATAGGTAATATTAAGTTGTGTTAAACCAGTAAGTACTTGTCATCAGCTTGCCTGTATTTAAAAATGACTCGATTCATCTATGAGTCACATTTATCTGCTGCTCCTTCTGATGTCAGCATGATCCACTAAGCTATGCACATAAATGTGCAAAAATGTAAAAATAACATTGCAGGGTGACTTTTAGGCCCCTTTCACATGAGCGTCACGGATTAGGTCCGGATGCGTTCAGGGTGCGTTCAGGAAAACTCGCACTATTTTGCAAGCAAGTTCAGTCAGTTTTGTCTGCGATTGTGTTCAGTTGTTCAGTTTTTTCCGCGCGGGTGCGATGCGTTTTGATGCGTTTTTCACGCGCGTGATAAAAAACTGAAGGTTTACAAACAACATCTCTTAGCAACCATCAGTGAAAAACGCATTGCACCCGCACTTGCTTCAGGATGCAATGCGTTTTTCACTGAAGCCCCATTCACTTCTATGGAGCCAGGGCTGCGTGAAAAACGCAGAATATAGAACATGCTGCGTTTTTCACGCAACGCAGAACTGATGCGTGAAAAAAAACGCTCATGTACACAGACCCATAGAAATGAATGGGTCAGGATTCACTGCGGGTGCTATGCGTTCACGTCACGCATTGCACCCGCGCGGAAAACTCGCTCATGTGAAAGGGGCCTTATGGAGTGACTATCAAGTTTCAGGTTGTGTCAGTAAAGAGACTGATGCATGTACCACTCAGTTCACTGATGCATGTGGTTGACGATTAAAGGGATTTTCCTTTTAGCAAAAATTGCTTTACATCAGTTGCTGACTTTTAACAGAGAGTGGAGTTTTAAAGAAAAATATACAAGCCAAATTAACAAAAAAGTTTCTTTAAGGGAATAAAAACTGTTTCTAAATTTTAGAACCACACCTCCCTCATCTGTGCCTTGAGAAGGGAAGCAAGACTTTCCAACAGTATGAGACGCATATAAAAGAAAGGAAAGATTTTATTAAGGGGATGAAGAAATCTAGTGATCCTGAAAGACAGGTAAGTGCAGCGAAGTAATAATACTTTATTAACGCACATTGAGAGCAAAAGAACAAATCGGTGAAAAACAGCTTCCATGCAGTGTAAGCCTGGAACGGTTAGGGCCCCCCAGTGAAATTAATTCTAAGGGCCCACTGTATAACTACATGCAAAGGCTACCTACTTGCCCAGTGGCAGACAGCAGCAATATAAATTGATTATAGGGGTTCATGAATGATTTTGAGAAGGCCCTAGGGAAAGAGGGTGCTTTGTAACCTACCTCTGTACCTACAAGTCATCTCAGCCACCTGATGTGTCTATGATAATAAATGGGTTAGTTTCTTAAGTAATCTCCCCAGGTTTTTATATGGATGCCTAGGCTGACTGAGATGCTGTATTCTGCCTCTCTGTATGTAGTGCAGCCAGTCTGTTGTGCCATGTGCTACTACGCTCAGGGGCCCACTGGTGGATTCCCCTGTGGGCCAGTCCAAGCCTGCTTCCGTACATTCCATTTTGGCTATTTTGATCTGCAAAAATGGACCAGAAAAGGACATGCAGTGGAGCAGATATTCTAAGACTGTAGTTAAATACATCATCTAAAGTCCATCAGTGCAAAATGTACCAAATTTTTTAAGAAGTACAGTACTCTTAATATGTGTGGCACATCTGATGGCAGTTCAAACCTATAGCAGCACTGATCTGGTATACAGTTGAATTGTAATTTCCTCCAATTTCTGGAGTAAATTATATAAAATGTGACAGGCCATGCCTCTCTCATTAGGCCCCAATACATTTTCTTGATGCTTCTGAATAGTAGTGAGGGAAGTGAACAGTTTTTAGTCCACTATTTTGTCATAAAATGATTAAATGTGCCCCAGTGTGTTTTTCAGATTTGACAAATGGATACATTAAATAAGAGGATGTGTGAATTATCCTGATAATCCTGAAGTGTTTTGTTGGTGTGGCTGGATGAGGCACTCTGTATACGAATACCTGACATAAATGAAAGAAACAGAAACTGACTTTCTGACACTAGGTCAACTTTGTACGGAGGAGATTTCACAAAGATCTTCATCTGAATCCAGTCCTGATGTTGAACTTTTGTCCAGACATTACTGCTCTCAGTTCCCTCAGCTCCGATCTTCCCACGGTTACCCGTGAAGTTATTTTCATAGTCCATCTGATGGAAGAACCATGCCATAATATACGGGTGAGACCAGACACTCTGTACTGAAATTATTATACTGCATACAGTACCTAACAAAACATAAGCAATGTAACTTTCACTGTTTGCTGTGAAAAATATCTTCTATGAGGAAATTAGTGAATTGTTAATACGATTGACACACAGTTCATGCATGTTGTGGTGTGATTTTTATATTTAATTATTTAGTAAAATTAAATGAATTCTAAAAAACGACAACATTAACATTCATTATTGTAAATAGAGACTGTCACAGGTGATATTTGATAATGATGATATTTGACCACTTTAATTACTTTGGATAGACGCTAATGTAGTTTTGCTACATATATTAAAGCATGTAAGGTACACTATGTATCATGTAGCAATCATCATTATTATTGTTAATTTCCTGATACTGCTGTCAAGATGATCTCCTACACACGTGTGTCTTCAATCATATATTTACCTAATCTCTGTTCGCTTTGTAGGATGCCCTTCTACTGGCCGTGAGAAGTTTACCTGCACGCACACTGCTGAATGTGGCAGGTGGCACATGTGACAGCAGGGCCCTGTTTCCAACCAGCAGGCAGTGCAGTAACGTGAGTGAGGGGGGCTGCAAGGGAATCTGTGTACTCAGTACTGCTGACTGCAAAGGATGCTGAGAGTTTGGTGAGAATTTGCAGTGTCAATCACACTCTGCTACTTTCCTGCTTTGCCTTTCCTTATTTTGCATTTATGCTCTGCTTTACGTTTTATGTTTCATGTCCTTAAACCAGTTAATGCAACCATTTTAGTTTTGTTCTATCATAAATCACGTGTGCTATTAGTCATGTATGGTTCTATAGCGGAGAAGACTGGGGAAGAAAGTATGCAGGCGTCACCATCTGTATTAAATTCACAAAAAGGTGCTTGTTTCCGTAATCACAATAGTTTTTATGCATATTGCAAGTTGACTTAGGAGAATTTATATATACAGGTGTATAAAAAAAACTAGTGGTTATTTCAGTTGTTGGCTCACTTATTGTCTCGATCCTATCAGTTAGACCCCACTCCCCAATGTTTCTTAAAAAATAATAATAGTCTAGACATTTAGGGGTGTCTGGTTGTATCTTGCTTGACAGGATTCGTTGGAGATGGCATGTGAATTTTTCCAAAGCAACAAGATGTGTGGGATATCCAGCAATTTCCCTTCTGTGTTGGGTCGAATATTAGCACATCCAGTGCATCGCGGGTACCCACGTCAAGTGTTCATCATAACAGACACCGGATTTACTTATTCCAGCAGAGTCCTCGAGCTTTTAAGACGTCATGCAAGAACTACGCGGTGAGAACAAAAAGCTAACTAAAGAGAACGACAAAACTGTAAAGTGTATATACTGGAATGGATCATCACGTTTTCTGCATCACCTTGAAATCCGTTTACATCCCATATTGTACTGTAGTAAACCATTCCATAATCTATATTTCCCTGCAGGGTGTTCTGTTTTGGTCTGGGTTCAAATGTGAACCACAAAATACTTGAGAAAGCAGCCAAGTTAACCAGGGGAACTGTAGAGTTGCTTTCTGAGGGACAAAGGTTGCAGCCCAAGGTGAGTGCCTAGTGCAGTTTCTGTTAAAATCTAATGTACAAGAACATTCCGTGTATTTAGTCATTGACTACAGTCTTCATTACTACTAACAGCTGGTTAAATCCTTAAAGAAGGCACTGGAGCCAGCTTTGAGTGACATCACTATTGACTGGTACATGCCAGAAACCATGGAGGCTCTGCTCACCCCCAATGACATTGCTCCACTCTATCCTGGAGACTCGCTTATTAGCTACTGCACATTATATAACACTGCCAGCTTCAGAAGCAAGAAGGGACCAGTGAGTATAAGAGTAAACGAAATGTGTGTTCTGGTCTCATCTAGCTATGATTTTACTTTCTTGGGTCTCTACTGTGTTTCAGACACGCGTGGCCAGAGGAGGGTCCCTTAGTTCTGTTTTTCAGTCTCAGGAAGAATCTCAAACTACAGGGACTACAGACACAAGTTACCAGAATCCATCTGGCATGGAAGAGGTGGAACGGGCTTTACAGGAAATTTCACATGAAATCTCGATGGAGTTCTCTGCATGGAGTGAAGATCCAGAAAGAACAGAAAGCATTGGTATGAAGTCACCTTGCCCGTGTAGGGTGGTCTTTTAGGTTTTTAGTGATTATGTGCATATTATGTGCTGTACTTGATAACATTGTTTAGTAGTAACCCTCCCAGTTGTGTTGGATTCCTTTTCCTTAAAGCAACCCTCCAGTTCAAGAAAAAAATTAATTGAGGAAAAAACCAAACACTTACCTGGTGTCCTCCTTTTCATTTTTTTTAGTTGCTGATCCACTACTTCCAGGCTCCTCTTCTGCCATCCGAGATGGCTGAACATTTTGTAATCCAAGACACTTTCTGTTGGCTTTGGATTAGCTTGGGAAGTGTCTTGGACTACCAAATGCACAGTGTGCATCAGATAGTTTGGGAAGAGGTGCAGCCATCTTGGATGACAGAAGAAGAACCAAGGAATCTGCATATATGCAGGTGAAAAGACGAAAAAGGAGGTCACCAGGTACGTGCTCTGTTCACTCCCTTATATATGAATATGAAAATATGAATTTATTTTCTTCAACTGGAGGGTTGCTTTAAGGGAAAATTTATATAATATGGTACATACATCCTTTTTTTCCTTGTGGTGTGATTTATATGAATTCGTTTTGGCAGACACACTTTTACTTGCCATTGTGAATTGAAAAACATTCTGCCGATTCTGGGGTCAAAATGTTTCTCCATATGACAGAGGGAGTCATATTATAAATTAAGATGTACTCCATAGTGAACATATTTTATCCATTAGACATAGGCTAGACACTTTCAAGCAGCATAACATGAGATAAAACCAATTAAATGATTAAAAGTATATGGCGCTTTGAATAATTTTTTATGAACAAGGAACATGTTTGTACAGATAATGAATACTTCATGTATTTGTACCTTTGGAAATAGTACATTATGCAATTTGGCTCCCATGCTTTGAATATGGTGACAGATAATAATTAAAACAAAATTAGGGTATGTTCAAATCTGCGCTGGTGCTCTCCATTAGTCTGTTCCGGCAGAGGCATCTACTGGATCCCCACAGACTGACTATAATGGGGTCCAGCACGTTTCTTGCATAAATGCCTGCGTTTGGTCAGACAAATACCACTGCAGTATTTGTCCATCCAAAAGCTGGCCTTTATGCCAGAAACCTGTTGATTCCTATTATATTCAGTGGCGATTTGAGGCATTGTCCCGCTATGCCAGATACAGTAACTCTGGAGGAACAGACTACTGGAGTTCACGGTTTCAGATGTGAATCTACCCTTATCCAACCTTTCTGATGTGGATGTTTTATGTTTCACACATAAGTAGATATAGTATGAAGCTAGTGTCTGTGACCAATGTCTGTATTTTCTTCAGGTGGAGATGGAGCTCAAGTAAGTGACATAAGGAAGCGTATTGTACGTTCCTCTTATGTACAGGAACAGTATATGCTCACTCATTGTTCTGTTAGTACCGAGCCAACTCAAGCACCAACACAACCTTCCATGTGCAGTGACCACACTCGTGCCACTAGCCATGGGTCTACCAGCAGTGAGTCAGTAGGTTCCAGAGAAACTGTTTCAGGAGACTGTATAATGCCATGCTCTAAGAAAGTCTCCCAACAAGGCAAAAAGAGTATCTCACAGAGTGAAGGAATGTGGGCACTCCTCCAAAATTCCACTCCCTCTTGTAAGGTAAGACACCAGTATTTACATTTTGGACATGCTGTCTTAAAGCGACCCTCCAGTTAAAGGTAAAACATACCTGGTGCCCTTCTTTTGAAATCTACTGTTTATTCTAGAGCTCAGTTTGCATGCTTGCAAAATGGCCACCAACTACCTTATGAGCAGTATGCTTTGAAAGTCTGAGATGTTCTCCCTGGGTAGATGGTAGTGGCCTAAAGGACCTTTGATGTTATGAGCAGTTAGGGGTCCAGGCTGTGCAGCCAGAGGAGTGTCTTCTAATTCTAGCCCATAAAGGGCAGGTTAAAGAAATATGTGCAATTAGGTGCCTAGCTATAGTGGAAGAAGGGGAAACAGCTGCTGCAGGACCCGAATTGAGAATGAGCCCATCCCGGGGGAGCAATAAAAGATTTTATTGTCAGGGCCTCCCCAACAGTATTATACAATGACATTATATACAGTGACACTTTATATGGTGACATGACATATAGTATGCACGTGTGGGAAACGGATGGAGCAGCTGCCTAGCCTGGTATGAGAGAGCTATCCTGACTAGCCACAGGAGTGAGGGTTGCACGAGGGGATGTGTGTACTTGAAGGGGGGGGGGGACTTTTCAAAAATCAGCTCTAGTTACGCTACTGTGTGCGATCATGAGCTTTAGAAATACACATCTGTTTGGTCTGGTCTACACAACTGTGTACTGTATGCGTTATACACATGCACACACTTAAAAACGTTGTAGTTGGTAAATTTTCACCATGCTAGGAACCCATCCTAGGAACTTTTGCTTGGGCAACTGGGACTGCTAGCAACTGTACTGACGCACAGCAGTATATTGTATGCATGACACACACAGCTGTGCACCGTATGCATGACACACATAGGTGTGCACTGTAGGCATAAGATACATACCATTTTATACATATATACAGCTCTGCAGTATATAATTTATTCATACAGTGCAAAGTTGTGTGTAACCTATCCTGTGCAGTGCAGCGCTGTGTAGAGCAGCACAAATGTGTATTTTTAAGCCTCATGAAGTGCACATACATTCAAGAAAGAGCTAAAGGAGCCTGAGCACTCACACATGAGACTGATCTCATGATCAGGACATCAAACGTCCTTTAGTCCACTAGGATGAAGAACCTACTGAGGGGGTGTATCTCAGTCTTCCTCTGTCTGCAAACAGGGCTTCTAAACAGACAAATGGTGGCATCAGCTATCAAAAGGAGGGCACCAGGTATGTTTTTATATATTTGGCTTTGTATAGTCAAATTTTCACTGTGGGCTGGAGGGTTGCCTTAATTTGACATCTCTTTTCGAGCTTACGTTTGGCAAATATAAGCACATTCAGAAGTGTTGCGCCAACAGCAGGAAGTGTATAACTATGTCCCTTGCCCACAGGCTACAGTAACACAGAGCACAGAAGAACTGATCCGAAGAAAAGCCCTGATTCAAGCCACAATGTCTGGCCGCAGTTTCTCATCCCCTAATGGAGAGCTGGATATGCTTCGATTACGCACTGTCTTGGACAAAGTATCACGGAGCCAGGATTTGGAAGAAGTTAATGCAAGGCGCACAGAGGGATTATGTGATTCCTGTAAGCAAACCTGCGGATGAAGAATTAGAAGAATGGGTGGGGATATCTGAAGTGTAGTAGAACCTGTATTTGCAGAATACGGAGCCAACAACAATCAAAGCCTTGCACTGGCTTATTTCTTTTATTGACAATAAATTCTGCATAACATAGCTCCCAATATAATTTCACATTTTAAAAATTAGAAAGAAATAATTGAATTTCAGCCATTATTGTCACATGTAATAGCATGTGTTGATTGAATGACGAGTGATAATTTGTTTTCTGTGGATTGGACAGATTGAAAGATTAGCGTTCGTCGCCGCCACACCCCCTAGTCTAATCAGAAATCTGCCATTTTTTAGCAGTTTAAATGCTTTGGAGGCAAACAAGCAACATTCGCAATAACGACTAAACAGCTAAAAATTGCTGCTAATAACTTGCTGCTCGTTAATAGAAAAATGTCTGTCAAAGAGGACGCTAAGGCTACTTTCACATTAGCGTTAGCAAGGTCCAGCAGGCTGTTCCGGCAGGGGAACAGTCTGCCGGAACCGTACTAACGCTAGCCCATGTGTTGAATGGGAAGTCCACTCCGGCCCCATTCACTATAATAGGGATGAGCGGGAGATACGGCTGCAGCACGGCAAACATGCCGAGAGGCAGCCAGACAAAAACTGCACCACCAATATGCCTTTTTATGATTGTCTCTAAGTGGCGTTTTGCTGGGCCGCAGCCTTTTTACAGTGGCGCAGTCTGTGCTGCATGGGTCTCTTGTGCAGCGGAGAGCAGGGCTCTGCTCTCACATGAGATCTGGGCTTCTACTGTAATGGCCCGCACAGGAAGAAGCATGGATCCGGGCCTCTTAACCCCATAGATGCTGTAGTCAATAGCAACCTCAGCAATGTTGCTTACTAAATGTCCAGGATTATATGATGGCGTCAGTCATGTGACACTCTTCCCATGTTTCAGTGCCTGGAGTGGATCCATCAAGAAGAAGAAGTAGAAGTCCTTCCTTTATATTTGTATTCCTATCCAACATCAACTACATCAAAAACTGCCACAAAAAGCTGCATGTGACATCACCCTTACTTATTTGACTTGATAGAAGTCTTGGCTACAAAGTCATGGTCCGACAGCATTTCTGTTGTGACAGCCTCTAGGATATAGATCTGTCTTCTCTGATAATGATTGTTTTTGGCTCTAACTTTCCACTGCTTATATTCTGTTATCCAGTGACCGGTCAGCTTCCGTCTCCTGCACAACTGGACTGGGACATGCTGGTGGATGAACAGTATCTTTTCTCTGCATCTCCTGCTGCAGCAAATATGGGGTCTGGGGTCAGCAGTGAATCTGGTTGGCAGTGCCGAGTTGTAATCCATGGTTATGTTGGAAATGGCAAGCACTCTTGGGAAACCTCAATAAGCCTGGAGCCATTTCTGACTGGAGCTGGAGAGGATTTTGGAAACAGTACTGAATATGAAAAGTGTTATGACCTGCACCAGTTGGCTGCACATTCTGTGATTCGAGACAATGAGGATATGACCTGGAGAGAGTGTGACATTGAGCACGGTAATACCTGCCTTTAAAAAATCTTGCACACGTATCTACTGATTTCATTTTATGTGGGTATCATCTCACTATACACACTTCCACTGTAGGTTCCTCTCGACGATTTCGTCTTAAGGCTATACAGACCAGCAAGTCTTGTTCACAAGTCTCATTGTTTACTTGCCATATGCCTGAGATCCAGATACCCAGGATGCACTTCCTGGCCACATAATTGTTCGTAGAGGTATGGCGTGGATGATAAATGCAATTCTTTCTAAAAATCATGTCAAGTAATGGCAAAAAAATGTATGAAGTGGCCTTGGTTATCTACTTTTAGGTGGGCGCAGTAGAAGGTGCGGTAGCTCAAACTCTGGGAGCTGGAGTATGGCAGATAACAGATATTCAGAACTCACGGAGGACACATTTGAAAATGCAGGTACTTAGAAACAGCACCGTGTATTGTGTCATTTAACACAGAAATGTCAATTTGTCTTATTAAAGTGTTTTTTTTCAAGCAGATCAATATTGACTGCTTGTCCTCAGGATAGGTCATCAATATCTGATCAATGAAGGTCCAGCTCCCGACACCTGTGGCAATCAGCCTTTAGAAGAGGCAGTTGCTCTCAAGTGAGGACATTCATCGGTCCTTTTTGCAGCTCAGTACTATTCAAGTGAATAGTTGCTATACAATGTACAGTGATGAGTTTGGTATGTTGTGAGGAGCACCCTGATCTCTTCAAACAGCGACAGTGCCAAGAGTCCAACCTTCAGATATTAATGACCTATCCTGATCCTTTTAAAGGGGTTATCTGGGAATTTATATTGATGACCTATCCTCTGAATCAATTCAGCAGGGTCTGACACCTGAGACCCCTGATGTGCCTCTTCCAGGGCCATGTGAAGTCACCATGCATTCATCATGTGGCCTAGTTGCAGCTCAGCCTCATTTAAGTCAATGGGGTCGAGCTGCAGTACAAAGCGCAACCACTATACAATATACAGCACTGTGCTTGGAGCCGGTTGCGCTCACCAACGCTTCAGTGAGCACAGTGGCTCCCAGAAACAGCTGATCAAAAGGGGTGCTTTGACTCTGATCCCTGCCGATGTGATAATGATAACCTATCCACAGGATAGGTCTTCATATCAATTCCTTTTTTTACATTCAGGATCACATTTATATATTTGGATGCTTAAAGGGGTTGTTCAGTTTCCTTATTGATGACCTATTCTCACTTGAATGGGATGAAGCTGTCCCGTAAAACAGCTCCTTTAAAGAGGTTATCTGGAAATGACTTAAAACGGCCAACAGCAACCTGTCCTAGAATGTGAGCAGGATTGGTTGACTCCACTTGCAGAGCTGTCTAGGGTGGTGAGGGGGAACGGCTTCACTGCGCAGTACGCACTGGCACTTGCATATACTACACATTAATGAGTATTCCTGTCAGGCTGCTCAGTCATTATGGCTTATAATAGGCAGGATTGTATCATTACCACCCTGCACACTCGACCACGAAGGCAGCTCTGCAAGCGGAGGCAACCAGTCCTGCTCACGTTCTAAGACTGGTTGCTGTTGGCCATTTTAAATCATTCCTAGAGAACCCCCTTTAAAGAGCTCCTGTCAGCAGGAACAACCCCATTAAACCAGGCATACTGTCTGGTAGAGTTGATCTCACTGATTATAATGATACTCATCCTATGAAAATTGGTTGCGATGTTCTTGAGAAAAAGGGGATAAAAATAGCAGTACACAGTGCACTGGTACCAGCCGGGTGCATGTCGTTTGTGGACACAACCCATTCACGTGAATGGTTCAGCGATCTGCAAGATATATTACGCACCGCAAAAAAATAAAACGTTCTATTTTTTTTTTTTGTGGTGCAGAGGCACAGACCAGATTCCCACGGGAGTGCGTCCGATCCGTTCCTCCCCTCCGTATCTTGCGGATTGTGGACCCATTCTATGGGTCCGCATCACTGATATGGAGTGCACATGGCCAGTCCCCATATACTGCAGACCCACTGTTTGCGGTCCACAATACAGGAACCACTGCCATATGGCCGTGTGCATGAACCCTTCAGTGTACTGAGGGGTTTGGCCAACACTGGAAGACTGAGGAACTGGGCAGCACTGAGTGCCTAGGACGTGTCCCTCTGAGGCAGCGAAGTGGAGGAAAGGAGTCTGATAAGTGGAGAAAGAGGTAATTTTCTCTAATAAGATATATTGTAAGGTGATTTTATCTTCAGTTATACTATTGATTTATGAAAAAAATATAAACAGGTACTCTAATATGCAGCGAACATTCGCCTGAAAAAGCAGCTGGTAAACCTATACATTTTTGTTGTAACAGCCAGATCTTCAGTTCTACCATCTTTTCCACCAAGAATATCCTCTGAAAATGGCTTGGAGAAAACTGCAGGCCAAGAAGGTGGGTTTATAGAGAAAGGCAGCTTCAATTATGAGATACAATATATTGTCACATGTAATACTATCTAATTTTCCTGCTGAACAGAAACACGCCAGTGAAAAACAGTAATGTGAATGAAATCTAAGGGTATGCTCCTGTGGTGCAACTAGAAATTACTTTGCTCCTCTGCAAATTTTTGAATGCCCTTCACTCCAGCAAATCCGTCGCAACCCCCAACTCCCATACAACCCCCACTCCTGTGGCTAGTCAAGATCACTGTCTCAGACGAGGCCCAGCAGCCACTCCATCCATTCCCTAGTGTCTCTATATACAAGGTGGGCTCCTTTGGAGTTCGGGCCCCAAAGCTGTGCCCTAGTGTCAAGATCTGCCGCATATCCCACAGCATAACCTCCCATGGTTTCTTCCATGGTTGTTTATTTGAAATGCTGGGTCCTGCTCTCTGTTTAGCTCCACTGAATGTTGCTAAATTGCGAGTAGACTCCAGCCACGGTTTTCTGTGGTAATCATGCCAAGGTGTGGCCTTGAATAGAACTAAACCGCGAACAGGCTCCTGCCATGGCATTCTAAGGTGTTCATACGGTCTGGAAAAAGGCACCTGAAAAACCCTCAGGTACATTAACTGTGGTGTAGGAGGTGGTTTCATGGCAGACATGGGGGGCTATTTGAGAACTTGGATAACCCCTTTAAAGAGGCTGTGCAAAATCCTAAAAAATGTCATTTAATTGTGTAAACCTTGTCTAGTCTCCTACAGTGTAATGGTGTATCAGTTAACTTTTCCTGAGTCTTCACTTCGTTCTCCATGCTCCCACAGCGCTCCATTGTTTACAACCCGAATGTCTGGATTGTGGCCGTAGATGAGCTTCTTAGGCTGAGTTCGCAGCCTTTCCGTTCTCCTGCTCCATTATAGGAAAGGACAGATTCGGCACATAACTGAGTCGAACGGAGCCTATGGACCCCATAGACTGTAATAGGGTCCATTAGGTTTCTGCTCAGAGGAAGATTTTTGTATGGCTGGCCTAACACGTTTATTTTATTACTCGTCTTTCACAGCATTCTTAGGTGTACTGGTTATCATTGGAAACAGCAGACACTGTGCCAAGCAAAAATGTATGCACCTCTTGACTATAAAGGTGTATTCACGTGCAGCAGATCTGTTGCAGAATATCCTGCAATTGTACCATTCATCTAGGGAACTCTGCAGAAACAACTCCAATCACATACATGGAGTGGATTTTTCAGTTTTGTATAAAACCTGCCGTGTATAAACATTTTGAGAGGGAGTCTTAGAATTAACATGTGAATAGTAATGTATTTCCAAAGTTAAAGGGTTTCTGTCATCAGAATTTATCACTGTAAACCTAGTGTCATTTGCAATGCGCAAATGACACCTGATGACAGATCTGTTACTGTTATAGATTTCTGTAGGGTTGTTTTAGAGAAAATTGCGTTTTTAAAATATGTAAATTAGCTTCCCTAGGTGCAGGGGGCGTTAACCCTGCACCTAGTAGCAGCGTAATTCCTCCTCTTACCCCTCCTCCGGTTCGGTGATTGACAGGGCCAGGCAGCCAGCTCTTTCAGCTCCCGGCCCTGTCAGAGTTTGAAATCCCGCGCCTGCGCAGTGCGATCCACAATCCACGCATGAGAGCCGCCGGCCGCCCGGGCATGCGCATTGATGAAGCCGGGACCCGGGCGGCCAGCGGCTTTCATGCGCGGATTGTGGATCGCACTCCGCAGGCGCGGGATTTCGCACTCGGACAGGGCCGGGAGCCGAAAGAGCTGGCTGCTGGGTAAGAGGAGGAATTACGCTTCTACTAGGTGCAGGGTTAACGCCCCCTGCACCTAGGGAAGCTAATTCACATATTTTAAAAACGCTATTTTCTCTAAAACAACGCTACAGAAATCTATAACAGTAACAGATCTGTCATCAGGTGTCATTTGCGCATTGCAAATGGCACTAGGTTTACAGTGATAAATTCTGATGACAGAAACCCTTTAAAGAAGAACTCCCGCAAAAATTTTTATTCTCTGACCTGTTAGAAAGGTGCATGATATCATCTGTAGTGAATGCAATCTTCTTATCAGGGACTCTAATTGAGAGTAATCCACTTTCTTCTTATTGTAGCTGGGTCATGTGACCAACACCCTGACCTCCAACTGACCCAGGACAGGAAGCCAGTCACTGCTCTATTCATTCCTATGAGACTGAAAGTGAGGCTCCCATAGGAATGCATAGAGAAATAGACTTCCTGTCCACACATAAGTCTATGTGTGAGTTGGTGGGTCTAATTCCTGGTCACTTGACACAGATAAGAAACTTCAGGATGATATAAGTCAAAAACACTGGTAAGTGTTACAGACACTGGTAAGAAAATGACATTCACTACAGATTACATCATGTACATTTCTAGCAGGACATGGAATAAAATTTTTTGCGGGAGTTCTTTAACTTACTGTGAAGGTGAATTCTATATGTGAACCTATGTTCATAAGTGGATACGTATGATTCTGGAGCACTAAATGAGAACTTCCTAATTGAAGCTTTCAATTTTAGGACAAATTATTAGCCCACTTACATCACAGAAATCGTCGGATACCTGCCTAAGCACAAGGTAAGAGGTTACAGATAGCGTTACATGTATCTATGAATTATGGACTGATTTTATGTTTGTGACCTTTGTTCCATCTGCCTATAGGGTGAATGCTGGTAAAAGGAAAATCCGCAGTTTGTCTGGAAAATTATCCCCCTTGAAACCGTGTTTAACTGGAGATAAAGAGCCAAAATCTGAACTTGTGGTTGAGGACTATCTACCCCTGGTAGGTGCTCTAAATGTTACAGTCTAAAGCACATCCATAAACACATTACATGTGAGTCAGCCAAAACTGAAGATTATGGTGGGACTGGCTGCCTGAAGGCCCCTTTACATGGCCTGATGTGGCAAGCGATTTGTCAGGAAGGAAGCGTTTCTTCCTGCCAATCGCCTGCTTGTCAGTAGTGACCATAGAATTTAGATACAGCGATCTCCTCCACAGTATGGTGAGGAGCTATCGCTTATGCCATCGCTCGTCCCCATACAGAATCATTGTTTGCAGGCAGCAGAGGCTGTTTAGACGGAAAGATCTGCTGCCGACAAACATTTCCATTACCCGATGAACATGCGGGTAATCATTGGCGCCTTTACACCGGCATATTATCACTAATGAGTCGGGCTGTGTAAAGAACCCTTTAGTCATCAGTATGGAGATCCTACAGCAGATGTCAGGGGAAAAAGGATTGAGTATATTGGGTTTCAGTATGCCTGATCCTTTGCTACTGCAGGAAATGACCGCCATAGCTATTCTCCTTTTCCCCACTGAAATACATGCATGCTTAGGCCATGCCTGCATGTGTATGGGCAAGTCTTGGGGTAATAGCTGTTAGCTTTTTCAAATGTGTGAGCACCTTAACAGTTCTGGGTTAATGGCCCTTATAGCAGAGATGCAGTCTTGCTGAGATTTGCTACTTCCTCTACAGCAAGTGTCACACACGGTGTTAGTCTGTTGCCAAAATTTTATATGACAAAGACCAAACCTGTCTCCCTATTGGGGGACATTTACAAAGACCGGAGTACCATGGGAGTGGTGCATGCGCCATAATCCTCAGTAGCATGGTTTTTACACCACTTAAAAAAAATTCAACAACTTTGTAAGTAAAACACGGATACCAGCCAAGTATATGCCATTTTTTTTACTCCTCCAGAAATGTCTCCTCCTTGTCCGCAAAGCAGACAAGAATAGGATGTTCTATTTTTTGCAGGGCCGTGGAACAGACTTGTAGTTGCAGACAGGTTTTCTGTCCACATGTTTTGAAACCCTTTTTGAAATGAACGGTTCCTCATCCGATCTGCAAAAAAACACAGATCAGATGCGGACTGAAACTACAGGCGTGTGCATGAGCCCTAAATCAATTTATGGTGTGGAACTAAAGCCCCAGCTACTTTTTCCAACAGTGTCACACATTGGGGGATAAAGTGGTACAGGGGCTTCAAAATATGGTTCAACTTCTCACCATGACCTGCTCAGAGTCTTAGAGATAGTAGGCCAGTATTTAAAGGTTCAGTACAGCATGTGCGATCCATTTGGAAGGTAAAATGAATCTTGTATTTGAACATGCCCTCTCATTTACACCTTTTATTTCTTTCTTTAGATAAAATTGCAGTCTCCTGAGGGTTTTTTCACCTTAAACAGCTGCTTTTCCAGTGTTGTTCAGATCTCACTTCAGCGTTTACTCCGCGCCTCCCCGTTCGCCTGTCATCATGGAAGCCTCAGTCCAGTGTCTGAGCCTTGCCCAATAGAGCATGGGGACTTCATCGGAGAATCGCAAACTTGCAAAGGAGGATCTCAACCACAGGTTCCAATGACAAAGGATACCTCTCCTCTGCCTGTCTATGCCACATCTTGTCCTGAAGCTCTTTGCCATCAAGCAGACAGTGGGCGAGGATCAGAGACAGATCCATGTGACACTTCACCATGTCCTTCAGAGACTGGCAATGAATTGGATACAGATCTTGAAGGATGTTCTTGGGCCACTGCAGTAGCACTAGCATGGCTTGAGCATTGTTGCGCCGGCTACTTTACAGAATGGGAGCTTCTGGCAGCGAAGGCAGAGGGTTGGCTACGTGCACAGACCCTTCCTGATGGTCTACAGTTGCTTGCTTTAAAAGGGGCTGCTCGACAGCTTTTCTTACTTCTCCGTCACTGGGATGAAAATCTCAACTTAAATATTCTATGTTATAAGCCAGGTGACGTGTAAAGTGATCAACTTGGTGTCTTAAAGGCAATGGCCAAAGCTGGCTACTGCCTAATACTGAGGACATACAGGACGAATGATACCAGAAAGCCGTTACCATTCTTTTTCTTTCCTTACAACAAGGCACTTTTGAGCTAAAATAAACCAGGTATTTTACATTTATTAGTTAAAAAAAATATAGCGTATAAAGACAACACATCTCTCATTCCCTGCTCAATTTCAGAGAAAAAACCAACACACCTCAGAGTTAACTGCAACCTACAGACTCTCCAGATGTGAATAAGATTGTAGGTTTCTTCTGTATTAACAAAGAGATCAGTCCTTTTTCTTAAGAGGAGTCCTGGAGGGTGCTACACTGTCTTTGGGTGACCTCTCATCTGGTGGAACACCAAACCATAGGTGAAGTAGAATGGCCACATGACACAAATGGAGGGCTCCTGAGCTCATAGGAGTAGAGGGGAAGGTGTTCCATGACAGCTCAATGAGACCCAAGATAAGAATTCTGAAAAGGAAAAAAACAGGAGACTTAATATTAGACAATAAGCACAGGAAGCAACACCACTAATGTCGTGAATTCATACTTGGCAAGTCCTGGCAGGACGCTGGTATCCGTGCACCACAACAGATATGGAAGCGTGTGAAAGTACCAGACATAGAACTGGTAATGTAGAGAGCGGCTGAATGCAACACCCAGGAAGTTACTAGTGAATAAGACAAAAATAATCTCTGATAGAGTCAAGGTCTGTGCAGATTTTGTTGATTTTAGATGACCTGAAAGATGAATTCTTACTCTGAAGTGTAGCCAATATAGGATTCTCCTGCATCGTTTTCTACAGCGTGCTGAAGTGTAACTAAAGAATCCTCAGTATTGTGATAACTTTTAGATATGATTATATATAAATCATTACATTCTAATGTTTCTGTATCTAATACATGTTCTAATAATAAACTTATAGATGCTTTTTTTCCTTTCATAGTAGTAAGATGTAAGTACACCAGTTAAACTATTTAAGAAATTCTCAGGAAATGCATTTCTTCAAAATTGCGATTAGGACTGCAGGAGTAATACTACTTCACCAATCCTCCTCTGTTCCTGTTCTGATGCTTCTTTCGGATGATCTTCGCTTCCTGTTCCCTTTTGAAATGACCACTCAGGAGTCTAACACCTGGCACCCCCACTAGGCAAAGACCATAGACAGCAGCAGGGGACAGGAAGAGAGACGGCATGTGTGCACTGCACAAGCTGTCTCCTCATACAGCTGATCGGCGGAGGTGGCAGAGGTCGGTCCCCCACCAATCTGATATTGACCTATCGGAACATCAAATGTAAAAGGCCAGACAACCCTCTTTAATAATTAAAAGCTGACTGGATACTTTGCTTGGCAAACTCCATTTCATAGCCTGGTGGGTTTTTTTTACATTCCCAGTCTGAAACTAGCAGACATGAACATGGAAACATTTGCATTGTTTTCTGTAAGGATACTATTTGCTGAAAGTCGCGGTGTCTGGGGTTTCCTCTGCGGCGGATCCTTCAAGAGTGTAAGAATGCTTTGCCTAGACCTGTATTAAATAGGAACAAACTGAATTACACTCAGTGGTTGTCTTTAAAATATTACCACCTATATATTTCTTAGAGTAGTTACCTGTGCCATCGGTAGAAGCAAAACAGCATCAGTCCAGCGAGGTGAGCCGAAAGTAACGCTAAATGGAAAGCCCGATGCTGAAACACGTACTCTGGGAGGAAGCGCCAATTTACTGTCCATTGGAATAGGAACTGTCTTCCAAAATCAAAGGAGCGCAGGAGGTATCCAGCAGGGTTTTCCAGCAGAAAGGGTAGGGCCAAGACAATCTGTGGTATCACATTGTGGGAGAAAGACATGCAGATCTATGATGATACTGTTTATATACGGTATCAGTAAAAACTACAGATCATCCCACAAAAAAAAAAAAAAAAAAAGAGCCCTCACACAGCTCTGTAGACATAACTACTGTATAAAAAAGCAATGGGGGTCAGAATATGGTAATGAAAAGAAACTTTTTTCAGTACTAAAACACAAGAACTATGCAAATATTGTATTGCTATAATTATACTGAGCTGGAGAATGACTAGCACAAGTAAACGGACAAGTTTTACCGCATAGTGAACACTGTAAAAACAAAACCCATAGAATTACTATTTTTTCACAATTCTACCCTATGCAATATTAAATGGTGCTATTAGAAAGTACAACTTGTCCCGCAAAAAAGAAGTCCTCATAAGGCTGTGTGAACAGAAAAATAAAAAAAATTATGGCTCTGGGAATGCAAAAATGGACAACCGTTGTGTCAATAAGGGGTTAAAGTATATTGCAAAAGTAACCACCACTCCCCCCCCCCCCCCTTTTTTTTTTTAAGTGTAGTTATTCTTTAAGCGTTTTTTTTACAGTATCAATGTGAGTTTCTCTGGAGATGTAGTGTATCTGCACACTGGTCAGTAAATTAATAGTTCTGCTGGACCTTGATACCATAGAGCAGGGCATCATAGGAGCTCTGTAACAGTCAAAACTTACAATAAGGGTCCATTCAGACGTCCATAGTTCAGGTTCTGCAATTTTGCGGAACGGTTGCGGACCCGTGCTGTTTGCATCTGTAGTTCCGTACAGCGGCCCCGCAAAAAAAGAAAAAGCATGTTCTATTCTTGTCTGCAATCGCAGACAAGAATAGACATTTCTATCACAGGGCCGGCCATGTGCGGTCTGCAAAATGTGGAACGCACATGGCAGGTATCCATTTTTTGAAAATTGTGGACATCGGAATGGACCCTAAAAGTCTCAAAATCACCACAAATAAGTTTAGTACTCAACTTCTGGAAAATAGTTTTCCTCAGAAGTCAATTCTACGTATGCAAAGTACAAGAACTGGCACCAGGTCAATGGGCACTTACCTGGAGCATGGCACAGATACAGAGTTTTGGCATGGTGCGCAGCAGTCCAAACCGGCACAGAAGGAGATACAGAAGTCCAGGAGCTAGTAGCAGAATGTTCATTTTCACAGATACCGCCAAGCTGCAGGAACATTGGGGACAAACGGGATATATTAAATAAAACCCTGTGTACATTAACACTCTGCAACAGATTTATACCATCCCTCTATACTGAGGCTCTCTCATAGCAAGAAACCAAAAACTGCAAAACTCAAATCACTTCACATGAATTTCAATTCTGTTAAAGGGAACTGTCAGCTCCCTTGACATTCCCGATTCTTCAAGAAATAAGTACTCTGGAGCATCCTTTCTTACAACTCTGCGTTGTGTCATAACTCTGTTATTCCTATTAGAAATTTATGGACAAACTGACAACTGGGTATTACCCGTTAGGGTTCTGTCTCTGCACAGTTTGACACTGCCCAGTCAGTGCTTCTGGTAGTATCAGACTGTGCACAATACTTAGAGGAACAGCACAATGCAGCTCCATAATTATTTCATGGGGAATGGCAAGTATGTATTACAATAGACAGACCCTTCTTGCTTTTCATTAAAGTGGTTGTCTGGCGAGGTAAAAGAGGTGAAATAATAAAAATTATTAATGTACATTAGTGTTGAATACTGCCCCACTGGCCTGATTTTGAAGCCTCCACTTTCATTTCAACAGACAGAGTGTCTAACCCCTTCTCTCTCGGTGATGTGATGAAGGGTTCGTTGGCTGTCTGGCTGAATCCAGTAGCTAAGTCAGGCTCCTTCTCCATCTTGGCTGACGCAGCGATGGGAATGGCTTAGCTAATGAACTAAGCCAGCCCCAGGTCACCGACATAGCATGTGAATCAATACTGAAGTGGAGGTTACAGGGCCAAAAGGATTTGGAATTAAGTACTTTAGTAAGTTTTATAATTTGTCAACTAAAAAATGTTATCTAGCCAGACAAGTCCCTTAACGCTTTAATGACCAGTCTGTTTGAGGCCTTAAAGGCTATGTACACCTTTGGGGGCATTTTATTTTTATTATTGTATTTTAAATTGATCTTTATTACAAATATGGAACCCTTTTTTCTGTACAGAGCTGAGATTCTCCAATAGAGGGATCTGAATTTTCCCTCTCTTCCATCAGCCAGCTCATCTGACGCTTTCTCTGCTTCTTATCTCTGCTCTCTGACATTATAAACACTTATTATAGCTCAGTTCTTATCTTACCGTGGCTTAAAGGGAGTCTGTCACCTCCATATGCCCCTATAAAACACTGACATAGCCTCACAGCACACCTAATCACAAATCTAATGGTACCTGTGGCGCTTTCTTGTGACTTGTAGAAGCTGCAAAAACGTAGTTTAAACCATATGTAAATTAGCCGTTGGAAGTGCCCGGAGGTGGCGTTCACTGCCGTGGAGCCCGGGCTCCTGTGCTTTTTTTCATGCTTTCCCCGCCCCAACCATTGCCTCCGCCCGCCCTCCTCTTCACTTGCGTCCTCCGTCTGTTCCGACGAGATCCCGCCCCTGTGCAGTCACTCGCCGGGTCGGGGCATGCGCACTGCATTGCCCATTGTGGGCACGGCATCGCCCAGCGAGTGACTGGAACAGACGGAGGACGCAAGAGAAGAGGAGGGCGGGCAGAGGCAATGGCTGGGGAGGGGAAAGCATTAAAAAAAAAAAAAAAAAGCACAGGAGCCCGGGCTCCACGGCAGTGGACGCCACCTCCGGGCACTTCCAACGGCTAATTTACATATGGTTTAAACTACGTTTTTGCAGCTTCTACAAGTCACAAGAAAGCGCCACAGGTACCATTAGATTTGTGATTAGGTGTGCTGTGGGGCTATGTCAGTGCTTTATAGGGGCTATGGAGGTGACAGACTCCCTTTAAATAAGTGTTTATGACCTCTAAGTAATTTAGAGATAAGGTTTATAGATGACCTTCAGGAAGTGAAAGTAGCAGTCACAAAGCTAGAAAAACAGTTGACAGTGTGACTGAATGGATCAATATTTTTAATAAAGACCAATTGAAAAAGTGATTTTAATCCAAAATGACTAGAATGCAATAATAAAAAGTGACAAGCCTTTAATGACAACCAATTTTTTCATCATTGCATTCCAAGAGATTCACCTCTTTCATACTTCTGTTGATGTAGCCGTATGAGGATTTCGTTTTTGCTGTACACACTGTAGTTTTTAATAGCACCAGTGAGGTGTACATAACTTACGGATTAAATTTTATTAAAGAGTAACTAAACTTTTGAGTCAAATTTTAATAAGATGTTCCTAATGGCCTAAGAATAGTTTTTCTAGTACACTTTATTTATTAAGCTTTTTGTTGGCCTTTGCACTTCAAATGGACATTTCTGTACACTGCTGACTGCTCTAATAGAACTTTATTTTACTATGTTTTAGTCCAACAAGGGGACTTGGACATGCAATCTTCTGATCGCTTCTGTAATACACTATACTGGCACTGTCAGGCATACACTCCAGGCAGGCCTGGGGGCCTTCAATAGGTGGCATCCCACAATCTCATTAACAGGGTGCCAATGCCTGAATCAAATCAAACTGACATGAAGTGAAGCTTCCAGAGATGAGGTGTGTAGTCATGCTGTATTATACTGGGTGAGGAAAAAGTCTGGACAATTCCTTGGCATAACTTGTGGAAAATGGACTTCCAATGTGTGAAAGTATTACTTGGTTGGGAGGCTGCATTATTTGGTGGTGGAGACATTTTCACCAGCCATTTCACAATCCTCCAAATTGAATTCAGGCCTGTTTTTCCCAGTGGGAAGGGGGCCATGTGATAGTTCAGTCTTGGTTAGAATTTACTCAGAAACAGAAGTATCAGTTTTGACCTATCTGATCTGAAATGGTGAATCCTACAGCGCTGTGAAAAAGTATCACCTGCAGTTCTTCAGCATGTTCACGAAGACTGGATTAAACGTTTGACCATGTGCATCCAGAAGAATGCTAGACATGTAGAACACACCATGTAAAGCACGTAATGAAACTTTGATCTTGTTTAACGCAAACATGTAAAAATTGGTTAAAGTGTAACTGCCATTCTGGTTTTATTTGTGTAATGTGTAGGGGCAGTGATAATGACCATTTTTGTGATATACTTTAATTACTGAATTCATACATTTCTATTAGAAAAATAGCTCTAAAGTAGAGCTGGGCGATATGGCCAAAAAAATAAAAAATCTCGATTTTAAAAAAATTTTGGACCATTCACGATTTAAATCTCGATTTTCTTATGTTAGTAAAAATATAAAAAAAATAAATAAAAAAAGCCTACTGTGCCCCCATCAGACCTCAGAGCAGCCCAAAGTGCCCCCTCCAGACCTCAGAGCAGCCCAAAGTGCCCCCTCCAGACCTCAGAGCAGCCCAAAGTGCCCCCTCCAGACCTCAGAGCAGCCCAAAGTGCCCCCTCCAGACCTCAGAGCAGCCCAAAGTGCCCCCTCCAGACCTCAGAGCAGCCCAAAGTGCCCCCTTCAGACCTCAGAGCAGCCGAAAGTGCCCCCTTCAGACCTCACATCAGCCCACTGTGCCCCCATCAGACCTCAGATCAGCCCACTGTGCCCCCATCAGACCCCACATCAGCCCACTGTGCCCCATCAGACCCCACATCAGCCCACTGTGCCCCATCAGACCCCACATCAGCCCACTGTGCCCCATCAGACCCCACATCAGCCCATTGTGCCCCATCAGCCCATTGTGCTCCATCAGACCCCACATCAGCCCACTGTGCCCCCATCAGACCCCACATCAGCCCACTGTGCCCCCATCAGACCCCACATCAGCCCATTGTGCCCCCATCAGACCCCACATCAGCCCACTGTGCCCCCATCAGACCCCACATCAGCCCATTGTGCCCCATCAGACCCCACATCAGCCCACTGTGCCCCCATCAGACCCCACATCAGCCCACTGTACCCCCATCAGACCTCAGATTAGCCCACTGTGCCCCATCAGACCTCAGATTAGCCCACTGTGCCCCATCAGACCTCAGATTAGCCCACTGTGCCCCATCAGACCTCAGATTAGCCCAAAGTGCCCCCTTCAGACCTCAGAGCAGCCCAAAGTGCCCCCTTCAGACCTCAGAGCAGCCCAAAGTGCCCCCTTTAGACCTCAGATTAGCCCACTGTGCTCAATCAGACCTCAGATTAGCCCAAAGTGCCCCCTTCAGACCTCAGAGCAGCCCAAAGTGCCCCCTCCAGACCTCAGAGCAGCCCAAAGTGCCCCCTCAGACCTCAGAGCAGCCCAAAGTGCCCCCTTCAGACCTCAGAGCAGCCCAAAGTGCCCCTTCAGACCTCAGAGCAGCCAGCAGACCCAGAGCCCCAAAGTGCCCCCTTCAGACCTCAGAGCAGCCCAAAGTGCCCCCTTCAGACCTCAGAGCAGCCCAAAGTGCCCCTTCAGACCTCAGAGCAGCCCAAAGTGCCCCCTTCAGACCTCAGAGCAGCCCAAAGTGCCCCTCAGACCTCAGAGCAGCCCAAAGTGCCCCCTTCAGACCTCAGAGCAGCCCAAAGTGCCCCCTTCAGACCTCAGAGCAGCCCAAAGTGCCCCCTTCAGACCTCAGAGCAGCCCAAAGTGCCCCCTCAGACCTCAGAGCAGCCCAAAGTGCCCCCTCCAGACCTCAGAGCAGCCCAAAGTGCCCCCTCCAGACCTCAGAGCAGCCCAAAGTGCCCCTCCAGACCTCAGAGCAGCCCAAAGTGCCCCCTCCAGACCTCAGAGCAGCCCAAAGTGCCCCCTCCAGACCTCAGAGCAGCCCAAATGCCCCCTCCAGCCTCAGAGCAGCCCAAAGTGCCCCCTCCAGACCTCAGAGCAGCCCAAAGTGCCCCCTCCAGACCTCAGAGCAGCCCAAAGTGCCGATCAGCCGAAAGTGCCCCCTTCAGACCTCCGATCAGCCACCATCATAATAATAATAAAAAAAAAAAAAAAACACTTACCTGTCCTGCGCCGCGGCTCCGCTCCACGTCCGGCGCTGCACTGTCACCTGACTGCGCGCACTACGTCCTAACGCTGTACGCGGTCAGGACAGTGCAGCACAGCCCCGGAAAAGAAGAGGAGCGCCGGACAGGTGAGAGATTTTTTTTTATTTATATGTCGGGCGCCATTTTAGGAAAATCGAATTCACGATTTTCCTAAAAAATTAAAATCGTGAGGCTTGCAATTGGCGAATTAATCGAATTAATTCGATTAATCGCCCAGCCCTACTCTAAAGTGGCCCATTTTGAGCCTTAGCAACATTGCTCTGTCTTCTGTTTATATAACACATTCAATGTTGGGCAAGTCTCCACTGTTATGTAAACAGAAGACAGAGGAGCGTTGCTAAGGCTCAAAATGGGCTACTTTAGAGCTATTTTTCTAATAGAACTGTATGAATTCAGTAATTAAAGTATATTACAAAAATGGTCATTATCACTGCCCTTATACACTACACAAATAAAAAAAAAGAATGGCAATTACACTTTAAAACTGAAACTTCCAGTGTATTTCTGAGTAAATTGTAGCTAAGATTGATATAACACATGACCTCCTTGTTATTGGAAAAGACCTGAGCTCAATTCAATGTATTACATTTCAAAATGGCGGCTTTTGCCTCACCCTGTATTCCCTCATACTAGAAATTATTAAGACCAAGTTCTGTTCTTCTGAATCATTATTTTAAGCATCAGTTATGATCAGTGTGTCTCTTCTTTCGGTTATTTCTGACAGGAGAAAAAGTCTTGCAAAAACTACTTTTTCCTCAAATCAAAAATAACTCATGTCTGAACGAAGTGGCACAAACTGATGCTGAAAATAACAGATGAGTTTTTTTTAATCCATCAGAAGAACATCAAACTAAACGGTGATGTAAACTCTGCCTTAGGTCACTTTAGGGTTCTGTGGCCCCTTACTTAGCTTGTGGCTTTTTATGTTGTATATATTTCACATGAGCATGGATCTCCTTTGTGGCTTCACATATTTTTCACATTTACAATAAGAGGAACAATAACCAATATAAAGATGATCTACAAGTGCTTCAAAGAAAATAAATTCAGATCTTAAGTTCAGTTCTTTATCCAAGTGAATGCTACAAGTAGATAAGAAATATAGTAGTCCTCATTGTATCAGGAGCATGCAGGCTGACAAACAGTCTTGAAGACATCCTGCAGAGAACACAGAAGTTAATCTCCTACTGATCTGCTCCGTCTTTGGCTGGAGACTGACTGATGGGTGGGGCAGACAGGGCAGAGGAGGGAGGCTCCAGCTGCAGCCACTAGTCTTACAGCTTGTCACAGGACAGGGAGGAGAAGGAGGGACATGGCTGAGCTCCCAGGAAAGAGTGAAGATTCTTTTATATCTTTCTCAGTTTTAATTGTATTATAAGCCATTAAGGGAATGGAGGCAATGAACAGAGGAAGAGCTGGCACACTTTTTGTGTGTTTGCATTTTCTGTGGTTAGTGTTCCCTTAATTAGATATACAGAAACATTCTACACTCATGTCAACTAAATCTAATTATTTTGCAGACTTTTGGCACGACCACTGCCAATTTTAATACTGTGCATGTATGTTGTAGGAATATAAAACATTTCCCATAATTTACCTGTAGAAAAAGCAGCCCCAGCTCCAGTGATCCTCTAATATTAGGTTGATGGCGAAGAATAAGATGACCATAGCCACTGGATCATTGAAGAGGCGAAGCAGGAAGATGGAGTGCACGCGATATGATGCACAGCACATGAAGAAGAACACATAAGGTGGTACCTAAGAATTGAGGAGGATAAAAGGATAGTAAGGTTATGTTTTAGGATACATAGAGATATGAGATAGATATTATATAGTAAGGGTATTGATCGGTTCTGTCTCTTTAATTCTGTTCCCTTTTATTATTACCATTCTGTGTACCGATGTGCCTTGTAATATAGTACCCATCCCCCATTGTGCTGATAAGACCACGTTCCTGAGTGATCTCAGAGACATGCATGCTGCACACTGGAGGAGGGGCTAACAGGTTTAAACTCAGTGACATACATACATTCAGGGCACTCCATTGAAGACTTAATTCTAGGTAGGATATAAGTTTTTTTTTGCCCTATCTCTTGTACATCTTGGGGTGTCGTCCATGTGCTACGACATGGTGACCGGAGTGCCACCCCATATTGCATATTTAGGCTAGTGATGATTATTTACTTTTTATTATTTAGTAAGTGATTTGTTTATTTCATCTTATATTTAATCATTTAGTAAATATATTTATTCACTTAGCCTGCGTAAGCTTTTTCATTCTCAAATCTCTTGAATTCATGTTACGTTACAGATATAGAGAGATATCAGATATATATAATGAGATTTGAGATAGATATGCTGGAGACTTACCTTCTTAGTGAGAATATAGATGCGGAATACAAGAAACAGTGTCAGCAGATATAGTACCGCAAAGATATACTGAGCCAGCCGGATATTGGTCCCATGCTCAGTTAAGTAGTAGAATGCACTAAAAATGTACACAAATCCAGCTGGATACCTGTTTTAAAAAAGGAGACAAATACAATATATGGTAAAGATAGATTTTTTTAAAAATTTTTTTGGCATGCTTGGCTTTATTTTCTGCTTCTAAGGGCTCATGCGCACGAACATATTTTTGGTCCGCATTTTTTGCAGGTTGGATGCAGAATCAGTCACACACTGCGTGTTGTCCATATGTCCGTTCCATGGCATCTGCAAAAATATGGAACATGTCCTATTCTTGTAAACATTACAGACAAGGATAGGACTGTTCTATTACGGATAACACCCAAATGCATGCCGCCATTTTATTTTTTAAACTTTTGTAAAAATGTCCTATTTTTTTCAGCAGGGCCACGGAACAGAAGTGCAGATGCAGACAGTACACCAGTGTGCTGTCCACATCTTTTGAAGTCCCACCGATATCAACGGGTCCACATCTGATAATCAAACGCGGATCGGAGGTGGACTGAAACTACGGTCTGTGCATGAGCCCTAACTTAAAGGGATTTTTCCACGTCAGCAAATTATGTGTTATCATAACCTCAGAAACCCCATACGACTTTTGGCATCTCCACTGATCATTAGAACAAAGAGAGGTAGGAATATGCCAGTATTCCATCACTTACTATCAATAATTAAAAAAAAGATTTACAAAGACATCCTGGGACTCCTCCAGCCTTGGACCATACCACACTTAGCAGTCCACAAGGGTTGGCTCTGTGTCTTCAGGCTTATGGCAGCTCATCATGAGCTCTAGTTTTAGTAGTGTTCAGGGCAGACTGGCCATAAACCCTACCGGAAAACTTCCCAGTGGCTGATCACCACATGTCCCGGGTGCAGAGGCTGGGGGGCGCACCCGCTGGGCAGTTCATTTATATAGTGAAGCAGGGAACCAGGGGGACACAAGGAGGAAAAGCTACTGTGAAGGGGCACAAAGGTGGGCATAACTACTGTGAATGGGCCACAAGGAGGACACAACTACAGTGAGGGGGGGTCACAATGTGGATATTACTACTGTGAATGGGCACAATGTGGGCATTAGTACTGTGTGGTAGCACTAAGGGAAAATGCCCTAGATTACCCTGATATACATTGGGATGGCTCGGTCTTACAGGCCGATTTCACAGGGGCATAATGTGATTATTCTTATTTATTATCACCACACTGATCTGGTTCCAGACCCAGCAGACTTCACGCCAGCACACCAGCAACATCCTGGATGCTTTAGGACCAGTTGATTCTTTAATTTATTGCAAGGTGTACTGGTACCGCCATGTACCCTATGATAGATTTTACCGGATAAGTGGGATTAAGTGAGTACAGCATTGGGTGGAGTTAGAGGAGTGGTTTAGTGTAAAAAATAAAAATTGGTGTTCTTTATGTAAATTTGAGTGGCAAAAGGATTTAATGCTGAATTCCTACCCCAGGTTCTGGAAACCTCTGGTATTTGGTTCTGTGGGGCAGTATTTTGTTCTCCACTACATTATTGTTGCCCCTGCCTTCTGTCAATTTGGATCCAGGGTTACTTTTAGTTCTCAGTCGGGCCCTGCAGTATACTCACACCAGGGGCCCGGTGTCCCCCTGCAGCTTCATGTAATCATAGGTCCCATTCAGCACCCCTTCCACCTCATCCATGTAGGCTTTCCAGTCGATCTCTGTGTCTGTGGAGAGATCGCACATCAGGACTGTACGTATTACACCCATATCCTACACGAACGATCACCGTGTGCACTCACATGGGACCCTCTGGATGACCCAGTGTGTGACCCCCAGCTCGGCCAGGCACAGGCACACTCCCAGCAGCGCCGTGTACCGGGGGTCGATCAGAATCTGGAACTTGTTCTCCCATCCCCGGCGCAGACTCTCCATGAGAGTGGAGCGCCCCCCGGACGGAGCCCCTCTCCTCCGGGCAGCAGCGGCCGGAGCCATCAGCTCAAGTATGACAGCTGCACCGGGCCAGCCGGAAACAGGAAGCGGCAGTGAGAGGCTGGGAAGACCCGGTGCATGCGAGAGGCAGAGCGGACGATGGGACGGGCGGTAAGGCTCAGCACTGCACACACATGACGTGTGTGGAGGACACGTGGATGTAGTAGGGGGCGGCGCTGCGGTTAGTCCGCGCACAGGCCCCGCCCATTGGTGACGCCATCACTCGGCGTGGAGCTGCCGCTGTAGAGTGCACATGTCTGGCAAGTACAAGGAGTTGGAGTACTGGGACTCCCGGTACCAGGAGGAGGAGCGCCTACTGACCGGGGGGCACGAGTGGTTTGGGGTTTACCATGATTTCGCCCACCTGGTGAGGAGAGAGCTGCGGCCCGGGACCAGAGGACTTGTGCTCGGTATCCACTCTGTCTACTAGTTTACACTGCTGTATTACCTGATGAATCTGTCTGCTGGGATAGCAACTCCTTCCTGTCTCCCTGAAGTTCAGCGCAGCGGGAGGCCTGCACTTTTTAAGGGGGTCTACATTAAGTGATATCCCATGGCAATGATCTTCCAAAGTGTGCCAATTGATGGGGTACCATGCTTGTTCTCCAAATTAAAGGGTGTCTGTCAGCAGATTTGTACCTATGAAACTGACCTGTTGGATGTGCACTTGGCAGCTGAAGACATCTGTGTTGGTCACATGTACCTGCATTACTGAGAAAAACGATGTTGTATTATATGCAAATTAGGCTCTAGGAGCAACTGGGGCGTTGCCATTACTCCCAGAGGCTCAGCTCTCTCTGCAACTGCTGAGCCTCCTGCACTTTGACAGGGCCAGCTGTGATCATGTTTACACTGTCTGGTGCTGTCAGAGTGCAGAGGTTTCAGCAGTTACACGTCATTTTTCTCAACAATGTGGAAGACATATGAACATGGGACCAACACAGATGCCTTCAGCTGCCAAGTGCACATGTAACAGGTCAGCCAGTGGAAATCTGCTGACGGATGCCTTTTAACATTTTTCTGGGGAAAACTGAAGGGAAGCCAGTGAATTAGTAATACTTGAAAGGGGTTGTCCAGCATTTTACAATTTAATGATCTATCCCAGATCGATCAGTGGGGGTCTTACACCCTGGACTCCCACCAATCAGTTGTCCTCCCTCCATTGTGTGATGGACATGGCTGGTTACTACACACTGTTAAACTGAATGGAAGCTGCAGTGCAGTCCGGCAGACAGAGGTGTAGGTCTTCCTGAACAGCGATCAGGGGGGTGCTGGGTGTCTGAGCCACGGCATCTGATATTGATGACCTAGGCCATCAATTGTTAAATCCTGGAGAACCCCAGTCCTCTATGATCCAGAATTGCCACTCTGGCATCTCTGCCAGGATGCACCAATAATGCCTTGGCTGCTGCAGTGATGTCCCGTATACTGCATGTGACCACAGCAGCCAATCGCTGGCCTCAGATTTGTTTTGACATGCTGCTGATGCCAGAGATTGGCTGCAGTGGTATCTGTTGTAGCTAGAACATAAGATCATGGCTTCTGGCTATTATTTTACCAGCCTCTCTGCAGTTTGTCCCAGAAAAAATTTAACTTGGGCAGAAATCATCTTATGGCAGACGGCCCTAACACTGTACCCACACTGATCATGAGGACAGGAGCCCCATCTCCCATTCCTCCCCACTGCATGACTGCAGTGATGAGAATATTGAATGCAGTGGTAGTTGAGCATATGCCCTGCTGCTCCATTCAGTGCTCATGAGGCCTAAGAACAACTGAGAGCATAGAAGAACTAGAGAGCCCTCACCTTAAAGGGGTTAGCCACCTATCGCCAACGGGTCACTGCAACCCCTTTAAAATGACTGGTGTGAACAGAGAAGAAAATCAGAACACAGGGATCCCCAATCAATGCTATGAATGAGAAATGCTAAATCCATGTTCCTGGCTTGACAGCTATATGAATACGTTTGCCTGTTTCTAAAGTGCCAATTCTTCTGGGTGGACTGGTTGCTGGTCCTGCTTTTCAGACAGGAACACGAATTTGAGATGTTTCTTTCTTACCTACTTTTTTTTAACCTGTTTGATTTATAAAATTAAAAAAGTTTAATAATGAGCAGTTGTCTTAAAGTAATAAAAAGGTACTGTTCTCTCCAGGCCCCTGGCAGGCCAGCGCAGATACCTCTGCGGTCCCTAGCGGTTTACGTTTACCAGCTGCCAGTCTGTGGTCACTGCCGTCCAACCAGCATGTGACTGGTGAGGCCACTGATTGCTGCAGCAGTCACAAGCTGATACGTCTTCATGGTCAGGTTGTAATTAAAGATCAGCGGGGGCTGGAGGGTCTGTGCTAGATTGGCGGGGGATGGAAGTGGTGAGTAGCATGCAGCCAGAGCCTAACCATAGAATTTAATTGTGCATCTTGTATTGGGGAGACTCCAGTCTAAGCTATGTGCTGCAAATACATATGGTTCTGTAGGAGACACAGAGAGCGGTTCCTATATGTTCTATAGAAGCCTAAAGGTCCCTTTACAGGGGATGATATTACAGCAGATTGTCAGATAGGAAGCGTTCCCTCCCAACAGTCTGCTAGCGGAGGAGACCGGTGCATTACATGCAGTGATCTCCTCCAGAGTTTGGGGAGGAGCGATCACTAATGCCATCGCTCTTCTCCATAAGGACTCACGTTTACACGGCACAATCTGCTGCTTGTAAACAATCACGCTTGCGTGCGCACAAACTATCGGATTACCCAATGAACGAGCGTAATCAGAGGTACATTTACACCGCCCAATCATCGCGATCAAGCTTTACTATGAACACTCATTAGTGATTCTCTGCCTGTGTAAGGGGCCCTTTAAAGACGAGCTCTGTCTCCACCTCTGAACGAGGTTGCATTATCTGGGCAATGCTCTCTTAGAATGAAGTCCATTGAATCAAACAACCATATAATCTGTGGTGTCCACTAATCCTCCACAGTCGCCTTGCAGCTGGACTGCATCGTAGCGGGGGGAATCAGAGTGGGGGGCTCCCCTCTGTTACATCCATTATTAATAGGGCATATGAAAGGGCTTCTCATTATAGGGCTACTGCAGGCTGGAGAAAAGAGTGATAATCAGATTGGTTACTTGTGGAGTAACACAGTAAATATGCAGTGAGTTGTTGATGGTAAAAGAAAAACCAAACTAAGGAGCTGCCTAGACCCCAGGTCTCATCTGTAGGTTTACAGTATTATCCACCCATATGGCGCTATTTCTAGATGCTTAACACGTAGGTCACTGACTTCTGTGACAGCTGCCGCAGCCCGTCCATACTGACTGTGTCTATATGTCAGCACTCTGAAAATAGCACATGTGCACAGTCCTCACTCTGTAATCTGTAGCTGCCAGTCAAGCAGTGGATATGCCAGGGTGTCTGCCATAAGATATCCTCATTCACACCCCTGAATGTAGAAAGGTCAGTGCCATTCACACCACCACAGCAAATAAAATATATGGTCCCCTCCAGAAGATGTGGAACTCAGGACTGATGTATTTCCATAGTATGATGCAGTATGGAGGAAAGTTAAGACATTACATAGCGTGTCTATAGCTCAGGACTATTGAAGCACAGGGAGTCTGCAGTCTGCATTATATATAATCGAGCTATGTGCCGTCACTTGCTGTGGATATGTTCACCAGCTGGGATTGACAAAAGCCAGGTAGCCAGTGTGTCTTAAAGGGAGTCTTTCACCTGTTTTTCACCAATATAACTAACAGCACTGCCCCACAGAAGATTGCAGACACATCCCAGACATACCTGTGTGCATTGTGTGTGTGTATTCCATGTCCAGGAAAAGCACTTTTATTCTGCAGGAAAACAGGTGAAAGACTCCCTTTAAGCTTTTGGTCTGTTTTCCATTGTCATCTTCATTAGGTTTTTGTCTTGGTACTAGAAAGTATAAACTGGCTTCAAAGTCTACAGAAATGTGCCCCCATGTCAACAGTCGTATGTTTTATTTGCTGCAGGATGTGGTACGAGCTCACTGAGCGCTGAGCTGCACAAGGAAGGAGTGAGACCACTCGTCAGTATTGATTACTCCCCAGTATGTATCAAGGAGATGGCACAGAGACATGCCAATGTACCAGACATGAGCTGGATGGTCATGGACGCACGGCACCTTCAGTTTCCGGATGGAACATTTGACCTGGTTATTGAAAAGGGGACGCTGGACGCTATGATGGTGGATGAGAAAGATCCATGGAGAGTTACCAAGGACACCATTACTCTTGTGGACAAGGTGCTAAGTGAGGTAAGGTATCGGTTTAGGTCAGGTTGGAACTGCAAAGTATGGTTGGTTTAGAGAAGTAGGAAACTGGATCATGTTGTTAATTTTATATTTTTCAATGTGATGGTACCACATAGATGTGCCAGGCAAGGTATTCTGTAGTGTGAAAACAGCAGCAAATCCTTGAAAACTATTAGGGTGGTTACACACTTTTTTTTTTTTTTTTTTTTTAAGAAAGTCTTCACCGTAGTTTCTGAAGTTAAAGTCAGAAGTGGAAGGAGTAGTCAAAGTTTTTATAATCTCCATTCCTCCTCAATCCACTTTTGGATTTGGCTTCAGAAATTGCAGAGGTGTTTTTCTTCAAGAAAAAAAAACGCCATGTGTGAAACCAGCCTAAGGTGGTAGATGTGAATTCATGCTTTCGAAAAAACTTTTGACATGCCATGGTGATATATCAAAGGTTTGATTAATGGGAGACTGAGTGCGGAGATCTCTGCCGATCGCTAGAATGAGGAGAGAGAGGTACGCATAGCCCACTCTCTCCATGCTGCAAGGGACTGCCACAGTAGAAAGTCTATGGGCCGTCCCTATTCAGTCTCCTGCAGCAAGGGAAGAGTGTGTGACATACAAGTGCTTCTTTCTCTTCTAGCAATCACTGGGGGTCTCGGCACTCGGACGCCCACTGATCAGAACCTTTGATATGTCTCTATGATATATCAAAAGTTATTTGAAAGCTCCGCAACACTTTAAAAAGCTCTCAATCCGTTAATAAAGCCTCTGCTGTGAGCTTATGTAAAAATACATTTAAGGTCAGATCTGTCTAAAAGTAAGTCTCTTTGTGCCCATAGCAACTAATCACTGCACAGCTTTCATTTTCAAGAATATAATATAAAACTGCTCTATTTGGTTGCTAATGATGAGTAAGACAGATGTCCCTTAGGGGCTATTCACTTGTCGTCTTAGAATTTGAGGCAGATTCTGCAACAGAAACTGGTCAGAAACAGCCTTCCGTTGTTTTCAGTGGGAAGCTGCATCTCATGACCGCAATGGAGCCAGTGAAGGACATGTCCTTTCTTGGCTCAGTCAAGGCTATAAACCATAGCTGCATGAATGGCAGCATGGCCTGCCACTGAAAACAATGGGAGGCAGTGACCATATGGCCGCCTGGTGGCTTTTTGGGGCTCAATCTGTGCCAAATTCTGCCTGTAAAAGAGCCTGTGTGGAAATCCCCTTAGTCTTGTACACTCTTTTGAGTATAGGACCCCAAACAGATATGAGTAAAGAACAGGTTAGGGCAGTGCCTGCTGTGACTCTCTCCAAACCATTCTACAATAGTAACATATGAGCACTGACTTACCCCTCCCTCACACACTATCTTTACATTGTTTTCAAATGCTTGGATAAGAGCAGATTCAGGTCAGGTACTCTTCAAGGAGAGACTACACACGTGTGTTTCATACTTCGAATATATATAAGTAGAATTTATAATGGCAATAAGGGCCTGTTCAGATGGCTGTGGTAATGCAGATCCGCAATACCACGGATGCCGACCGGTGTGTGTTCCGCAAATTGGCCCGGCACCCCGTTCTAAATGCCTGTTCTTGACAAGAATAGGACATGTTTTATTTATTTTTTTGCGGAGCCGCGGCTGCCCATGATCATTCAAGTGAACGGGCCCGCACCTATTCCGCAAAATTGTCGTGTGTACAGGCCCTAATAATCAGGCAAATGTCTGTCCTTTTGCAAGTTAAAGGGGTTCAGCTCTGAACCCGGACATACCCAGGTTTTGACTCCGGCAGGCCCTCCTGAACAGGGCATCGTAGCATCTCATGCTCCAATGCCCTCCCTTGCCCTGCGCTGGATCGCGCAGGGCAAGGGCTCTTTTGTTTGTAAACATTCACTGCCGGGCGGAGGCTTCCGCCCGGCAGTGAGTTTGGTGACGTCACCGGCTGTAATGGGCCGGCTTTAGCGCTGCCCTAGCCGTTTGAATGGCTAGGGCAGCGCTAAAGCCCGCCCATCAGCGTCGATGACGTCGCCGGGCGGAAGCCTCCGCCTGGCAGAGCCCGGTACGTCACCGGAACCGGGCTAAATTCCTAATTAGCGCAGGGCAAATGAGGGCATCGGAGCATAGGATGCTCCGATGCCCTGTTCAGGCGGGCTGCCTGGGTGAATTGAAAGGTATGTCCGGGTTCAGCTCTGAACCCGGACAACCCCTTTAAGTATAATATATTCAAAGGACAGGAAACTTACATCACCGATTGAGGTAACGTCATCTGACAGTGACACATCAGCTGGAAAGCCCTTTTCAGCAAAAGCAGTTAATGTCGATCAAGAAAACATTTCTACGCAAAGCTTCCTTTTGTAGATGAGCTTCAGCCGCCAGCGGAAAAGTTAGTTTTTATACTGTTTAACCAAGGAGCCTCACCCCCTTGTGAAAGTAGCTAGCATGTGTATGTGTGTGTATGTATATATATATATATATATATATATATATATATATATATATATTTTATCTGTTATTATTTCAGACCTTGGAGTGGCCAATTCCCAGATAAGAATCCCAAAATAAGTTTGTCAGACAATGCTGAACTCTCTTGCACAAACATTTCAAACAAGTTTCTTTGTTCAGGTACAGGTCATAAGGATTCTATCAAATAAGTGGACCAATACCTTGCACCAATATACAAGTATCCTTATTCATTCTAACAATGGACAAGGTCTCTCAACATTTCAGACAAGTCTTCAGTTCATTCATAGGTCAGGATAATTTTCAGATATAATGAAGTCCAAATGATCAGAAACTCTTGGGGTCATTTATCAAACTGGTGTAAAGTAGAATTGGCTTAGTTGCCCATTGAAACCAATCAGATTCCTTTCCAAAGGAGCTGTGAAAAATGGAAAGGTGGACTCTGGTTGCTATGGGCAACTAAGCCAGTTCTACTTTACACCAGCTTGATAAATGACCCCATCTGTCTTCACACTTTAATAGGAAAAAATGGCTTGCGTTTCAACTGCTTCATTCAGCGTGGTACCAAATTTAAAATTACAATTGTGGTGCATCTCAGCAGAACCTCGAGAAACCATAGAAATAGATGGAATGCCATGGAAAACGTTATTTGGCTGCATTCACAAGAATCTCGGTCCTGATTTTAGCTGCTGGAGACTTGGTGCAGTCATGTTCACTGCGTTTTCTCTCAGACATGCAGGGTCATATTTATTAGTCCTGTTTAGACTGTCTAGATTTATGCCGTCTACGTTTTAAAGATGCACCCGCCTCAAGGGTGATACATTTAGTGCATGGCTAACTTTGCACCAAGGTCGCATCTTAAATCTCCTTTTCAATAAACGATGGCCTCTTGTCGAGTTGTAAAACCAACTAATGTTTTGCTCATAAATAGTTCTAAGACTTGATGCAAGATTATGCCCATAAATGCACCAAATGATATCACATTTTACGACAAGTAAATCATTTTTACGATTAGTAAATTTGCCCCAGAATGTCTTGTATGTGTTGCTGTAATTCTGTATGTTGTACACTAGGTGGTGCTGTGTTTGTTTGACAGCTCTCTTACTAGTCACCTTCTGCAGACTTCTTCTCTTTACCTGATTGGTGTCATTGCCATTTATATTGCTATGTGTTTTTTTCCCTCCGTCTACTTGCCAGGGCTATGACAAGTATGGTCTGCTTGAGATGTATTGTTGACTGTATTTTAAATACTAACGTTTGCATTTTCCCGCATGCAGCGTGAAGGACAGGAGTGTAGTGGCACACCACAGGTGATACTTTTATATTGTTTGTGTAGAGCAAAAGTCAGTTTTATTTGATCGGAATTTTATAGAAGAATTTGTTTTGGATTGAAATAATGTAAGAATATTATATAACCACCTATCCGAATTCATCTAGTTATGTAACAGTGGATGTTGTAATTCTGCTTGACCAGTATATATGTATTCATGAACACATAACGTTCTACTCTCTTAGGTACCCTAATATATATCCTGAAATATGATTAATATCAAAAATTTAATTTGTCAATTTTATTACTAAAAAGTGTAAAAAAAACACCTAATTCTACAGGGGTGGATTGGCCATAGACCTTACAGGGAAATTTCCAGGTGGGCCGATGCCCAGGGGGCCACATTGGCCCTCCTCACAGCCTCTCAATGGAAGTTTTTTGGGATGTATTTTGTGCTGCTGACAGTATAATGTGATGGACTGTGGTATTTGACTCTGTTGGGATGGTATAATGTGCCACAATATGGTATTGTTGGCCCTGCTTTCCATCAATTTGGACCCAACTACAAAATTGGGCCACTTTTAGTATTTTTTCCAGGGCCACTTTTAGTATTTTTTCCAGGGCCACTTTAAGTTCCCAGTCCGTTCCTGTGCACATATGTATAAAAAGCAAACATGGGAAAAACCTGAAACCCGGAAAAAAAAACAACCCTGCGTCATGACTCTGCACTGCGGTGTGTAGTCTTGATTACATGGTCCACATAATCTTACTCGTGGTTCTTTTACACGGATGATGGTCAAGCAGATTAATGGGAATGAAGCAGATGTTTCTGATAATTGCCTCATCATCAGAGGATATGAGCACTGTATTTTTGTGCAGCAATCACCGATCAATACAACGATCGCTTGTCCCCATAGAAAATCACTGTTCAGACAGCACAATCTGCTACATGGAAGCAATGAGTTTGGTACTGGCAGAATGGCACAATCCGCCAACAAACGTTCATTTGCTCATTTATTGGGTAATCACTAGCGGCTTTCACACAGGGCAGTTATTGGGAACGCTCATCACTCATAATTCTTCTGATAATCGGTCCATGTGAAAGGGTCCGCAGGGATCCGAATATAGTGGAGAACTAAGGGTCTTTGTCAAGCATCACTGCATTCGTTGGCCACTTATTAATGACATCTACTCATTAAAGCATTATAAATAATTATTTATAAAAATTATAAATAATGCATCATGTCACAGGGCACACATCATCCATACTTGCCAGCATTTAAAAAGTTGGTCAGGACTTTTAAGCCCCAAACCCTAAAGTGCCTCTGAATCCTCCCTGTTGGTGTCTTTTCATAAGCAGGATTGTCCTGGCAAATAGGAATTGTTGGCAAGTTGAATCATCTCATGCTGGTTTAATCTACCTGACAATGAGTTTACTGTAATTCGGTGGGCTACACATTCGCAGATCTTTATCCAGTAGGATACTTTTGGCATGTGGTCAAATGTGATTTTCACAGCACAGATGGGCGGCTATTTAATTTGCGGCATATTTGTAGGGCTATGATGTCACACCATCAACCAGATTCTGTAAAGAACCAAGTATCTTGTTTCATGCTTGCCAGTAGTCCCACTTTTATCAGGACAATCCCATGAACTGTGCTGAAAAAGGGGACGGGCTTATGCAAACCATGTCCAAAAGCGGCTGGTTTGCAGGCTTTTTTGGGGGAGTTGAACAGTTCCAATTTTGACTTTTTAAATGATATCCAACAAATGCCTCAAGATAATGAGAGATAATGAAAAGCTTCTCAAAAATAGTCTCTAGTCCTTTGGAATTGAGCACCTGATATACATTGTAGAGAAGGTAAGCTTCTTACTGGTGCACGTATATGTGTTATCCTTCTGGTCCTCAGCTGTGTTATGTGACTGACACTGACTTCGACTGACACAGCATCTTATGTGTGAACAGAGTCAATTTCTCGATTCTTTATTATGACATTCACATCTAGGTTCTCATATGAATGAATAGAGAGAACCTGACTTCCTGTCCACACATAAGGGCTTGTTCACACATCAGTTATTTGATCAGTTATTTCCATCAGTGATTGTGAGCCAAAACCAGAAGTGGAGGTTCCACAGACATAAGGTATAATGAAAAGATCTGCACCTGTTCTGTGTTTTTGACCCGCACCTAGTTTTGGCTCACAATAACTGATGGAAATAACTGATCAAAAAACTGAAGTGTGAACAAGGCCTAAGATGCTGTGTTAATTGGAGAGTCAATGTTGATCACATGACACAGCTGAGGATCAGAAGGGAGGTTATAACTCACAAATATAGTCACTGGTAAGAAGATTACCTTCACAACACTTTACATCATGAACTTTCTAAAAGGTGAGAGAATTAAATATTTTGTGGGAATGCTGGAACTTTATCACTAATAGTCACCTCTTACAATGATGTATCTTACTTGCAGTTTGCACCATTGCTTACATTACAATTGGTGGGAAGGAGCTAATGGTACTTATATTGCATGTTTTTAACAAGTATGCAACATTGCTGTATTGGCCTTTTAAATGTTGTGTGTTTTCCTTTAAGATAAGCACTTTGGCCTGCGTGACCGTACGTATCTGTAACTGGTGACCTCTAACCTATGTAATGTGATGAGAGGTGGAGTTTTAAACAAATTGGTGGCCCTGTTTCCATGGAAACAAAGGCACTAGTGAGTGTTGTCTGGTGAGGTTGTCATGGAAACAAAGCTGCCTTTGGGCATCTTTTTATTTGGGCAGACACATGCTTCTCTCTGCCTCCGTGTAAAAATACAAGTTTATGAGCTCCAGCATCCCTAATCCCTTGACAGATCGATGCTGTGTGTTCCCTTAGGTCCTTGATCATGTACATGCCTATAGGTTTTATAATACAGCTTTCCACCTTGCCTCGGCTTCGTTTGTGTAATGGACACGGATTATAACGTGTCAGCTTTTATTGCTTGTTGTTGACATCCTACTCCATTTCTAGTGCTGCATGTGATGCTTTCCATGTCTCTTACACCTGTGTTTATGTTGTGCAGGTGAGTCGAATCCTCGCCCCTGGTGGATGCTTCATGTCGGTCACCTTCTCACCTCCACACTTCCGCACTCGTCACTACGCACAACCTCAGTATGGCTGGTCTGTGTCATGTGACTCTTATGGTAGAGACTTCCATTATTTTTTTTATACTATGCACAAAGGCGGGCAGTTGACATCTTTGGACCTTCAGAGGGGACAGAGTCTTTATAAGTCATACACGGACCTGGAGCAAACTCCAACCCTTCTAGAAGATGATGATGAAGATTTTCTCAATAACATCCATATATGAAAGAAACAGCGTGCTGGTTGTTGGACCCAGAAGTGTGATGTAAATAACTCTGAGGCAATGGTTTGTATAGAAGAAAATGAGCTAGGTCCCTTTAACGGTTAACAACCATGTCTTCATTTTTTTTATAAGAAATATGTCTACTATACATTTAGAGATTTTTGAACGTTTAGTACAGAAGAGCACATGTTAATGTCGCTTCTTCTTTGAGCAGCTGTCTGTGGGATTTATTAGCCGTAATCCTCTGCTTAGCTTTTAGTTATGGAAATCCAAATTCAGAGGAAGTTGTAAGTTGTCAAGTATCTATTAATACACTTATGGGGCCATTTATCAAAATGGTGTAAAGTAGAACTGGCTTAGTTGCCTATAGCAAATAGTCAGATTCCACCTTTCATTTTGGACAGCTTCGTTTGATAAATGATTAGTTCTGGATCAGAGCGACACCTGATATGGTATTCCACTGTACTCTGGCCAAAGTAGTTGGACATCTGACCTCAAAGGGGTTCTCTGGGAATTAAGAAAATGAAAATACTTAAATATTACTTCATTATAAATGTATTACCAAACACCTTACATTAGTTATAATGGCTAATTTTGTCTGGGGAGCAATCATTAGGAGAAACAAAATGGCCGCTGTGCTATTAGTACACAGAACTTGTCCTAATCACACAGGACTAGTGTTGATCGAGCACCAAAGTGCTCGGGTGCTCTGGTAGAACACTTGGTGATGCTCGAGTGCTCTACAGAGCACAATGTAAGTCAATGGGAGAAGACCAGGCACCCCCTGCTCAGATGAGGGGAGGGTGTCTAGTTCATAGGAAAAGGTCAGAATCGCAAATTCCCCTCTTTCAAGTACGCTAATTAACTGAATTCGTACGCATTAGCATACAAATTTGTATGCATTAGCATACTCGAGCATCGCACTCGAGCACACGCGGTGTTCGGCCGAACACCGAACAGACCCGAGCGTAGGCATACTTGGCCAAACAGCGAGTTCGGCCGAGCATGCTCGCTCAACCCTAAACAGGGCAAGTTACTTCACAACACTAAGCTAAAGAGCCTCATCATCATCCTCCTCCTCTCTACTTGGATTATGATCCCATATACAGATAAGATATTTAGCTAAATCTCTGTAGGAATGGAGTCCATGAGCAGATGTGGCTTATAAGCAGCAGCGCTTGTATGGAGTCTCCATTACCACAGTCTGTCCTCTTTGTATTTCATGTCTCCTGATGAACTCCATTCCCACAAAGATTCAGCTAAATATCATATTAAACTGCATTTGGATTCATATTCCTGACGAGCAGAGAGGAGGCTGAGGCAGCTCTTTGGCTCAGTGTTGTGAAGTAACTTGTCCTCCTGTGTGATTAGGACAGGTTGTGTGTGTACTAATAGGACGGTGGCCATTTTGTTTCTCCTAATCATTGCTCCTCAGACAAAATGAGCCATTATAACTAATGAAAGGTATTTGGGGATATATTTATAATAAAGTAATATTTGCGTATTTTCATTTTCTTAATTCCCGAGAACCCCTTTAACACCTGCATGAGCTTGTTGGACGCCACTTTACATTTTTCTTTTAGCAATAACAATCTGCTGTCTTCTGGGAAGGCTTTACACAGTATTTTGGAGTATCTTTTGGAATTTGTGCCCATTCAGCCAAAAGGGCGTTTGTGAGGTTAGACTATCATGCTCAGCAAGAAGGTCTGGCTTGCTTTCCGCATTTATTAATATTAAAGGTGTTTTTAAAGTGTTCTTATTTTTTTAGCTACACAACATTTTTTGGCTATTTGTTTTCTTAGAAAGAGCAAGTTGTGATTTTAAAAACCATTGACCCAAAAAAATAAAACCTCAAGGTTGAAAAAAATGCTGCTACCAAAAAAAAAAGCCTGTTTTGTTCTGCATTTAATACTTCTCATAGACTTCTATGCAACATCTGGAAATGTCATTTTTTTGGCCTAAAAATGCTGCAGAAACCACAAAAACAACAGTCCCCTTCTAAAACACCAGGAAAAAAAACCTTGATGCCAGCCTTATGGCGCAATCAGTATATAGATACAGCATCTATACACAAATGCTGTGCACATATATCAGTTGTGTCTGTCACACCACCTGAAGTAGCTGGCTGGACACGGCTTATATATGTGAGAGGAATGGCAAAGTGCAGTGTGGAGTCCTAAAACAAAAGATGCCATAGAATTGTCAGTTTTAGTAAATTCAGGAATTGCATTTTCCATAAAATGGCATGTCAGTGAAGTACATCATACATATGTTAAGAATGCCTCATTTTTTTATATTTTGTATCGTACTGGTTTAAACCCATAAAAAACTATAAATTTGCAAAATGTTTTCGTTATTAACTTCTTAAACTTTTTTTTTTTTTAAATCGTATACTTTCCCTCAGCATGAAATGTTATGGAATTGTATGTAGAACAGCTAGCTAATTTATTAAAGGATTTCTCCGGCTTTTTAACACCTTTTGCCCGCCTCCCCCCCTTCCTTTCCTCCCCTCCAAACCTGTGGAGGTGTACACATTATACCTGCTCCCTGACGCTCAGTTCTACTTCCTTTTGTCCATTGCTCAAGACCTCTGTCTGTGCTGGAAGTTTACAAGCAGGGATCGGATGCAGCAGGGGACTGAAGGAAATGGGACTGAACACTGTGGAGTAGGTACGTATGCTTTCCTTCACAAGTGTGTCAATGAGGGGGAGAACCAAAATATTTTAAAAAGCTGGAGGTCCAATTGATGGCTATTGGAAATGGGGAAAAAAGGTACTTTTCTAGTGGCTTACCATATGTATTAAAGGAGTTGTCTGCTTTTTTAATATTTATGACCTATCTTCTCCTGGCACCCCTTCCAATCGGCTGTTTGCCTGCTTGCAATCACTACTGCAGCAGTGAGCAGGTGTATTTAAACCAAAGCCGACCCATTCACTTCTATGGGACTGTTCCTTCCTATACACTTGAATAGGAAGAAGGCGTCCCATAGAAGTGAATGGAAAGGCTTACTTGTAATTACACCTGTTCACTGCTGCAATGTCAACGGTGTGCAAGTAAACCATGGGGACCGCGGCCTTCTCTTCAAACAGCTGATCGTGGGGGTGCAGGGTATCGGCCCCCCACCCATCTGATATTGATAACGTATTATGAGGATAGGTCATAAGTAGGGTTGAGTGAATCAGTATTCTATTACTGTATCTGAACCCGATTCTTTTAAAATCTACTTTAAGAATATGGGCTAAAATGTATGGTCTCCGTGACTGTCTTTCCAAAGTTTCAGCAAATGTTGTGAGATTTCGTCTCCCCTCTATCACGTGTAAGGAGCTGAACTCTGCTTCGTTAATGAGGCACAAAGCCGAGGCCATACATTTTACGGTAGGACAGAGCCCATAAGTTTTTAAAAGAATCAGGTTCAGATACAGCAAACCTTAGTCTCTAGTTATTAGTATTAAAAAAAGCGGTCAACCCCTTTAAGAAGAAATTGTGTTAGACGAAAAAAAATGCCAAGTTAGGCCTCATGCACACAGATGTTGCCAACCGTGGCACGTATTGTGGCCTGCAAACAGCGGGCACCAACAGTGTGCTCACAGCATCACGGATGTGGACCCATGGTGCACATAGAAGCTAAAGATACAAAACTAATAATTTATTAAGATAAGTTGCTGCATTTTACATGCATTAGAACAATAAAAAGAAGGTTACAAAACGGCGTGCAGCCTCTTTCGAGGCCAGTGTTTTCTAGGGATGCCAGGAACATCTTACATCTGGTGGAAGGGACAATTTGCACACTTCACTTCTACACTAATATAACCTGAATAATAGACTGTAATACCTCAATAACCATGGACGTAGAGTAGTGTTTCTCAACTCCAGTCCTCGGGGCTTTCCCGACGGAAGATAGATAAGATATTCTTAGCATTGAGCATGTCATATAATTATTGTCAATGCATCAGGACTTACCACAGGTATTCATTCTGTGGGATATTCTCAAATCATGACCAGTAGGTGGGCCCTGAGGACTGGAGTTGAGAAACACTGCCGTAAAGGCTGACCACTTCTATCTGAATCTGGCAAGTGTGAGTTCGTTGGCATATTTGTTTACAGTACCTCTAGGGATGCTTCTAAAGGAGAACCTACTTCACAGTGACACCCAATGGGGCTGTAGTACAAGCTGCTAAATAGTTGGGTCATGGGGTCTTGGAACAGCTGCTTGTTATACACTGCTGCAGAATGCTGTATTCTACTTTCTCCTATAGCCATCCATATGTGAAGAAGGTCCAAGGGTTTGGACCGGAATGTTATCTATGTATCTATTATGGATTGTTGTGAAATAAATCACAAGTGAAACATTTCTTCTGAGTGTCAATTTTTTATTCAATGCATGTAAGGGTCCATTCACACGTCCGCAGAATGTGTCCGCATCCGTTCCGCAATATTGCGGAACGGGTGCGGACCCATTCATTTTTAATGGGGCCGCAAAAGATGTGGACGGCACACATTGTGCCGTCCGCATCCGCACTTCCGTTCCTCGGCCCCGCAAAAATATAGAACATGTCCTATTCTTGTCCGGAGCCACGGACAAGAAAAGACATCTCTATAATAGAGCCGGCCATGTGCGGTCCGCAAATGCGGAACGCACATGGCCGGTGTCCGTGTTTTGCGGATCCGCAATTTGCGGACCGCAAAGCACACACGGACGTGTGAATGGACCCTAATACCGTCACTCAGGGTACCGCCGCCTTAGTTAAAGGAGTTGTGCCATAAACTACTTTTCACTCAAGTGTATTTTCATCAATTACTCCTCTGGCTCCTATTCCTTCTTGAATGTGTGTGTGTTTGTTTTTTTTTTTTTTTTGTATTTACCTCATTTGCAGTTTTCTCTTATCCCCCATGCTTTAATACTACTTCCTGGTTTGTCATGTGACTGTTGTCTCATCATGCCTTAGGGTAGTGAGCTGTGTCCTGACATCAGCAGGACGTGTGACACTAACCATGCCCCCTATTCTTACCAGTGACACATCATACATTATAAGGTTCTAATGCAGGATGTAACCCACAGAAACTGATACTCAAGGCACAATGGGTAGACTAATAATTTTAGAATGAGTCAGTTTTGATTAGTTGTGGTATTTGGGAAAAGTGATATAACAGCAATACCTGTTAGGCGGGATACACTTAAATTAGTGGCACAACCCCTTTAAGTCTTCTGTAGATCTAGGTGGCCCCCAATAATAGAATATGGGCAGAAATAATGGTGGGGTTGGCGCTACCCATTCCTTCTAGTGACAGCAGACAAAATCCAGAAGTATTGGCGAATGTAAATTTATCAAATACAATGCATTTCAATAACTTTACTTTCACCAATACTTCTGGATTTTACATGTCACTATAAGACTAGGGTAATGCCAGCCCTGCGTTTTTCTCTTGGCAGCTAGACAGCCATTGTCTGCTTTTAAAGGGGTTATTCTAGATTAGAAAAACATGGCTACTTTCTTTCAAAAACAGTACCAAACCTGTCTCTGGTATTGTAGCACAGATCTATTTAAGAGAGTGGGGCTGCACTGTAATACTACACACAACCTGTGGACAGGTGTGGTGCTGTTTTTGGAAGAAAGCAGTTATCTTTAGCTAACTTAGTAACCTAGTGTGTAATGCTAAAGAAAGACATCTGTCCATCCAGAGCAGCCTGTTATCCTGCATGGTGCTGTTTTTGGAAGAAAGCAGTCATCTTTAGCTAACTTAGTAACCTAGTGTGTAATGCTAAAGAAAGACATCTGTCCGTCCAGAGCAGCCTGTTATCCTGCAAGTTGATCCAGAAGTAAAAAAACAAACAAAAACAAAACCCTGTGAGGTAGAAGCCAGTTTTCCTAATTTTAGGGGGGAAATTCCTTCCTGACAGAATAACTTGCTGGATCAATGACCCTTCTCCAGGAATCTAATAACTAGAACCTGTAGAATTACACTCCAGAAATACATCCAGGCTCCTCTTGAACTCTTTTAGTAAATTCACGATCACCACCTCCTCAGGCAGAGAGTTCCATAGTCTTACTGCTCTTACTGTAAAGAATCCTCTTGTTTGTATAGAAACCATCTGTCTTCTAGACACAGAGGATGTTCCCTTGTCACAGTCCTGATAAATAGATGATAGGAGAGATCTCTGTACCGCCCCCCCCCCCCGATATACTTATACATAGTTATTAAATATCCCCTCAGTTGTCTTTTTTTCTAAACTACTAGTCCTTAAGAACCCCCTTAAATAAACCCAAAATTAAAGTTACTTCTGACGACTTCACACCATCCAAGAGCACATGACCATGCTGGTAGATATCAATATCAGATGCATACTTACCATTTCAGTTGGTAAAATCGGGGCATATAAGACGTGGACAGTGTTTGCATTAGCTCCACCCATTTTCGTCCAGGACTGCGCAAATTTGGCAGGGCTGTCTCTGAAAATCAGGGACAGTTGGCAGCTATGCGGATGGCATCCAGCAGTTTTCAGTGTATTGAAATACACAGAAGCTGCAGATGGTACAGAATTTTTACAATTCTAGACCCTTAAAAAGATGAAAATGTGTCCATAGCCTTTTAAGCCAGGTTCACACAGTGCTTTTATTGATTTGACTTCCCTTTTAGTGACCAAAACAATCAGTTTATGTACAAGAAGTAGCCTGTATTTATTTTATACACAATTATGTGAACCCTGGTGTAAGTGAAAGAGTCTAACTATCTTCACCATCGGATTCCCCCCTCCCTTCCCCCAATGAAATGTGGGAGTTTTAGAGCTGGAAGATCAGTTACTGTAAACTTTTGCTGTCAGTATATCTCCCATTTAGTAAGGTAACCATGGTAACTCCATACCGAAGAGGAGACTATTAACTGTAAATAGGCTCATATGATCAGTATGAATTTAACTGATAAAACATGTATGCGTTCAACTTCTAACTGATCATATAGGATAGGAATACAATTATATTACATATATGTCCAGAAATACTAAGCGGAAGTACACAAATATAGTGCACTGTTCCCAATATCTGTGGGGGAAACTGATACAGAACCAGGGGCGGACTGGGAACTTAAAGTGGACCCATCTTGTAGATGGGTTCAAACTGACAGAAGATAGGCCAACATCTAGGCAGGAAAAACAAAAGTAGGCAGGGTCAGCAATACCGCTCCAGAAGAACGAAATACCACAGTGCAGCACAAAATACTGTCGCCACAGTATTCACCTGTATCATTGCCCTGAGGATGGCAGTTGAATTCAGGAGGGCACCTGGGGCCACTGGCCTTGCATAAGTGCCTGATACTCCTATATTAATGCTGAAAACATCATCAGATCTTTATGTACGTGGCTAGTGGCAATGAGGAGGGCTCGGGTGGCCACCTGGGCATCACCCACCAGGAAATTTCCCTATAGGGTATATGGCGAGTCCATCCCTGGGCAGAACTGTGCAATTTAGAATTTGATTGACAGGTTTACAACTGATCCTGTTTTTTTATGATCCAAAACAAAGGACATCAGCCGATAATACAGTGCCTTGCGAAAGTATTCGGCCCCCTGGAACTTTTCAACCTTTTGCCACATTTCAGGCTTCAAACAAAAAGTTTGGTGAATTTTTGGTGGAGACTCCACAACAAGTGGGTCTCAATTGTGAAGTGGAACGGAATTTATTGGATCATTTAAACTTTTTTTGTAATAATAAAACTGAAAAGTGGGTTGTGCAAAATTATTCGGCCCCCTTGCATTAATACTTTGTTGCGCCACCTTTTGCTGCGATTACAGCTGCAAGTTGCTTGGGGTATGTCTCTATCAGTTTTGCACATCTAGAGACTGAAATTCTTGCCCATTCTTCCTTGCAAAACAGCTCAAGCTCTTTGAGGTTGGTTTGTGAACAGCAGTTTTCAGCTCTTTCCACATATTCTCAATTGGATTCAGGTCTGGACTTTGACTTGGCCATTCTAAGACCTGGATACATTTATTTTTGAACCATTCCAATGTAGATTTTGCTTTGTTTGGGATCATTGTCTTGTTGGAAGATAAATCTCCGTCCTAGTCTCAGGTCTTTTGCAGGCTCCAACAGGTTTTCATCCAGAGTGGTCCTGTATTTGGCTCCATCCATCTTCCCATCAATTTTAACCATCTTCCCTGTCCCTGCTGATGAAAAGCAGGCCCAAACCATGATGCTGCCACCACCATGTTTGACAGTGGGGATTGTGTATTCAGGGTGATGAGCTGTGTTGCTTTTACGCCAAACATATCGTTTTGCATTGTTTCCAAAAAGTTGGATTTTGGTTTCATCTGACCAGAGCACCTTCTTCCACATGTTTAGTGTGTCTCCCAGGTGGCTTGTGGCAAACTGTAAACAAGACTTTTTATGGATATCTTTGAGAAATGGCTTTCTTCTTGCCACTCTTCCATAAAGGCCAGATTTGTGAAGTGTTCGACTGATTGTTGTCCTATGGACAGACTCTCCCACCTCAGCTGTAGATCTCTGCAGTTCATCCAGAGTGATCATGGGCCTCTTGGCTCCATCTCTTATCAGTCTTCTCCTTGTTTGAGATGAAAGTTTAGAGGGACGGCCGGGTCTTGATAGATTTGCAGTGGTCTGATACTCCTTCCATTTCAATATGATCGCTTGCACAGTGTTCCTTGGGATGTTTAAAGCTTGGGAAATCTTTGGGTATCCAAATCCGGCTTTAAACTTCACCACAACAGTATCACGGACCTGCCTGGCGTGTTCCTTGGTCTTCATGATGCTCTCTGTGCTTTAAACAGAACCCTGAGACTATCACAGAGCAGGTGCATTTATACGGAGACTTGATTACACACAGGTGGATTCTATTTCTCTTCATCAGTCATTTAGGACAACATTGGATCATTCAGAGATCCTCAATGAACTTCTGGAGTGAGTTTTCTGAACTGAAAGTAAATGGGCCGAATAATTTTGCACGCCCAACTTTTCAGTTTTATTATTACAAAAAAAGTTTAAATGATCCAATAAATTTCGTTCCACTTCACAATTGTGACCCACTTGTTGATTCTTCACCAAAAATTTAAAATGTTATATCTTTTTGTTTGAAGCCTGAAATGTGGCAAAAGGTTGAAAAGTTCCAGGGGGCCGAATAATTTCGCAAGGCACTGGACAAGTATGGTTAGGCTACTTTCACACCAACAGTGACATCTCCCGTCACGTGCAGTAGACCCATTGGTGCTTTTTCAGGGAAATCCCCTTTATAATGTTGTCTCTTGAAGAAGGCTCCGTTCTTGGCATCTCTAATCACTGATGATTGGCCATTATTGTTGAGGACGTGGCACCTGGACAGACATTTCCTTTATACAACCCCTGGCAAAAATTATGGAATCACCAGTCTCTGAGGATGTTCCTTCAATTGTTTAATTTTGTTGAAAAAAAAACAGATCACAGACCTGACAAAAAACTAAAGGCATTTCAAATGACAACTTTTTGGCTTTAAGAAATACTAAAAGAAATCAAGAAAAATAATTGTGGCAGCCAGTAACAGTTACATTTTTAGAACAAGCACAGGGAATAAATTATGGAATCACTCAATTCTGAGGAAAAAAATATGGAATCATGAAAAACAAACAAACAAAATAACACTCCAACACATCACTAGTACTTTGTTGCACCACCTCTGGCTTTTATAACTGCTTGCAGTCTCTGAGGCGTTGACTTAATTAGTGACAAACAGTACTCTTCATCAATCTGGCTCCAGCTTTCTCTGATTGCTGTTGCCAGATCAGCTTTGCAGGTTGGAGCCTTGTCATGGGCCATTTTCTTTAACTTCCACCACAGACTTTCAATTGGATTGCCATCCGGACTGTTTGCAGGCTATGACATTGACCATATGTGTCTTTATTCAAGGAATATTTTCACAGTTTTTGCTCTATGGCAAGATGCATTATCATCTTGAAAAATGATTTAATCATCCCCAAACATCCTTTTGATAGATGGGATAAGAAAAGTGTCCAAAATGTCAATGTAAACCTGTGCATTTATTGAAGATGTAATGACAGCCATCTCCCCAGTGCTTTTACCTAACATGCAGCCCCATATCATCAATGACTGTGGAAATTTGCATGTTTTATTCAGACAGTCGTCTGCATAAATCTCTTTGGAACGGCACCAAACAAAAGTTCCAGCATCATCACCTTGCCCAATGCAGATTTGAGATTCTTCACTGAATATGACTTTCATCCAGTCATCCACAGTCCGCGATTGCCTTTCCTTAGCCCATTGTAACCTTGTTTTTTTCTGTTTAGGTGTTAGTGAGGGCTTTCTTTTAGCTTTTCTGTATGTAAATCCCATTTCCTTTAGGCGGTTTCTTACAGTTCGGTCACAGACGTTGACTCCAGTTTCCTCCCATTTGTTCCTCATTTGTTTTGTTGTACATTTTCTGTTTTCAAAGCATATTGCTTTAAGTTTTCTGTCTTGACGCTTTCTTCCTTGGTCTACCAGTATGCTTGCCTTTAACCACCTTCCCATGTTGTTTGTACTCGGTCCAGGTTTTAGACACAGCTGACTGTGAACAACCAACATCTTGTGCAACACTGCGTGATGATTTCCCCTCTTTAAGGAGTTTGATAATCCTCTCCTTTTTTTTCAATTGACATCTCTGGTGTTGGAGCCATGTTTCATGTCAGTCCACTTGTTGCAGCAGCTCTCCAAGGTGTGAGCACTCCTTTTTACCTGTATATTAACGAGCAGATTTAATCTAATGCAGGTGTTATTGTTTGTAATGAACATTTGCAGGGTGATTCCATTTTTTTTTTTCCTCATAATTGAGTGATTCCATAATTTATTCCCTGTGCTTGTTCTAAAAATGTAACTGTTACTGGCTACCACAATTATTTTTCTTGATTTCTTTTAGTATTTCTTAAAGCCAGAAAGTTGCCATTTGAAATGCCTTTAGTTTTTTGTGATGTCTGTGATCTGTTTTTTTTTTCCAACAAAATTAAACAACTGAAGGAACATACTCAGAGACTGATGATTCCATAATTTTTGCCAGGGGTTGTAATGCAAGGACAGGCTGTGTCTGCCAGAGCACTGATAAATTTACCATGGAAACTGCACCAGAGGAGGCTGCTTCATCATTTGCCAACATAAAATATGTTGCTGAGTGGGTTACCCACTCTTACCTATTTGGGGTCCATGATATACTTAACAAAGAGACAAGCTACAAGTGCATCTCAATAAATTAGAATATCATCAAAAAGTTTTGTTTTTTTCAGTAATTCAGTTCAAAATTGAAACATATATTTTATAGAGTCATTACAAATGGAGTGAACTTTTTCAAGTGTTTATTTATGTTAATGTTAAAGGGAACCTGTCACCTCCTTGGGCTAAAAAAACCTGTTAGCAGTACCTTAATTTATGTTCCAGCGTGATTCAGAAGATGATCTTTGTAAGGAGAAGAGATCCTTCAAACTGTGTAAAATTCATATTTTAATCCTCCGTTGGCGCGCTGCCTTGACTCGGCTTGAAGTCAAGGGGGCAGCGGCCTCCTTGACTCGAGTCAAGTAAACCACTCCCCTTGGCAAGTTGATGGACAGTTTGCTGATGGGCCGGGGATCGCGCAAGTCTCACGCATGCGCGGTGCGCGATATCTCCCTGCGCGATCCCGGCCCCAGCTCTTCAAATTCCGGGCGCCTATGCCTGTACTGCGCATGCGCCAAGCGCTCGCTTACTTGGCGCATGCTCAGTACAGGCACAGGCGCCCGGAATTTGAAGAGCTGGGGCCGGGATCGCGCAGGGAGATATCGCGCACCGCGCATGCGTGAGACTTGCGCGATCCCCGGCCCATCAGCAAACTGTCCATCAACTTGCCAAGGGGAGTGGTTTACTTGACTCGAGTCAAGGAGGCCGCTGCCCCCTTGACTTCAAGCCGAGTCAAGGCAGCGCGCCAACGGAGGATTAAAATATGAATTTTACACAGTTTGAAGGATCTCTTCTCCTTACAAAGATCATCTTCTGAATCACGCTGGAACATAAATTAAGGTACTGCTAACAGGTTTTTTTAGCCCAAGGAGGTGACAGGTTCCCTTTAATGTTGATGATTATGGCTTATAGCCAAGGAAACCCCAAAAGTCATTACCTCAGAAAATTAGAATAATTAACCCAAAACACCTGCAAAGGCTTCTTAAGTCTTTAAAAATGTCCCTTAGTCTGGTTCAGTAGGCGACACAATCATGGGGAAGACTGCTGACTTGACAGATGTCCAGAAGACTGTCATTGATACACTCCACAAGGAGGGTAAGCCACAAAAGGTCATTGCTAAAGAAGCTGGCTGTTTACAGAGTGCTGCATCAAAGCATATTAATGTAAAGTTGAATGGAAGGAAAAAGGGTGGTAGAAAAAGGTGCACAAGCAACAGGCAGAACCGTAGCCTTAATATGATTGTTAAGAAAAGGCCTTTCCTAAATTTGGGGGGAGATTCATAAGGAATGGACTGCTGCTGGAGTCAGTGCTTCAAGAGCCACCACACACAGACGTATCCAGGACATGGCTACAAGTGTCGCATGCCATGTGTCAAACCACTCATGATGACCAATAGACAACGCCAGAAGCGTCTTACCTGGGCTAAGGAGAAAAAGAACTGGACTGTTACTCAGTGGTCAAAGGTGGTGTTCTCAGATGAAAGTAAATTTTGCATTTCATTTGGAAATCAAGGTCCCAGAGTCTGGAGGAAGAGTGGAGAGGCACTCAATCCGAGCTGCTTGAGGTCTAGTGTGAAGTTTCCACAATCAGTGATGGTTTGGGGAGCCATGTCATTCTGCTGGTGTAGGTCCATTGTGTTTTATCAAGACCAATGTCAGTGCAGCCGTCTACCAGGAAATTTTAGAGCACTTCATGCTTCCCTCTGCCGACAAGCTTTTTGGAGATGGAATTTTTATTTTCCAGCAGGACTTGGCACCTGTCCACACTGTCAGAAGTACCAATACCTGGTTTAATAACCACAATATCACTGTGCTTGATTGGCCTGGAAACTCGCCTGACCTTGTCAAGAGGAAGATGAGACACCAGACCCAACAATGCAGATGAGCTGAAGGCTGCTATGAAAGCAACCTGGGCTTCCATAACACCTCAGCAGTGCCACAGACTGATCGCTTCCATGCCACGCAGCATTGATGCAGTCATTCATGCAAAAGGAGCCCCAACCAAGTATTGAGTGCATTTACTGTACATACTTTTCATTAGGCCAACATTTCTTTGTTTAGAATATTATATTAGACCAACTGTAATTTTTTAAAAAATTTTCTGAGATAATGACTTTTGGGTTTTCCTTGGCTGTAAGTCATAATCATCAACATTAACAGAAGTAAACACTTGAAAAAGTTCACTCTATTTGTAATGACTCTATATGATATATGTTTCACTTTTTGAATTGAATTACTGAAAAAAAAACTTTTTGATATTCTAATTTATGCACTACATATTTCAGGAAACTGCATCTGGCTCCTTTCTGTAGTGCTAGTTGTACTGCCTTTAGGGTACATTCACACAACACAAAAAAAGATGACCAAATGACCATTAAAAACCTGTATGGGGGACATGGTTTCTTGAAAATGGGCCAAAATAGGACATGTTCTTCTTTTTCACACCCGTTATTCACCATCCACTTCAATAGTACTGAAAGCGGCTGTATAGCAGCCATTAAAAATGCTGTTTTTCATGTGTTTTCTGCGCAAAAAAACACCTTTAAAAAGCCTCCCATTCATTTCATGAAGCAGCCTGCTCTATCTTGGAGCAGAATCTGCACTGATTCTCCCATTGAAATTAATGGGAAGCTGAAAAAAACTGCACCAAACGAGAAACCTTTTTCAAAATGATGCACAATGCCGTTTATGATTTTAATCTCCCTGCCTCTCCCCAGTTTCTGAACGATATTACTCACTGTCCTAAATGCTCGACCCCAGCTACTGACTTATGGCATGGGCTTTGGACTTGCCCAAAGATCATGGTGGAAGATTTATTAATTTATCATTTTTCTGAGCTCCTTTTGTAAAATGAAAGGTGAAATCTGATTGGTTGCTATGGGCAACTAAGCCAGGTTTCCTTTACACCAGTTTTGATCAATCTTCTCCATAGCTTTCTGGAAGGACTTTGATAGCATATATGCAGTCCCACTGGTCAGTATCTCTTCTGTTGGAACCACAACCCTGCCTGTTTCACTTTATCCGCTTGCCGGACTCGGCCAAATTTCCTTCTATTCTCCTCATGGTCTTACTGGTAGCTAAGCAGTTCTTGCTACAGGAGTGGTTGTCTCCAAAAATGGCTGGAATACAAAATTCTCAAAATTCTGCTAGGCTATGATTGGATGGAGGCAGGTGGACATAAGGAACGTTCTGCTACCAAGTTCTTCAGAAAATGGCGAATCTTTTTGACATCACACATTTCTCCTCAAGAGACAGAAGATGTTGTTAACCCTTTCTGATACACCTCTGACACGACAAGGCTACTCTTGGTGCAATAAGACTGCAGTGAGGTCATATTTTCCCTGGTTAAGTGAAGTAGGAAGGTACACCATTCACATTCTAGAGGTCTCTCAGATAATTGTCTGTTATGTAATCCTCCCGTTATATACTGGTTTCTCTTTGAAAATGTTTAATAAAAAGATGTAAAAAAAAAAAACTACACAGAAAATCAGATTTTTTTCACTGTTCATTTTTAAGCATGTTTTCAAAATCCATTGTGTGAACATCCATTTATGGTAACCTTGTTGTTCATACTGAACAACATATCTTTTTAAAGGGGATCTGTCACCAGAACAAACCTCTTTAAATTGGATCCTTTTACAGATGCCCTAAAAAAAACAAGTCCGTGCATAAATGGTGAGGATCTGATGTAATGGTCTTATCTGACTTTTTTTTTCTAAGTTGGGTCTCTTTCTGGACCCTCACTATTCTAGTGAAGCTAATCGATCTATATGTGTCTATTGCTTGGTTTGAGGGTGAAAATGATGTGAAACATATTCAGGCTTCTGCTGTGCAATAAATAAATACTTTATGTGCTTAAAGGGTTTGTCCGGCCTTGGAGCCGAGAAACTCTGGGATCCTCCCCTGTCTTCCTGAACATAAAAAACCTCACTCACCTATTGAGCAGTCCTGCCACTACTCCCCACAGACCAGGAAGTTGCATGGTCCCGTGACTGCTACAGCCAATCACATGCCTCAGCTGCAGGTGAACCTAGCCTTTCTGCTGCCTGAGGCAAAAACTGAAATGCCCACAATAATGATGACACCAGCCTAATGGATCTAGGACTAAAGCCTATTAGAGGAAACGGTGGGCCAGGGAGACATCACACCCCTGCCCCGTCGCAGTATTCAGCTGTATTGCTGTCCTGAGTACAGCAATGCTGTTGAATATGTTTCCACAATGAAAGTGGTCCTTACCCATGGCCCTTCTGCTGCACCCCCTCTTGGTGCTGCCTGTGGTGATCGCCTCACTTGGCCTCATTGGTGGTGCACACCTGCTCAGCAGTCACAGTTTCTTAAACGCTACATCACAGCAGGGGCCAAACGCATCCATTAACCAAGCAGTGGCAGGACCTTGGACTGGTGAATGGGTTTTTTTTATGTTCAGGGAGACAGCGGAGGAACCCAGGGGTTGTTTGCTCCAAGGCTAGTCAACCCCTGTAATTTTTATATTTAATATTATTTCTGTTGGTGCCCCTATCATAAATCAGAAGCAGCATCTGGCAGCATGCCTGGTTATCATAGCCTGGGGTATGACACTGGGCTATGATAACACCTTGGTCTAGGCGCATAGTATTTATATATACTATTCTAAAGTTCAGTAATTAAAGGGTCTCTGAGTTTTGGTAAAACTTTTGATATGCATAGAGACATATCAAAAGTTTTGATCTGTGGGAGTCTGAGCGCTGGGACCCTCAGTGATCACTAGAAAGAGGAGAGAAAAGCAGGCATATCACACTTTCTTCTCACTGCAGAGGATGGAATCGAGATGTGCCTACAGATGTCTATTGGACCTATCTCCTGCAGTGAGGAGAGAAAGCGTGATGCACACTCCTCTCTCCTTTTTCTAGCAATTGGTGGGGGGCCTCAGCACTCAAACCACCATGGTTCATAACCATTAATATGTTTCTATGCCATATTAAAAGTTTTACCAAAATTCAGTGACCCTTTATGTTCTCCTCATTGTTTTCTCTCCTTATATTCTAATGAGAATGAGTCCTGTTATTTTTCACATTTCTTCTGCAGGGTCTAGCAACAGGGGTGTAGGAATTTAGGTTGGTGTCAGATGGCCGTATGAGCTCCATATGTCAGCCACATGTCCTGGACCGACCATGGCTCATCTGATCTCACAGCATCATAGCGATTTATGATGCTGTTAGTTCCTGCCTGACCACAGGTCTACCATATTGTGCTCACATGACGAAGCTAGGGACTGTCAGATGGTGTTAGTTCAGGTCAGATGGGCCACGGCTGGTCCAGAAGCTGTGGCTGACACATTTTTGCTGGACTGCACACAACTGTTTGACACCATTCTTTTAAGCTGTAGCAATTGTGATATCCCATTGCCTGACTGCTACAAGTATAGCAGATATCAGGATTGTTGCTCCCAGCATCTTTCAGTAGAACTGTCCTTAGAGGACATTGGACTATGTCCAATGAGAAGAAATCAGTTTCTCCATTATTTTTTTTCAGGCCTTATTTCAATTATGCAAATAAAAATGACTATATATTAAATAACCATAGCACTGGCATGAAGTAATTAATACAAAAAGTGAATAAAGAAATTTCTGTACAGAGAGACAAAGTGGTTTCTGTCATACTACAGTGACAAAAAATGACCATTAAAAATGGATAAATAGTTTTTCATGTTCATTTTGCATCAGTGTGTGCATCCATTTTCTGTCTATCAATTTCTAATGGCCGTTTTGCATTTTTTTAAAATCTCAACCCCCTACAGAACCCTCATTATAAATAACAACCCTCCATTGTGCCCCCAGTATAAGTAAGGGCCCTCTTTGTGCCCTCAGGATATATATAGTTTACCCTTGTTGTGCCCTCAGTAATTATAGAAGGTGAAGCAGCTCAGACAGCGTTCATTCTACTTCTAAATTCATAAAAATCCATCACTCTCCAGAGAGTGGAGAAGGAAATCGGGAGGGGCATTGCATATTATAGTGCTCTTTGTTAGTGGAATCCCTGGATAGGTATGTGGGGCACTATTTTTTGCAAAGTCAAAAGAGGTTAACAAAAGCTAAGTGCCATGCACTCCTGGGAGATGCAGGTGCTTAATGCTAACGTGAAGAGTTGGTGCCCACTGACAGAAACTGAAGAGACCAGGGCTCCAGAGAGGTGAGAAAAAGGGTTAAGATTACACTGAAGAGCGTTTTTGTATTGATACAGTTAAGATAATGGTGTGCATTACCCCAGATATTTTATTTATCTTTTATCAGGAGACCTTTACAAGCTCTGCACCTCCTATAGCTACGCCACTGAGGGAAATCTATATACATTCCACCCATAACACAATTTAAATGTCAATCTTTAAGGCAACACTTGAAACACAGTAGAAAATGAAATCTTATTTTTCTTCTTTTCTGTCAAACACCATCTTGAATGTCATTTTTGTCACCTTTTTTTCTAAAATGTGTAGGTGTTGAAGAGATCACTGTATTAGTCATGTTCTCGCTGGTTAAAGAAAGACAAATGTTACAAACGCAGCTTTAAATCAACTTTTTACTTAGTGTATGCCCAGATTTCCAGTGCAAAAATATCTTTAACATTTAGCACTGATTCTGTATGATGAAGTAGAAGCTGCAGGAGCTGAGAATTTATTTAAATAGACAGTTCACATATCCCTTCTTCCCATTTATACACCTTAAGGCTACATGCACAAGACAGTGAAAAAAAAAACCGCCATAAAAACCAGACACTCTGTATTTCATGGCCATTTTTCAACCATGTGTGCATCCAATTTCTGTCCTTTTTTAATGGCTGTTTTGTTATTGGCTTATTTTAATAAAATCCCAACCCCTGCAGTGCTCTCAGTATATACAATGGCCCCCAGTAGTAAAAATGTCTCCCATAGGGGCCCTCAGCAGTAATAATGTCCCCCATAGTTCCCCCAGCAGTAATAATGTCCCCTATAGTGGACCCCAGCAGTAATAATGTCCACCATAGTTCCCCCAGCAGTAATAATGTCCCCTATAGTGGACCCCAGCAGTAATAATGTCCACCATAGTTACCCCAGCAGTAATAATGTCCCCCATAGTGGTCCTCAGCTATCATGTTTCTTTTTAGAAAAAAAAATCACTCACCTCATCTACTTGCACGTGCAGAAGCAGTTGCTCCTCTCTTGATTGTAAAGGACCTCCACTAAGCGTGATGACGTCACTGTGCTCTCCCAGTAGGATCGCGTGGTGACGTCATCACGCTGAGCGCAGGGCCTACACAATCAAGAGAGGAGTGACTGCCTCTGTACATGCAAGTGGATGAGGCAAGTTATTTTTTTTAACCCCTAAAAGCCCATATCGCACTAGTGTACTCATTTTTAATGGCTGTTAGACGGGTGCACTCCTGGCTAAGCATCTGTTAAAAACAACTCCATTGATTTCAATGGGGTCCATTAGGATGTGAAAACAGCCAAAAATATGACATGGCCTAGCACTATTTTGACAGCCACTATTCACAGGTCGTTAATAAAACGGCCATGTGAATAATTCCCATAGACTGTAATGAGTTTGAAAATGACTGTGTGACGGCTGTCAATAAAACGGCAGTTATTTTCTCTGTTGTGTGCATGTACCCTAATCCTAAGTTCTGGATGATAGCTCAGCTCAATTAAGATGGTGAAGATTTTAGGTCTAGAGCAGAGGTCATAATAATCCCTGTACAAGCGTCATAGACTCCTTTACAGGTAATGCTTATTAATACGCGTTAGACCTTTTCTGTCACTCATGACCGCAATGCGCAGCAGAGCATAACAGTAGAGGCAGCACAGCGATATTGCTGATGCCCAAAACATCCAATATCAAATCTCCTTACAGTAAGGAGATTTGCTATTTGTAAGGGAGCCATTGATTGGTCAGTTTAGGCGGAATGCCGTACCATTTGGCGTACTACTCTGAGACTGAAGTGTAGGAAGACATGTACAGCGGCACCACTAAGTTTACCAATTCTGCGTTAGGATTAGCAGCTTGGCGTGTCATAAAAGCATCTGTAACAGTTTGAGCTTAATGCAAATACACCATATTTGTATGTCTCTTCTCACAGATCCCACAATGAGGGGTGATCAATAACTTATGTACCTGAATATGAAAACTAAATTTTTCGAGAAAACTGAATTTACTAGTGTAATCCCCCTTGACTTCAACACACTTATTCCACTTCGCCTCCAGTGCTCAGATGCCCTCAGAATAGAAGGAGACTTCTTGCTGCGGTAGGAACCCTATTACTGCCTCTATGACTGCATTATCATCTGGAAATCGTTGCCCATGCAGAAATGCCAACTCAAATGCATAATTCATGAGCTATAACATAGACTTTGACCAGAGGATCTTCCAAAATTGTGGCCTCCACTTTACAGGACATTTCCTCTGAAGATGCTTCAACAGGTCATACTGAAGGATGGTCATCTTCAATTGATTCCCTACCCATTTAAACTCCTTTGCCCAAAACATTACTTGGTAGTAGGAAGGTGCATCATCACCATATACAGCAATATATCTTATCTTCCTTTGTAAGGGATTTAGTGATGGACCATGGCTCCGAATCCCTCACTTTTTTTGTAGACCCTCACAGCACTGCACTGCACTTGCTATCCTGTCACATCCACTGCTTTCATCAGACTGATTTGCTACTGTGTGTGTTGCATGTTCAGACATGTCTCAACCTGCGCAGACAAGCTCAGCTCTCTAACACTGGCAGAACATGCTGGGGTAAATAACTTATTGAACACACCTCGTAGTGTAACAAGGATGAAACAGCTACTGCTATCACCATCATAGAGTACAAGCCCAAAATGTCACATATACATTCATAGTAGTGTGTGCCTGTCTGCCATATATACATTCATAGTAGTGTGTGCCTGTCTGCCATATATACATTCATAATAGTGTGTACTTGTCACATATACACCCATTATAGTCAGTGCTTTTCACATATACATCCATAGTAGTGTGTAGCTGTCACATATACATTCACAGTAGTGTGTACCTGTCACATATACATTCACAGTAGTGTGTACCTGTCACATATACATTCACAGCAGTGTGTACCTGTCACATATACATTCACAGTAGTGTATACCTGTCACATATACATTCATAATAATGTGTACTTGTTACATACACATCCATGATAGTGTGTACCAGTCACATATACATCCATTATAGTCAGTGCCTGTCACAAAGGCATTAATTATAGTCAGTGCTTTTCATATATAAATCCATAGTAGTGTGTACCTGTCACATATACATTTATAATAGTGTGTACCTGTTACATATACATCCTTGATAGTATGTATGTACCTGTCACATATACATCGATTATAGTCAGTGCCTGTCACAAAGGCATTGATTTTAGTCAGTGCTTTTCATATGCATCCATATGGGGCTGTACGTTGGAGGGTGCTGAAGGGAGGGGAGGGATGTTAATTAGACTATTAATGTTTTCCCTACATAAATAGCAACATCTTAGCATTATGTAGGCCTACATGTTATTTATTTGAATTACTGCAACTTTCGTACTCCTCCTCAGCTAAAAATACTCCTCAAAAATTCTAAGAGGAGAATTTTTACTCTCAGAAAAAGTGTAGTGTGACGTCTGATCTAGAATGACTTCTTAACGGGAACCCTCTTTTCAAGATAAAAATTTCACATTAGCTGAAGAGTACAATTGGGTACCTTCCATTTCACCTATTAATCCGAAAATGTGCTGATTCCCAGATTTTAATGTGTAATGTGATTTTTTTTAATCTATAACCAGAGGGTTGCTTAAAGGGGCTATTTGGTTTCAGGAGGAAATCAGACAACTCTCAGGATCCTCCTGCAATCAGGAAGCGGTAAGTTCTTACATGACAGATCCCACACTGATGCTCCAGTTCTCCCGGCAGAGATCTGTTTATCTGGCTGTGAAGGTGACATTGCATCAACATTTGACAGCTGCAGCCAATCACTGGTCACAGTGGTGCACCCAAAACACTGATTGGCTGCAGCTGTTATATGTTGTCAATGTGACATCACTGCTACATCAGGGTAATTCCTCCTGAAAACAGATAACCCCTTTAGAGCGGATCTGTCTGTGTGAAGGCAGCATATTATAGTTATAGGTCTATACTAATGGTAGCCAAAATGGCACAAAAATACTCCAGACTCATGTTTTAATTTGAGTTTGGCTGTGTTCATGAGCGGAATGTTCACCCTGTTCCTTCTACCCCTCATTATAGTGATCGACAGGCTGCCTATATGCACTGAATCCTGACATTTATCATGCAGCGGGGCTACTGCTCTTAACACTATGTGGCAGATTTACTAAGCCTGTAGGTAGTGTAAACTTTGTCTAGACAGAGACTCGGGCTGGATGACAAATCTGGTGCAGGGATAGACACTTTTGTCTAACTCTATACCAACCATTACTGGCTTAGTTTGAGACAGAATTTTACGCCAGAATTGTGACCCATTTTAAGCCCCACACCCTTTTCGAGTGAGTTGGAAAAAGGTGCAGAAACCATAAACAATTTTTAGACTGATTCTAGGTGCAGACACTTTAGTAAGTCTGGGCCTATATAGTTATTTATGCTAGGGCAATTATGAATTTATTAGGGTTATTCAATATGGCAAGGTGGGTTAAAAAAATTGAAATGTATTTATTTTATGCACTTATATAGCGCTGCTATATTCCGCAATGCTTTACAGACATTAGCATCACTCTGTCTCCAATGGGGCTCACAATCTAAGTTCCCTATCAGTATGTCTTTGAACTGTAGGATGAAACCGGAGTACCAGGAGGAAACCCACGCAAACACGAGGAGAACATACAAACTCCATGCAGATGTTGTCCTTGGTCAGATTCGACCCCAGTGCTGCAAGGCACCAGTGCTAACCACTAAGCCATCATTTTTCAGTGTCTGAAACCTTTCTCATTTAGGGCCTCATTCAGATGGCTGTAGTGTCTTGCCCGTGTGCATTCTGCAATTTGCAGACCACACATAGCCATCACTATGATAGAAATGCCTATTCTTGTCTGCAATCTTTTTTGTGGGGCCGCAGAACGGAACTATGGACAGAGACAGTGACACTGTCTGCTGTCTGCATCTTTTGCGGTTCCATTGAAATGAATGGGTCTGCAGCCGTTTCGCAAAGTTGCGGAATGGATGCGGACCCATTAATATGATCGTCTGAATGAGCCCCTACCATAATTTACTCTTATAACAAAAGTAAATTATAGCACAAATCTATGAGTTGGTGTAGATTTGTTTTTCTGATGCACAGATTGACAGACAATGCACCAAATATATTAAGACTTACCTCACTGCCCTTCTTAATAATAAATCTGGTGTACTAAACTACATTGTTGTGAGATTTTGCAAATCTAGACCACTTATTTACAGTGGATCTTTAACCAGCAAAGACAGGTCATGAACACATCACGTAAACAGGACTTCTGGATAATTCCACTGACATTGCACAATTAGTGGCAGGGAACCAATGTACCAGAAAACAGACGTTGTGAGTTTAAAGGGGGTTGTCCGAGTTATTTTTTTGTTCTTTATATGTTTCTAACTTGTCAGGTATAACAACTTTCCCATATACTTTGTGTTTCTAAAGCTGCTGGTTTCTCAGAGTTGACTGAGGGTCACATGACCTATGATGTCACCTTATCTCTCTGCTCTGTGATGTTTGTTCACAAGCCTCAGAGTTCAGATAACAGTCTGTACACTAGACGTCACTGGCCACGCCCCCTTTCTTTGCCGGGCTGCTATCTTCTCTCTCCCTGGTTTCCCTCAGATAAAACATTAACCCCTTCAGCCAGAACACACTGAGGGCTCAAGGCTTTACAACAAACAGTAGCTGCAGCAGTGAGAGGAGACAAATGCTGGGCAAGGAGCTATAGAGGAATTGTATTGTACAAGAACAGGTAGGGAGAAATTCCTGTATGTATTAGCAGTGTCATTGTACCGCTGGGACTTGTAGTCCTACACATACAACATGCTGCTGAGTATTCCAGCAGGCAGACATGTCACTCAGCACTTGTATTTACTGCCTTTGCAGAGAGGGGGGGGGGGAGGGGGAGGGGCTGAGATTGTTGTTATTGCATGTAAACAAAGACCAGAAGAGAACCAGGGAAATGAGGAAATATAGATTCTTTTTTGCCTAAAACTTGCTTAACTTAGTTATATATTGCTGTCCATCAGATTTACAGTGCTATATATTTTTTGTCATAACTCGGACAACCCCTTTAAGGAGAATTCAGTACATGTGATCATGTGAATGTTTGCTGTGTTAAGCAGGATGTACAAGTATCACTTCTATATGTTTCAATTATAATTCTCACTAGTAAACTGTGGCCTTTTTTCTCTAAAAACAAACAAAAAAAAAACGGTATTAAATATCTCCTGATCTCTTCCATTCCCAGCTGTTTGGTGGCCAACATTCATGGTCTGCTACTCCTACATTGGCCAGAACAGTATGGGGAAAAGTACTCTTGAATGAAGGAAGTTCAGCAGATCCCCTCAGGCGCCTTCATCTATAAAATAGACCAGTCCGACCTCCTGGGACACCATTTCCCACCTGTTGAATACGTCTCACCCTCCCTTGCTTTACCATCCCCATGGATCTTCTCCAGTCTAGCTATTTCTTTACATTCTTGCTCTACTCTTTACTAATGTATACGTATTTAAACCAGTTGATTTCAAGGGGAGTACTCATAGGGGTATTCACATCTCAAATATTTATGGCATATCCACAGAATATACTATAAATGTCTGATAAACATGGAAACAGATGAACAGGGTATGCTATGCTGTTTCTGCAGCTCTCATACAAGCGAATAGGAATTTTATGGAAACAGCATAGCACAGCGAGCGACGCTTTTTGTGTAGCTCACTGTGTGAGAATCAGAAACTATGAAGCCTGATGTTCTAGGATATTTCCATAACTCACATTCACTTCTATGTGTGATATGGAAACTGAGTAAGACTAGTTTCTTACTAGCGTTAAAACTCTTGGGCAGGCTGTTCTGGCAGAGGAACAGCCTACTGAAGTTCATCGTATGAACGGTTTGTTTCCGACATGACTGCTGGGATTCGGATAAAGCTTGCACCAGCTTTTTTTCCAGCAAAATTCCAGAACTCCTGCTGGAAACCATCCGAATCCCTGCAAGGTCCCATTATAGTCAATGGGCTCCGGAGGGAAAGGCAGTATCTAGCTAACGTTAGTGTGAAACTAGCCTAACAAGGCCTGCCAGGTTATTTTCGTAGTCCTGATCATCAGATTGAGGGCAAGGTAGGCCTGGCAGGAGGGGGTTTGCACTCTTGAGATGGGAATATTCCGTTAATGGCTAGCTTGTATCATAACAAAAGTAACTCATATATGATGTATACTGTATGCTGAGCAGTATCTCACAAATCCTGACCTAAGCCTCTCACCCAGTTAAGCTAGCATTCTCTGCTCTGCACTGATGAGGGGCAATCACCCTGAAACAGCTGTCTGCAGATGAGATGCTGGCTTAATTATTATCCAAGTCATGTCTCAAGGCCTTTTAAAAAGTCGAACATTGACTTTTAGGATAGCTGCCTTCCATTAGCATTTGAAACAGTGCTTGCTAACAGCTCATTTGCCTACCCTCTTCCCAGGTTATCAGAGGAGCATTGCCTGGCCTATAAGACACCTCCCATGGATCATTATTCTACTTATGCTGGTAAATTGTCTTCAGACATCTACATTTCAGCACTCCGCAACACTTACAATGTCCATTACATTTGAGTTTTCATAATGAAATTATTTGCCATAGCAATAAACATGTATTTTTGCGATCACATTTTAAGCTATTCACACAGACTAATAAAACTTGTTCCCCATTGTTTTCGTTTGCACCTGCAACACTGGCTCTATTGAGGAGGTCACATCTTCAAAGCGTGAGCCCAGCAGACATCGGTATAAAGCACATTTAATGTATAGTGCCTGGTACTATTTATATCTTACAGCTGAATTATTACATAACAGCCCATCATGTGTTGTGTGGGAGTACTTCTAGCATGAACGCTATTCAATTTAGTAGCTGGTTACAGAACACCGTAGGAAAAGAATTAGTAACACTATTAATAATTACTAATGCATTAACATTTTAACATTACATACATAATTTAAAGTAATGATTCAAATACACGTGTAAATGATCTGTGGACCGTATGTAAAAGGGCTTTTCTTTGTCGCCTTATATTAAACCTCTATAGAATCCATTAACATATAATTTTTTTTCATCTAAAAATTAGGTTTAAACTTGGTTTCCTACTCTTCTCCAAGTCACACTGAGTCCAGGGGGTTGAGGTCTATGATCCTTTTTTGTGAAGTCTGCACACTACATTTAACTACGGTAGCTATTCCTACAGAACTGCCCTGTGGGCAACCAATGAATTTCTAAATCTAATAAGAAAGAGTCACTCCAAAGACAAAACTGTTTGACCCTGAAGAACTGGTATGTTAGAGTAAAAATGTTTTTTTTTTGCCAGTGACGATGTTGAACCCAAGTAAGTGCAGGGACCACTCAAACAACTTTTCAGCAAGAGGGCCTCACAGCATCTCAGGTCTTCAGACTCCTGATAGTATCAGTCGGGGAGGAGTAGGCATTAGTAGTATTACCTGGGAGTGAACAGTAGCAGTATCACCTATTCTTGTGAATTCACTATGGTCATTTTAAAACCCTGCAGTTTGCCATAAAATTCATATTGTATAAAGTCATAAGACATTGTGAGAAGAAAATGTGACATAAGACATGCTGTAACAAAGTGCCAACACTAGGATTAAAGAGGTCATCCCACAACAAATAATCTACATTTTTCAAACCGGCACCTAGATCTGAATACTTTTGTAATTGCTTGCATTTAAAAATCTAGTATAGCCACAGAGTTATTAAATAAAATCTATATGTACAGCTCCACCTACTGTTTGTTCCTGTGCTCATGTCTCTGTCCACCTCAGTAATGTCACTGAGGCTGACACACATACCCAGTTCCAAATTGCCACCAGGCCTATCTTCCATTAGAAGCTGTGAAAGTTACAGGGAGAGAACTGTAGCAAGAAAGGGCACACCCTACTGAGCTACCAGCTTGAAATAAATCTAACAGAGCAAATGGAGCAATGAATTTGAGATCTCTGGATCCATGTGAGGTACAGGGCTGGTTCTAGCTTTGTTAGGGAGAGTTCATTACAGGATCCTGTAAAAAAAAAAAAAAGGATCCTATTGCACATTTGGAATCCATTTGAGCCATTTATGTCTGAGATCCGTTTTTTAGAATGGGGGGGGGCTTTTTTTCATCAAAAAAATGATCTCATACAGAAATAGTTCAAATGGATGCCCAGTGTGAAACAGAATCCGAGATGTCAACTTTCCCTTAGAGATTGTCATGCACTTTATGAAGTCTGAGTTTCAGATTTTACATTAGTCATGGAATAACCGCTTTAATGAAGTTTGCTTATCTCTACTTAGAAAGTGACTTTTGGATATGGGTAATGTTGAAAAGGAACAGGTATTTTACCACAGTTGTGGCTGAATCTTTTAAAAAGCAACAGCTTAGAGGAGGGAATAGGATCCTGTGTTTTGGCTGTGTACACACATTATGTCAATTTGATTAAAGTCAATTTGAGTAACTACACTTTTTTAAAAAAAATTTTGATATATTATAGGGACAGTGTTGATCGTCAAGGGTTACAGAGACCCCCACTGATTGCTAGAACAAGGGGTTATACGCACTCACCCGAGTGCAGCTTCTTGCTGCTGAGCCCGAGACTGTAGATGGTTTCAATAATCTATGAGCTCGTCTACAGTCTCGTCCCCAGCAGTGAGGAGAAGATGCACTTGGCTGAGCACTTCTGACCCCTTTGTTCTAGCGATCGTTGGGGGTGTCAGAGCTGTGACCTCCACCGATCAACACTTCTGATATGTCCCTATGACAAAAATTGAAAAAAAGTTTAATTACTCTTTAAGGACAAACATCACCCCAGGAAGAGCTGTCCACTGAGAATGCATCATATTACCGAAAAAGGCAATACTTATACAAGGACATGGTAAAACATTGGCTCCCAGCAGGTTAGTATTTTCTGGGATGAACTCAGAAGGTGCTAGACACCTGGACTCTGATCTAGTAGTATAGGAGTGACCAATAGGTTGCTAGCCAGCATAGTACACTACAAGTAACCATATCTATAGGCAATTATAATACTGATCATCAACCTTCATGGATGATAGGTGAGTGAATGGATGTTTGGCAGTATTTTGCCCCTGGGCAACTGCTTTGTGGCTTGTCTGCATCCTGCTGGAAACTGGTAAGTATGGTGATATGTTGTAAATATCAGATCTTTTTCAGTGAAATGCACTTCATTCAGAATGCACACAAGAACAGACTCTGATACCATAGTGAACCCTGAAGGTCCAGGTCCATACTTATCTATCTATTGCTACATCGGTGACCCATGCCTGCAGCTGCCCTGCTACTTCGGGTGGACACGATAGCCACTCCACTCACCCTGTTTCTTCCGCAGTTCCAGCGCTCTGACATCGGATCCAGGCACCTGTGTGTCTATTAGGGATAATCTTCATTGAACCTCACCTCATTCCACACTATTGGAAAGCTTAACCCTACAAAGGTGCTATAATCTGCGTTTCTGCCAGTGTGCTGACCTCTGCTTGATTCCTGGATTCTGAATATCTGCCACCTGCCAGACCTGTGCCTGATCACTGTTCTCACCCTGACCTGCCTGCCCTGACCTTCAGACTTGTTTCACAGATTTGCACGAACTTTGTCTGCCCTAACCTTGACCTGTTACTGACTGCTGGTTTTGCCTGATCCCTTGGTACTGCCCACTGATGTCTCTGACCCATGTGGAACTACTCCAGGAGGTAGCAATCTGGTTTCTCCCCTGCAGTGAAGTCCAGATCTCTGTATAAGGGTTAAGGGGCAAATATCAAGGAACTGGATAATTCCCTTAGAGATAGCCCAAAGTCAAACTGGTTGGTCCACACAGTGGTTCCACACCCACTGATCGTTACCTCTAGCTATGTAATCTATTTCATATCTTTGTATCTCACATCTATCTGTCTTTGTCTATCTATTATCTTATATCAATCTTTGTATCTTTATCATGTCTATTCATCTATCTCTCTGGAGAACTTCTGTACATACAGTACCTGCTGTAGCATTTAACCATGCAGGTCACCCTCCTGCAAAGGAATGAAAAGCCTCAATAGTGTCTGGCGTTTTAATACAAGGGCCATCATTGTGATGTCATACAATGCAATGCCATGATGTCATCTACTCTGCATATTGCAAAGAAAGAAATGGGGGTTAGTCAGTACATCCCAGTGCGCAGGTGTACGTCACCATGGCTGAAAGCGCAAAAGCAAACATAATGTAACAGTACTCTGCAAACACAAATAATAAAATAAATATAATTGTGCCATATTTATTATCAAAAAATGTTCTAATGCTAATTCTACTCCCTTTTTAACTCTGGAAAACTCCTTTAATTTCCCCCCAAACCAAAAACTTCCCACCCATTGGATCCTGTGGATGCAATGTGAAAAGGGCCCAAGATCAGCTATTAGTTACCAGATGGGCATCTGGAATAAAGTGCACCTCTTATCTTTCATCTGTCTATCTATCACATATCTACCTATGCATTACCTATTGTTTTCTCAGAAAATAGAGGGATCTAGAGAACTGTGCATACTTACTTGTCATTTATCTCGTATCTACCTATCTCATATCTACCTAACTCACATCAATCTATATCTCTATAATAATGAATACCCCAGTATGTCCTGTGAAATACAGGTTTCCCTTCTGCATAGGACTAGGCAGTCCCAATAGTGTCTGGTGTTGTTATATATGGACCATCATTGTGATGTCATGGAATGCTGGGGTGTCATGGAATGCTGTCATGTGCTCATTTGCATATGCAGCTAGCTGCCAATCTGTCTTTTAAACTGTGGAAACCCCCTTTAATGTGAAAAGCGCCTTAGCTCAGCTATTAGCTACTAAATGGATATCTGTAATAGAGCGGCCATACAGTGCATCTCATATCTATGTATCTAGCTCATATCTATCTGTCTTTCTATCTATCTCAAGACTTGAGAAAGGTCATGTGGTAGGACTGAAATGCTGCTGCTATAAATATGGGTGAATCAATCGCTTTTTTCATTTTTGCATGTATCTGGAGTGCTGTGGTCTATTTTTGCTTATGGTTATTTGAATCCTCAGTGGGGATTAAGTACACTGGCACCCACTTTTCATCCTTATAGTCTATGAGAGTACTGACTGCTGGTTTTGCTTGATCCCTTAGTGCTCCCCACTGGTGTTTCTGACCCTGACTGAGACTACTCCAGGATCCTGATAGCTCCCTGCAGCGTCCCCAGTAATGAATCTCTTGAGTGTGAACCTCTGTACATACCTGCTGTAGCCTCTGATTACACAGTTCACCCTCCTGCAAAGGAACGAACAGCCCCAATAGTGTTTAGTGTTCTTATACAAGGGCCATCATTGTGTGTTCTTATACAAGGGCCACACGTGAGTGACCACATCATGCCTGCTGGGGAGTGCAGGATGTGCTCTGATCATCGGGGAATGGCCTAGGTGAGTATTTGCTGTTTTAATTTGATTAAAGTGTGTTTCTAAGACTTTTAAACTGATGACCTATCCTCTGAAAAATTCATCAGTTTCTGATCGGTGGGGTTCTGACACCCGGGCCCCCGACCATCTGCTGTTTGAGAAGGCACCTGCACTCGCAGTAGCACCATGGTCTTATCTCACCAAGCACTATACATTGTACTGCGCTGTCCTTGGTATTGCAGATCAGCCCCATTCTCTTCAATGTGATGGAGGCACAATGTGGGCATTACTGTGTGGGGACACAACATGGGCATCACTTCTGTGTGGGGTCACAATATGGGAATAAATACTGTAAGGAGGCACAAGATGGGCATAGCCTCTGTGTGGGGGCACAATGAGGAAATAATTAACATGTGAGGGTACTAAGAAACATAAAAGAAACCTGTCTGGCAATGTGAAGCAGACTAAAAGGTTTTAAAAAGCAGCCACGTTCTAAAGAGATTCAAGTACAGAGCAAAACAAAGTCATTGAAATTTACTGGTCTGGAAAGGATTACAAAACCATTGCTAAGGCTCTGGGACTCCAGTGAAACACAGAGCAAGCCATTATCCACAAATGGCAAAAACTGTGAACAGTGGTGAACCTTTCCAGGAGTGGCTGACCTACCAAAATCTCACCAAGAGCACATTGATGACTAAACCAGGAGGTCACAAAAGAACCCAGACGAACATCTAAAGAATTGCAGGACTATCTTGCCTCAGCTAAGATCAATATACATGATTCCAGAATAAGAAAAACACTGAACAAAAATATCATTCGTCAGAGAGTTGCAAGGTGCAAACCACTGATGACCAAAAAAGAACACAAAGGCTCACCTCATTCTGTGGAGTGATTTTAAAGCTCCCATGACTGAAAGATAGATTTTTTGGAAGACATGAGTCCTGTTACATATGTCATAAAGCGAACAACATATTCCAACATAAGAACATCATACCAACGAATACCAATTGTCTATATCAGAAAATCCTGAAGGAGAATGTCTGCCCATAAGTTCATGACCTAAAGCTCAAGCGCAGTTGGGTTATGCAGCAATACAATGATCTGAACCACACAAGCAAATCCATCTCTGGCTCAAAAAGAAACAATATGAAGGTTGGAGTGGCAAGTCCTTAACCATATGAAAAATTACCAGGAGAATTTAGAGGTGTTCCATTATGTGACAAAGAAGCTCTCTTACAATGTTTGTGATTCATGAATCTATTTTTGAAAGGCACACAGAACACAAGGTCACTTCTTGCAGCTAAAGCAAAAGAGATAATTCCAAAATACAAGCGTGCTACTTTACTGTTAGAAGTGTAGTTTATGCTACATGGCCATACTGGAATTAGTAATGGTAGAAAGTATGGTTAGATTTAAAGATGTTGTCTCATGAAGACAGCACCTTCCTTACACCCTGTAGAAGCATCTCCCATACTGCTGGAGTCAATCCATCCTTGTAGAGAGTCAGGGTCTTTAATGGGGTTACCCAACGAAAAGAATTACAATGCAATGAATAGAGCGTTTCAAATCAAATATTATTGTAATATATTGCAATAAACACATTGCCAGTTTTTGTTTATGTACATTTTTGTCCCCTACTGTTTATCCTTCTGGTCCGCCTTCACCTGCACTCACAGGTCTAACATCCTCAGTAGCTTCCCTGCTCCCTTCCCCTAAGTGCCAGTGTACAGAGCAGATAGTAAAGCGGTCCACAAACTTTCATTCATTCATGCCTAACTTTGAAATACATAGGAATATATAGATATACAGTGCCTTGCGAAAGTATTCAGCCCCCTGGAACTTTTCAACCTTTTGCCACATTTCAGGCTTCAAACAAAAAGATATAACATTTTAAATTTTTGGTGAAGAATCAACAACAAGTGGGTCACAATTGTGAAGTGGAACGAAATTTATTGTTTAATTTAAACTGTTTTTGTAATAATAAAACTGAAAAGTGGGGCGTGCAAAATTATTCGGCCCATTTACTTTCAGTTCAGAAAACTCACTCCAGAAGTTCATTGAGGATCTCTGAATGATCCAATGTTGTCCTAAATGACTGATGAAGAGAAATAGAATCCACCTGTGTGTAATCAAGTCTCTGTATAAATGCACCTGCTCTGTGATAGTCTCAGGCAGGGGCGCACCTACAGGGGGGGTCCAGAGGGTCTGGACCCCCCCTAGAACCATAAAGAAATTATTATTATTTTTTTTTAATACCTCAGGGCCGCACCGCAATCGCCACAGGCGGCGCGGCCCTGGTTCGTTTTGCGGGCGGCAGCAGCGCTAAAGAGGAGAGGGGAGAGAGGTTTTTCTCCTACCTCTCCTCTGCGCTGCTGTAATGTCGTATCTGATTGGTGGAGAAGCAAGAGGGCGGAAGCTGCTTCTCCACCAATCATTTCAAGCCCCCGCTCCAGAGCCCCATGTGACTGGCTGCCCGGCCAGTCCTTCCACCGGGCAGAACAGCCATCCAGCCGGACCTCGCTCCCGCCGGAACAGCCATCCGGCCAGCCGACCTCCTGCTGCAGCAAGAGAAAATGGTGAGTCTGTGCCCCCCCTGCCTTGTATTGTGCCCCCCCTGCCTTGTATTGTGCCCCCCCTGCCTTGTATTGTGCCCCCTGCCCTGTATTGTGCCCCCCGCCCTGTATTGTGCCCCCCCCTGCCCTGTATTGTGCCCCCCCCCTGCCCTGTATTGTGCCCCCCGCCCTGTATTGTGCCCCCCCTGCCCTGTATTGTGCCTCCCTGCCCTGTATTGTGCCTCCCTGCCCTGTACCGTGCCCCCTGCCCTGTACCGTGCCTCCCTGCCCTGTATTGTGCCCCCCCTGCCCTGTATTGTGCCCCCCCTGCCCTGTACCGTGCTGCTCTGTACCGTGTCGCCCCGGCCCCTGTATTGTGCCCCCCTGCCCTGTACTGTGCCCTTGTCTTTTACCATGCCTCTGTACCGTGCCCTGTACTAGGGTTGCACGATATATCGAAAACTCGGTACGGTTTCGGTACCTAGTGTGGTACCGAAGCTCGATACCGAGTTTTCTTGCCGTCCGATATTAGAACATGGCGTGCGCATCACTCTTGATGCGGTTGCCATGTTCTAATATCTGCCGCGCTGCCAGGGGCCCCCGCGCCCCCTCAGATCAGCCCACCCAGGTCCCAGCCACTTAAAAAAAAAATCATACTTACCTGTTCTGGCCGCCGCTGTCCTCACTGGTTCCGCGCTCCACTTCTTCCCTGGCACGCACTATGACCTGACGCTATGACCTGACGCAGCGTCAGGTCATAGTGAGCGCCGGCAGGCAAGAGAGTGGAGCGGGGAACCTGAGGACAGCGGCGGCCAGAACAGGTAAGTATGATTTTTTAAAGTGGCTGGGTGGGCTGATCTGAGGTCTGAGGGGGGCACAAGACGCTGACCTGAGGTCTGATGGGGGCACATTGTTGTTGATCTGAGGGGGGCCACAAGACGCTGACCTGAGGTCTGATGGGGGCACATGGGGCACATTGTGTTAATCTGAGGTCTGATGGGGCACAAGACGCTGGTCTGATGGGGCACAAGACGCTGACCTGAGGTCTGATGGGGGCACAAGACGCTGACCTGAGGTCTGATGGGGGAACAATACGCTGACCTGAGCTCTGATGGGGGCACAAGACGCTGACCTTGAGGTCGGATAGGAGCCACAAGACGCTGACCTGAGCTTTTGATGGGGCACATTGTGTTGATCTGAGGTCTGATGGGGGCACAAGGACGCTGATCTGAGGTCTGATGGGGGCACAAGACGCTGATCTGAGGTCTGATGGGGACCACAAGACGCTGATCTGAGGTCTGATGGGGACACAAGACGGCTGATCTGAGGTCTGATGGGGGCACAAGACGCTGACCTGAGCTCTGATGGGGGCACATTTGTGTTGATCTGAGGTCTGATGGGGCGCAAGACGCTGATCTGAGTCTGATGGGGGCACAATGTGTTGAATCTGAGATTTATTATCCCTGTACAGTGACATCACTGTGTTTATTACCCCTGTACGGTGACATCACTGTGTTTATTATCCCTGTACTGTAACATCACTGTGTTTATTATCTCTGTACTGTGACATCACTGTGTTTATTATCTCTGTACTGTGACATCACTGTGTTTATTATCTCTGTACTGTTGACATCGCTGTGTTTATTATCCCTGTTACAGTGACATCGCTGTGTGTATTATCCCAGTGCAGGAAGAGGTAAGTGGTCTGTGTTTGTGTGTTTGTTTTCTATTTTCAGGGTCGTGAATGCAGAGGACTATGTCGGATTCGGTGACTACGTCGGACCAGCTTTTTTTTTTTTTTTTTTTTTTTTAATAAAATGGTCAAACAGGGGTCTGGGGAGTGTTTATTTCAATAAAATGTTTTTATACTGGTGTGTGTGTATTTTTTTTTTTTACAATACTACAGTTTTAGTAATTACGGCTATCTACAGACGGCCCTGATTACTAATACTGGGCTTAGTGCTTGCCGGTATGGCAGGCCGCACTAACCCCAACATCTATACCTCGGCACCCACCGCCACCAGGGGTGCCGGGGAAGAGCCGGGTACCCCGCAGGACCGGACCTTCTAAATTGAGGGTCTGGCTCTGGGGGCGGCTGCAGGCTGGTACCATTAGGCTTGGGAAGGGCCAATAACCGTGTCCCTTCCCACCCTGGTAGTGCCAGGCTGCAGCTGCTGGTTGTATCTGGCTGGTGAAGGAAAAAAGGGGGGGACCCCATGCCATTTTCAATTTATTCATTATTTTAAAAAAAATGGCGTGGGGTCCCCCCCCTTTTTTCCTTCACCAGCCAGATACAACCAGCAGCTGCAGCCTGGCACTACCAGGGTGGGAAGGGACAGGGTTATTGGCCCTTCCAGCCTAATGGTACCAGCCTGCAGCCGCCCCAGAGCCAGACCCTCAATTTAGAAGGTCCGGTCCTGCGGGTACCCGGCTCTTCCCGGCACCCCTGGTGGCTGTGGGTGCCGAGGTAATAGATGTTGGGGTTAGTGCTGGCCTGCCATACCGGCAAGCACTAAGCCCAGTATTAGTAATCAGGGCCGTCTATAGATAGCTGTGATTACTAAAACTGTAGTATTGTAAAAAAAACACACACACACAAGTTTAAAACATTTTATTGAAATAAACACTCCCCCAGACCCCTGTTTGACCATTTTATGAAAAAAAAAAAAAAGCTGGTCCGACGTAGTCCACCGAATTCCGACGTAGTCCTCTGCATTCACGACCCTGAAAAATAGAAACAACACAGACCCACTTACCTACTCCTGCAGTGGGATAATACACACAGCGATGTCACTGTACAGGGATAATAAAACACAGCGATGGTCACAGTACAGGATAATAAACACAGTGATGTCACAGTACAGACATAATAAACACAGTGATGTCACAGGTACAGGGATAATAACACAGCGATGTCACTGTACAGGGATAATAAACACAGTGATGTCACAGTACAGAGATAATAAACACAGTGATGTCACAGTACAGAGATAATAAAACACAGCGATGTCACTGTACAGAGATAATAAACACAGCGATGTCACTGTACAGGGATAATAAACACAGGCGGTCACAGTACAGGGATAATCACACAGCGATGTCACTGTACAGGGAAATAAACACAGAGATGTCACGTACAGGGATAATAAAACACAGTGATGTCACAGTACAGGGATAATAAACACAGCGATGTCACTGTACAGGGATAATAAAACACAGCGATGTCACAGTACAGAGATAATAAAACACAGCGATGTCACTGTACAGAGATAAACACAGCGATGTCACTGTACAGGGATAATAACACAGTGATGTCACAGATACAGGGATAATACACACAGCGATGTCACTGTACAGATAATAAACACAAAGATGTCACCGTACAGAGATATAAACACAATGATGTCAAAGTCCAGGATAATACACACAGTGATGTCACCGTACAGGATATAAACACAGTGAGTCACCGTTACAGGGATAAAAACCAATTGGTGGTGTCACAGACAGAGATAATACACACAGTGATGTCACAGTAACAGAATATAATAACACAGTGATGTCACCGTAACAGGGGAGATAACAAACACAGTGAGTCACAGTACAGGAATCAAACAACAGTGATGTCACAACAGAATAATAAACACAGTGATGTCAACACACGGGCGGCGTCTCGTGCCCCCCAAGACCTCAGGTCGGCATCTCGTGCCCCCATCAGACCTCAGGTTCTCTTTTTTGGCGAGGTATCGTATCGGTATCGAAACTCAAATTCTGGTATCGTGACAACCCTGCACTGTACGTGCGCCCTGCCCGTACGTCTCCTGCCCTGTACCATGCTTTCTGCCCAGTACCTTGTCTGCCCGTACCGTGCCCCTGCCTGTACCATGCCTTTCTGCCCAGTACCATGCCCTGTCCGTGCCGCTGTACGTGCCTCCCTGCCCTGTACCGCCTCCTGCCCTGTACCGTGCCCCTGCCCTGTACCGTGCTGCCCTGCCCGCCGTGCCTCCCTGCCCTGTACCATGCTCTGCCCTGTACC